>JAIUSX010000105.1:3600000-4156173 GCA_026573805.1 Hesperophylax magnus
TGGCAGTGCGCGCAACGCAAACGGCCTTCGAACTTATTTTCCGCTGTACGTGCTGGGCCAGGTTTAGTAAGTTCGTGTAAGTTTTCTTCAATTAGTCTCGCTTTTACAAGCAGTTCAGCGAAAGAGCTAATTGATTCACGGGGAATTCTATCCCGAATGCGGATATTCAGCTGTCCGAATACTAGGTCGATCTGGACCTTTTCTAGGTGGATGGGCGGAGGCAATTCCGCAAGCAGCATCCGTTGTTTTGAGATAAAGACATCAGTTGATACGGAGGTGTCTTGTTTGAAACTAAATATTTCATTGTATACTTTGTACGCCGGTTTCTGAGGGGCGAAAGCATGTCTTAAGAGATTCATTGCATCTTCCCAAGTACGTACTTCCCCTTTTACTCCGAACCACCAGGCAGCTGCATCTTTTGTTAATAGGAGAGGTAGCCCTACCAGTGCGCTCTCGTCTCCGATCTTTTCGGCACATTTGAATATGGTTGCCGCGGCTATGAAGCTCTCAACTGCGCTTCTTTCTCTCGTGCCATCGTACCGAGCCGTACAAGTGGTGAACATACCCGTACGCTGTGGCTCTGTTTGCGTTCGCTTTATTGAATTCAGGAATTCTGCGAATTGCTCCTGAGTGAAGCTGATGATAGCGCCTTCCCCATTGGCTTGCATCTTGAAGCGAGGGCTGCGGCGCGGACGCGAAATTTTCACTGATGTTAACACTTTTGCACAATGTATCTGGCCACTTAGTTGGGCGCCAGTTTATAAGACTTTTGGTGGCTTAAAACACAGTTTATTGTTTAGGTTACACAGATTACAATAGCAAAATAGTCACAGTTTACAATTTACACGAATACACTTTGAAAATAACATTTATCGACTAGGCAAGGATTTATATAGGGTCCTTGCGGGATAGTAATTGGGAACAACAAAATAGAATCGAGTCGCGGCACAACTGTTCGGGACTAGCCTAGGTTTGCTTGGGGCGGATTACTGTCTCTCAAGGGCTGTGCGCAGCACAGGTAGCCAAGAAGAGGAGCGCGCCTTTAGCGAGTCTAGTAGTCTTCAAGTCTGTTGCTTAGCAATGGTAGTAGATAGCTGTCCTCAGAGGGCCGTGCGGGGCACGGGTAGCCAGCTGAGGGAGGGTACTAGCCAAGGCGAGCAGACAGGAGAACTGTGCTGTGCTTAGCAATGGTAGTAGATAGCTGTCCTCAGAGGGCCGTGCGGAGCACGGGTAGCCAGCTGAGGGAGGGTACTAGCCAAAGCGAGCAGACAGAAGAACTGTGCTGTGCTTAGCAATGGTAGTAGATAGCTGTCCTCAGAGGGCCGTGCGGAGCACGGGTAGCCAGCTGAGGGAGGGTACTAGCCAAAGCGAGCAGACAGAAGAACTGTACTGTGTAAGGGCGAGTTGCTGCTTTTAAGGGCTTCATTCTGTGTCAGCAGCGTAGGGGATGGTCGGCCGCGTGGGGGGGGATGCGTAGAGAGCGTTCTGCGCATCTCGTCGCCTGCGTGCAGCAAGACAGGGACAATGCCATATGGGGAGAGAGAGATGGTGTATTGGCAGTAATATTCCGCGCGCTACACTTTGTTTTAAATCCAATGTTGATTCTGTTGTGTTTTTAATCTGTACCGGCGTGACACTAGTCTATATTTACGTCATTATCCCAATTCGTTGATCTGTTATGGGTGTTTAAACTAAACTCATTTTAAACTGCTATATCAAACTAATCTGGTGAATTAATGTTCCTCCATCCATGTTCTTGCATTCTCGGCTATTTAGACTAGTTGATCGATTTATTTGTGAGAAAATTTGCACCCGCCTTTGGCTGGATGTTTTATTTTATCAATATATTTCTCCGCTATCATATTCCACCTAACTCTTCTCTATATAGTATAGTTTATTTTTTTATATAGTCTTGAAAGAATTTTATCAAATACAATTCGCAAAAAGGTCACGAGCTTTGAAAGACCGTAAATACGAAAACAGACAGGAATAAAATTATCAATATTAAAAGAAAGAAGAGACACTTGATTGATACTTTTAAATTTTTCTCTGAACGTTGTAGTTGTATAGACATGGTATTAAAGTAATCTTCACCACCAACACAAATGTAAATCACCGTGAACACCCCGGTGATTTACATTTGTGTTGGTGGTGAAGATTACTTACAAAAAAATAGCAAAACGCTCTTTGTATCCCATCCTTGGAAACTCTTCCTTGCAAATACAGTAGTATAGTAGTAGTAAAGTTTGTTCCATAGAAGCCTGGAACAAACCTTCACCACATGTCATCGATGCTATAATTATAAATCAACTAGCTGAAGTGTACCCGGCTTTGCTCGGGGTTGTGATGAAACTTTTTGGAGGTAACTTTTTAAATTGTGAATTATTGGATAAACATCGACTTTAAAAACTGAAAACCCTATCGAAATCCGTTGCTTAGTTTAGAAAAACTCAGCACGCAAGCAGACATACTCGGGTAGCGACTTTATTTTATACTATTTGGAGATTTAAAGCTCAATTGGATTTTTATTTGGAGAAAAGAAAGGAAATAACTTTTTTTATTTAAATCAACTCAATTACTGTTAAACTTATTTTAAAAATAGACATGAGCGTATCAGCAGAATGCAGCCTGCTCATTAAATAATAATAACGTATTGATTTCGGTACATACCTAACTGAAAATTTACAAACTGTACAGTCCGTCCATAATTTCGTTTATTTAACGTTTTCTTAATTGGTTGGTCCTGTCGGCAAGTTATGTCATGAAAATAGCACTAGACGACTGTTCTAAATCTTCAGTTCTTTTGTAGCCACACTTGAGAAACGTATGTTTTAAAATATCTCAAGATTGAGTGGTTGCAGGTTGTCATGTCTGAGTTTCTTCTTCAGTTAAGCAATTTTGCTGGTAGAATTCTATGTCTAAGAATGCAACGAGTGTTTTGCTGCTTTCATTATTTTACGTTTGGTGGAAGTTCAGGTAGCACATACGAAATGTTCTGGACCTGGTGGAGTTCGTTACTTATTTTCAGCGTAATGTATTGAAGTTCAAAGTCCCCAAGTTAAGTTTCCACAATGTTTGCTCTCAGAGATCGTACTAAATGTTACACGAAAGATAGAAAAATACAAATCGTAATATTTATATTTAATGTCAATGTTATGTTTGATTTGGTGTTTTTAAGCTCTGAAAAATTCTGTACCTTTTGTTTTTATCCAGACCGAACATATTGTATGATTTTTATGTGTTGGTGCATTTTGTTTGGGTTCTTTCAATGATGCAGTAATGTGATTAATTATATTGTCTAGTACTTAAAATGTCTTTGTCAGTGGGTGGTGTTGTTAATGGGATGTTAAGAACGAGTTGTTCAACAATTCATCAAATTTCAAAGCCGATTAACAAGTTCTGTGAAGGTTCTAATCAAGTTCTGTTATTATTTGAGTTTTGCAAATCCCCTGGCCAATAATGAATGACACAATAATATGACTTGAATCGAACCTTCACAGAACTTGAAAATGAACTTTTAAATTTAATGAAATGTTTAGATTCCGTGAAACAACCCGTCCTAAGGATGTAATTTGTTAAAGATCTGGTTATTATTGCTGATTGGGATTATAAAGGAATATGGAGATTGAATTTGAAGAGTAATAATGTCTTAAGAGTAATAAATACTTGAGTCTGTAAGGTATGGTACTTGAACACGGTCCAATTGAAGTTTGACACCGAATCTTTGCACTGATTTGTTGCAACCGCCGTGAATTGCAACAAAAGTCTTTACCTATAAATCTTAAGAACTCAGATGCAGCCGACTGGATGTGTGCGCTCACTTCAGCAGTTGGCGCTATGTCTGAAATTAATTTCATAAAAAACATCAGCCATTTGTTTATTATTTGGACTATCTTCATTGCATTTGATATCAATCTTTCTCAAATTTCACTTGCTTTTTTATCACTGTATGTACGAAACTACAGAGATGGAGAACTTGTAATACGCTAGAAAAACCGTCGCCCACAATGTTCTCGCTTTCCGTGGCCGATGGAAAACATTTCTGTTGTGTAAATGTTTTTTAAAAAACAAAACATTTTGCTAAATGAGCTAGAAACAAAATGCATGAATTTAGTAGCGTCATTGATTTCCATTCAATTCTACGTGGGAGGGCTTTCTAGTGTTCTTCTTTATTCTGTGAATCCATCAACACCACCACCAGATCAACAACTCGGCAGATCTG
The DNA here is from genome assembly GCA_026573805.1 of Hesperophylax magnus. NCBI lineage: Eukaryota > Metazoa > Arthropoda > Insecta > Trichoptera > Limnephilidae > Hesperophylax > Hesperophylax magnus. The sequence continues at coordinate 3,604,223 of JAIUSX010000105.1, forward strand.
TCAATGAATATGCTTTTTTTCACTGTCGGCAGAAATTTTTAAAAATGCTATCTTTTTTCAATTTTTTTCTAAATATTTCTTTAATTAGTCCGTCAAGGATTTGAGATAAGCGTGATTCTATTTAAACCAATCAAATACAGTTAAGTTCGATTATAACAACATCAATCAATTACCTATAATCGAATATAATGATATTGAGATAAGCGTGATTCTATTTAAACCAATCAAATACAGTTAAGTTCGATTATAATCAACATCAATCAATTACCTATAATCATTTTCAACCAAAGTTTTAGGCTCGGAATTGTCCCTGATCACTTAAAAATAGGATGTATTACTCCAATACATAAATCGGGAGACAAAACTCTGATATTAAATTACAGACCAATCACTTTGCTAAACTCACTATCTAAACTTCTAGAAAAAGCTATGAAAAAAAGATTACTTGCGTACCTTGAAAAACACAACCTGCTCTCAAGCCGTCAATTTGGATTTCGTGCCAAAATGGGTACAGAAGATGCTTTATCAGAATTAACCAACTACATAGTGAAAAGCATAGATGGCGGATCAAAGGTGATTGGGGTGTTCTTAGACCTAGCAAAAGCTTTCGACACCATTTCGCATAACTTACTACAGCAAAAACTCAAAAATATCGGTATAACTGGTCAACCGCTAAAATGGTTTGTCAGCTACATTGAAAAGAGACAGCAAATAGTAAAAATAAATAAATACAGCAGTGACAAAGCAGATATCAGGTATGGAGTACCGCAAGGCAGCGTTTTGGGTCCCATACTATTCCTCATATATATAAATAGTCTAACTGAGATAAACCTAGGAAAAATTGAGTACAAAGTAATCAGTTATGCAGACGACACTGCAATTTTGTTCAAGGCACAATCATGGGAAAAGGTATTCAAAAACACAGAAACAGGGATGACTGTAGTAAATAAATGGCTACAAAATAATCTACTAACACTGAACATTTCAAAAACAAAATATCTAACTTTTAGCAAAACAAAGGCTGGTCAACCACATAGCCAACCACAACTACATCTTAACCCCTGCACCAATATTTCGTCAAATAACACATGCTGTACTTGTGACAAAATTATTTATGCAGACAATATTAAATATCTAGGTTTAACTGTTGACCATAAACTAAAATGGGATCTCCATATTAATATATTATCAAAAAAAATACGAAAATTATCATACATCTTCAAAACAATACGAAACATCATGTCATTAAATCAACTCAAAAATATATATTTCGCACTCTGTCAAAGTATTTTAACGTATGGAATATCAGTTTGGGGAGGAGCAGCAGATACTTACCTCAATTCTCTTAAAATAAATCACAAAACAATAATTAGAATTATGTTTAAAAAACCTTACCAACATCCGACGGAACAGCTAATGATCAAAAACAAATTACTAGACGTAAATAAACTATTCATAAGGAAGATCATTTACAAAAACTGTATCAAAACTTCACATCTCCACATACCTCACTCGCAAAACACAAGAGCAAAAATTAATAAGCACTTTCAAGTTCCCCATATCAAATCAACTTTTGCAAAAAAACACGAATCTTACCTAGCACCACACATTTTCAATACCTTCCTAACACAAACAAAAACTTACGTCACCCCAAATAATTTGAATTGGCTGTTCAAAAGATTTGTATTATGGCTGAATGAAAAGGAAAGAACAGATATTCAAAATATTCTAAATAAATAACATTTCATACAATTTCTCACAAAATTATATAATATTCAAATAAAACAAATGCGAGAAACTGCAATTTTGCAATACTAATTATCATGTAACCGCTATATCTATATTCAATTGTCACAAAATTTAATTTTACTTTTATCTATGTTACATAGGCAATCTTCTCATGGAATGTAACTAATAAAAAATAAAAAAATAGTATGTATGTAAATATTTAATATTCCACCACATAATTGTATCTTTTTGTCTTTTTACATACATATATATATATATATATTTTTTAAAATACATACATTTCTTTTGGAACAAATATAATATGTGATTTACCCGCCTCGGAACAGACTTCGTCTAGTGAGGCGGGTAAAAGAAAAGAAAACAATGTAAACAACCATAAAATTAAATAAACGCCCGGGTTGCCGGCACTGAAACTGAACTGAATGTTACCAAATTAACAAAATCTAAACTTATAAAACTAAACACCAATACACTAAGCGGAAAACTTTTTTATCTTATCCGCTCACTGGAAAAGGTTCACCAACTCTGCCATGCATTTTGCATTGCTGCAAAAACTATCTCCATCACACGGTATGATCAAAATATGATTTATTAAACTTGCACTGGCCATGTTTTCATAGCGAATTAATCTCTCTGCTTAATATCTGCGATCGAACCACTCAAGGGCGCAATTCGTTGCGTGAATACCACGCGCAATTTTATCTCCGCAAATCTTCCCAGAGTACCGTCCATCATGAAAACGATTTGTGCCTGTATGTTACTGTAAAAGCCCAAAGTGATTTTTTTCCGGTATTACTAGCATTAACATTTACCGCAGTAGTCAGAATGGTGTCCGAAATGGTTAGATTTAAAAAAAAGGTTCTCACAAGAGCACCCTTTTCTGTACACGGTACAGTGTAAATATACCTTATATCGCCACCCCGTTTGGTAGCGTTATGAGGCGGGTTAAGATAGGGGATATGGGAAGGGATTTATTAATGAGGGCCGGATTATACTGGGGAGGAAAAACAGATGTCGATAGCTCGTTCCACATACGAGCCGTCTCTCAAAAACGAGTTAAAGAAGCGGTCCGTTCTCGTGAAGCCAACACCACATAGGTATGTTATTATAGCCTTCTTTAACTATATTCCGTGCAGTTAAACGCATCCACTATGTCTGCGAAAGTATTGCCAACTGCGTGTACCTAAAAAGAGTATATGACTCTGTCCTGATATTCGTGTTGTAATTAAAAATAATTTTCGATCGAGTAGAAACAGACCGATACAGTTATGTTATAAATGTTAATTTTGGTTAGATTAAAATTATCGCTTTTTTCTCTGGAATGTATCGTAAAAAACTTAAGCCTTACCTTCGGGCTTTGACAGTAACGCACCCAGCACATTACGCCATGTGTTGTGGATACGAGAGAACCAATGTAAACTTTCTTCGTCCGCGTAAGGCATGGGCATGGGTCGGCTGCAGTGGGTTTCCAGCTCGGTGGTTCACCCCACTGGCCACTGGACGCTGCGAATAATTCGCTTTGTGAATTAACTCGATGCGCTTTACGCATACCGACTAGGGACGTGCTGTGATAATTTTTTTAATGGCTAACTCCATTAATTTAACTGCGTATCTGAGGAGACTTCATTATGTACGTTGATAGGTATTCTGTTGAAAAAACTTATAATTGGATGATATCTGGAACAATGGACTGAAAAGAATGAAAACTTTGATTTCATTGCAAATACAGACGTATATAAAATATATTATATAGAACACTCTCTGTTGTTGCGGCGTTACCCGGACCTTACGTAGAAGTTTTTTTGTGAAATCAGTTGTAGACAGTGACATTCTTTTTTTTATTGTTAAGTGTGCAAAATTTCATCAATCTCGGAATAAAGCTGCAGAGAGTTGTAAACTAAACTAAACTTTTCTTTATTTAAATAGATAGATATGATCCGTTAATAAAACCGGTCGGTACTTACATTCCTTCCTAATCTAGATTCAGAGACTTTTTTACTGTTTTGCTAATTAACTAACTAACTAAGGTAGGAATAGAGGATGGACCGCCAAACAACTCGGTCTTGGCACACACTCCTTTCTTCATTCATCTTCATACATCGTCTCATACATACCTTTCTGTTATTCTGATTCTTGGCCCGATTCAAGTGTGCATTTGATTCACGCGATGGTGCCATGTCTTCCTCGGACATACCTGACTTCTACTACCACTCATATTCGTGTCATATATTGTCCTTACACTCCTTTCTGTTATTCTGATTCTTGGCCCGATTCAAGTGTGCATTTGATTCACGCGATGGTGCCATGTCTTCCTCGGACATACCTGACTTCTACTACCACTCATATTCGTGTCATATATTGTCCTTACACTCCTTTCTGTTATTCTGATTCTTGGCCCGATTCAAGTGTGCATTTGATTCACGCGATGGTGCCATGTCTTCCTCGGACATACCTGACTTCTATTACCACTCATATTCGTGTCATATATTGTCCTTACACTCCTTTCTATTTTGCATTGCATCTAAATTAACTGTGTCATCAACAACAACAAAAACAACAACAATGGTAGATATTATAGTTTTTCATAAAACATATTTTCTTATCCTTTTGTGCGATTATTATGTGTTAATTATTTGTGTTTTCAAAATCTCCGGTTTCAGCGCTTATTTATCGTCCAACGTCGCTTAAATCTTTCTCGGAGGTACGTGCTCATCTAGCGGCCACTTCCAATTAATTTATTTTTTCGGAAAGAAAGTTTTTTTTTCGTAGTAAACAGCTCTTTCCATTTGATTTGGAAATTTTATCCTAAAAATTGCTTACAACGAGCGGCACGCCTCTGATAACAATTATGGAACCTACCAACACCCTTGACTATGTAACGTGCCTTTAACATGAATATAGTAATTACTCTAAACTAGAATTGAGACTAATCTGTAATTATCTAATTATTATTATAAACGAGAACATTTAAGTCTAGCGTTTATTTTCAAAGTTTTTTACACTAATCAACTTATCACTCAAATGCAGGGCTATATGTATTGCTGATTGAGCACGTGTGTTCTTTTTACACGAATGAAGTCATTATCATCGATCAAAACAAGAATTTTGACTTTTTATTGATGCTGTAATAACCGTTTACCGACAAAGTCAAAGAGAGATTCTAGAGAATTCAAGTTACAGGAAAAGCATAGTTTCTCGACAATTATTCGATTAGTGGCAACCTCTATAGTGGAGTAAAAAAATTAACAGAGTTTTTCTATGCTCTTTTCTATTGATGTACATAATCTATCTATGTAAATGTTCTTTCGTTCAAAATCTTAAATCTCCGAAAGTTTTACACGTTTTACAAGTTTTAGTCTCAATAAAACTCAACACATAAACACTATTTAAGGTTCACAGAAAACTTATTTCACAAAAGCAAACAAAACCATATTTTAAAAAGGACCACACTACATAGCCATTAAAGTATATAACAACCTTCCACGTAGCATCAAACAAATAACCGACATACTCGAATTTAAATCATCACTCAAAAACATTTCTTTTAAACAAATGTCACTACACTTTAAATTTAAATACCTCTTTTTTTATTTACATATATTTGTTAACATTTAATTGTTGAGTTTTGTAATATAATGTGTATTTGTTGGGTTAGCAGGAAGACATAGGATTAAAACCTATAAGCTATACCCTTTGTACTCTGTATTTTTGTGCAATAAATGTTTTTTGAATTTTGAATTTTATACCTATATTATATAGATTTCGCCAAACAACGCAAATTGTTGGACGTAAAAGAAAAACGCGCTATTGTTTCTCTATCTGCACAGACAGCCTGATCCACAGCAACGCGTTGTAGGGTACTGCTAGTATATAAATGTAAGTCAATGTTTATTTGTTTGTCCCGTACGCATTCCTATACCATTCATCCGATCTCGCTGAAAATTTCAAACGTTGTTCTTATTAGTGCCAAGAGTGTTTAGAGAGTGGCTTGAATGGTGTAAGAAGTCGGGGATTTCACGCATTATTTCTGCACTGAAATGAAATACGGATCGAATTAATGTCAACATTATGTAGTTTTTTAAGGCGATCCCATACGTAGTAATGCAAAATCTTGTGTTTTTGGTTTGAAAATTTGGTCGCCTAGAAATGTTTCTATTTAGGTAGAATATATATAATTTTTTCGGTAGAATACATCTTGGCCTTTGAAATAATCGAGTATTTTTTAGATAAGTCTTTTTATAAGCCCAGAAAAAAATAATGTAAAGGCAAATGAAAACTGATTTAAAGTTCAAAATCTCCTACTTACGAACCCATTTCCGGTTATGATTTTATTGTATAATGTGGCAAATTAAGTTATTTATAAAATGATCGAAAAAAAATTGAATATTTATGCCTGAACATCCACAAAATAAAATAAAATGCACTTTTTGGCCATGTTTTTTTCTTGCTTAAATCAAAACAGGCGGATGGTGTTAAGCGGGAATTTAAACCATATCGCCATCTACGTAAGGGTTGTTATTGATAGCGGCTCAATTTAAAATATTACACGACGTAGTGTATCGCCCAGTAACAATGTTGATTTCATGAAAAAGTCGGTGATGCCCGAGGAAGAATGAATCAAATAATTATTTGTGGTGAAATGTGATGGGAGTGATCAAAAAAAATGTTACAGGACAGCAAAGTGCCCATAACATTTTTTACTCCAAATGTGCTAAGGAATAGCTGGTTAAAGTTTGTCGGGTACGTGCTGATACACCCTGTATATTAATAAACTTTTTTAGTTTTATCTACATATGAAATATTTAACGTACTATTATTAGAAATATTGTTTCGTATATTTATTTGATGTAGATACCTGATCACTTATTGTGCTATAATTTTCATGCATTATTATGTAACCAACATTCCCAGAATTATTAAAATTAATAATAGTTACACATAGTACATAATTATATTTCAGTATGAAAAACTAAATACGAGAAATACAATTACAATCATAATTGCGTAATGTTCTTCTGATCGAGTTCGTTCAACTCAGTTTTTCATGTACGTTTCGGGTGAAATATACGTTTAAACTGTTGGTTATTTTAGGCATTCTGTAAGTACTAACTGCCACAAGTCATGGTTTCCCGTAGTTCAAATAAACATCCATCATAATGGCTTTAGTTCAAACTATTCTAACATGTTCATATTTCCAAAAATAGGGTTTTACTGTTGCATTTCATGAAGCCAATGCGTTATTATTTTAGTATTTCTTTAGCTTTTGTCTTGATGAAGGAAGGGTTATTGACATTATTATTTGTTTTGCTTTAAGAATTAACTCTTCAACGATTTCATGATTTCAATAAAACTGTACTCTTCTATTCTTTGGCAACTGACGTGTACCCGGCGTTGCTCGGGGGTTGTGAATGATTTGGAGTAAAGTTTTGAGTCTAAGATAAATATCGACTTTTCTCTATTTTATATAAGTTTAATGTGGATGTAATATATATAAACCTTCCGGAATTCTCTATATGATAGCGAAATCCCTATCAAAATCCGTTACGTAGTTATAAGAACAAAACGCACAAACAGAAGATGTGAATAGCGACTTTATTTTATACTATCTAGAGCAGTGGTTCTTGACCTTTTTGGAGGTACTGAACCCCACCAGTTACATATGCGCATTCACCGAACCCCTCCTAATTTAAAAATAAAATTAGATTTTAACAAATTCAAAGCATGGTATATATTTATATATAGGTGTACAAAATGAAAAAAAAATAAAAAACAAAGGTCAAAATATTAAATTTTAATGATTAAATCAAAACATGAAACATTCATTATTATTTACTTTAAATCAGTGTGACTTCTGCTGTTGCCTTTCAGAAACCAATTCACAAATTCGCGGCTTTACCTTGGCAAGTGCCACTCTCATGTCATTTACACAACAAAGTCTATTCCTCTTCTTCGTTTTTATATCCAGCATCTTCGAAAAGGATTGCTCGCAAAGATATGTTGTAACAAACGGTATAAAAATCTCCAGAGCTTTCTTAGCAATAACAGGGTATGTTTCCATTTGTTGACACCAAAACGTTGAGAGTGATGTTGTTCTGAAAAGTTGCTGTTGAACCTGGCTCTGCTGAATTTCAATGATTTCAAGCGGGGCGTGTCACCACGAATCATATAAGTCGGGGGTCTTGACCTTCACCGAACCCCCGAGACTGACTCACCGAACCCCTGGGGTTCGATCGAACCCAGGTTAAGAACCACTGATCTAGAGATTATATGTTCTGTAAAGTCAAGTCGGATTCGAGAGTACCATAAACCAATGGTGATCATTTAACTATAACAATTTTGGTGCATCGTTCATCATAACCACGGATTATTCTATTTTTTTTACACGAATTACCTAAGTGTTTAGAAATAGAAACAGCAATATTAATTTCGTAAAGCCAGAGCTCACCTTTCGTACACAAAATACCCAAAAGCAGTTTATCTTCTTGACTGCTACGCGGAGAAACAGGAGTATTGCGAATAATAATAATATAATATCTTTATTGTGACAAATTTTCAAACTATAACTATAGAAATACATGAAAAACTGTTTTGTGTACATTGGTTTATAAATTAGATGAGTATATAATTTTATCAACGGAAAGGAATATATAAACAGTATGTAAAATAAATGTAAATAATAGAAATGTTAATGTAGTTATATGTTAAGGTTTATCATAGCCCGCCTCACTAGGCTTAGCCTGTGTTGAGGCAGCTATCTACCAAGTTTATTTATAGTACTATAACGTACCTACAATTATATAAAAATACGAACACTCAATAGTTAGGTAGCATCAATATCAATACATCATTTACCAAGTTCGTTTCTAGTCCTAATAATATACCTACAATTATATGAAAATACATACAATAATTAGGTTGCATCAATAACTGCGAATTTGGATGAGTGCACCGGAAAGGCCCTATCATTACTTTTGATCCAAATTTTTACGCTATCTTTGAAATTTTTTTGTGAATGACATGTTTTTATTTTATCAGGAAGAATGTTGTAAAGTCTTGTCGCTAGATATCTAAAGTTTCGTTGACCAAAAGTAGTGTGCGTTACAGGAATTTGAAGTAAGTCTTTGTTATTGCTTCGAGTACAGCGAGTATCTCTTCAAATCTTTAGTCATCCAGTTAAAGGGCCGTTTCCTGATAAACTTTTAATATATCGAAACACATGTTCATGCACTTTCTTTGATAATATATAATGACGAAATGCGAAAACGTATTAGTATATATTCCTTATTTACTAAAAGTTTATCAAGAATTAATTAATTCATTCGTTAAGGCCTGAAATTCCGTTTTTATCCGAATTACGAATAATTTGAAGAGATTCTTAATAAAATAGCTATACTCATTTTTCTCAGTGTATAAAGAATTATTTTAATGGATAATTATGTCAATCCTGATATAATACTTATCGTTATCTGTTTGTATATAAGAAGATAAACCCTAGCGAGTAATATTTCTATAGCGCACTTAAGGTAATTTTACTCTAAAATGGCGCATACAAATTATCCAATTATTATAATTTTTGAGTGTAATATTAATCACATTTTTGATTCATATAACAAGTGATCTCTTTGACCATAGCGATATAGAGAATGTGTACCTGTAAATACTAGCTTGTTTTCATGTTGTCCGATGCCAACCTGGTCTTGTGTCATGAACTCTATTCATAACCATTAAGCCTATAGACCTATAGACTGAAGAGTTCATATCTCCGTGCGCCCACGGTGCATCGCCTGCAGTCTGCAGCTTGCACCTGCATCATAAAATCACTTGTGCATTATGAACGCAAACAAATGCATCATGATGTTTAATACCGCATAGATTTCCCATTAAGATTTCCTCCGCTTTCCTCTGATGTCGGATATCACTCAAGCCTCTTCTGCCATTCAAACTGTCCATACCTTACATCAACACTAATCGGAAGAGTACGTCCTTTCTTATAATTGTGCATTATACCATTCTCTCGTGCTATGTATACGCAATTGTCCAATGTTTCTTAGAAGAGAAATCTCTCACAGGTGTGCGCAAAGAGTGAGATATTTTCAAGAGATCAAGTGTTTGCGTTTTGATAACTGAAAAGATTGTACGTATTGCCTCTTTTGATCACTCTCATTATTATCTACAATCCACATAGTGTTGGCGTAACGTAATTTTCTAAAACAGGCGAAAGGAAAATTATTTCCCTCTGGGACTATTTCATCTTTGGGGATGCTGTGTGGAGGGTCTTTTTGGGAAGAGGAAGGAAGGATATAGAAGGCAGGAATACGTTTGTCTCGACACAGGTGTACCCTAGTGAGACAGATGTCGAAAATCAAATGTAAAAAACTGTATATTGATAAAAAAAAAAATTAAAAAAAGAGTAAACCATGTTGTGGGAGGGAGAAATCACAGACGCCGGTAAATCGGTTCACAGCCAAGCTGTTGAACTCAAGAACGAGTCGTAAAAACAAACCGTTCTCAAGTGATAAATGTCAACTGTGTGCAAATTTTGGGTGTACGTTTGGCGAGTTTCAGTTCTCGGAACATCTTTCATTGTGATATACCGGTAAAACAAGGACGGCATTCTTACCTGACCTGTACTCCAAAAATTGCCTATAACAGCCGTAAAGTTCTTGACGATTGTCGACTCCTAAATGATAATAATATCTATTCTAACTTCGGTGATCTCAGAACTCGCAAATTCCGTGATATCGTCATCCATAACATCACTGCTTTAAAAGACAATAAACATATAGCCACATCTTTACAAGTCCATAAATCAATGTCTCGTCTGACACATTAACATTTTATAATATATTAATTCCTGACTTTGGAATTTGATTATTTTTCAAATTGAACTTACCGACATGGTATCATTAGCAAACTCTTTTACAAGTCGTCATTTCTTTCTTCTTTGCATCCTAGAAATCTTGATTTTGATTAAGTGTTCAACAGGTGTTGCAATCAATTCCACTACATCCAAACATGAACCAATCAAAATAATTAATTATTTAATTCAATATGTATTTGTCTGCGTTCTTTATTCCTATAATGTTAGTGCCTTTCATGAAACCTTCTAGAAAATTTAGATTAGATTTCTATATTAATTTTAATTACGAGTAGGTATGTCGTGTTACTTACGTTGCTATTTTATTAACTTCTTATTTGACAACTATTTACAGTGCATAATGTGACAAAGAATGTGTTGAATTTCGTGTTATATGAATCTCCTCTATTTTGTCCGCGATTGTTGCTAAATAAATACAAAATATTTCAATAAAATTGTGCAGACTGAGTCTGCCGATCGTAATCATAAATGTGCTCCTTCTTATAAGCGAATATTACTTAAAAAATTCAACAATAAACAACAAAAAAATCAATATCGTGGACTTGCAAGATATATTTATTTATTGCATTTTTGCAATTTTGTTTTTATTTGACAAGACTAACAAATTATTTTAACCAAGTGTTTATAAATATTATTTGGAAAGTAAATGGAGTTAGCGTTCAAGTTAGTTAAAACTAGTTAGTTAGAAGCTTGTTTTTTTACATGTTTCCGTTTAACTCTTTAAGTTTTTAGTACCAAAAAAATTAATGTTATTTTTTAACATAATATCTATGCATTTGTTATGCCGAAACATTAATTATATGAAATTCCCTCAATATAAAAAAATCGCAAAGGAAGCGCTGAAAATTATTTAAAACACGTTTTGTTCTGTTATTTAATATGTTATATGCATTGAAAAATGCACAGTGTATCTTTAAATAAAACTAAAGCATTTGTTGAGAGTTTTTTGCTCTATTTCAAACGAGTTTTTATGTTTTATATTATATTACATTTTCACCATTTTCGCTGTTAGCGTTTTTTAACATTAGCGCGCTCCCTCTAACATTCGCATTTATATATCTCCCTTTCAAACAATCTTTGAACTCTTACTACGGGGCCTTAATAATAATATGTGGAATATTTTTATAGCGCCGTTTTTGTGAAAAATCACCTCAAGGGCGCTGTATAAATATACAATACATTTCTACAATGATCTAAGTTATTACTAACTATATAATATGAAGATAATATACAGTACCATACTTACCTTGTAGGTAACTTAATGGATATAGAATTATCAATATCTCCGTAAGGGATGTTTTCTTGTCAATGGTGTCTCTGAATATGAGTTAATGATGAACAGAAAACATGTGATATTAAAAAAAGTGGGTGTGTCAAGCCTACGCAAGACAGAAGTGAAACTTCTAGTTTCAGCTGATGCTTGGCGTGGCGCAGTTCGCTGGTGTCTGAGAGAGAGGAAAGAAGAGAAGAGAGAGAACGTTCGTGAGCGGCTCCCCCACCTCAACAAGGTTTCACTTCAAAAATGCCACAGCCGAGAATCGAACCTCGCTTAACTGATTGAAAGCCAACCACGCTGAGCACCAACTGTAAGCAAAGCCGCATAAATTGATTATATTATGTAGGTTCTGAAAATATGAGAGCTTGTTATGTTTTATAATGTTACCTACATCACACCCAAAATATAATATATTTTTAAAAATAATGTACAATGTACAGAAATAGAATCCCACACAAGATCGCGTAGTGCGCTCTAGCGAACGGATATTTTATCAGAGGGAGATAGTTTTAATTTTTTTTTCTGTAAATTATTACATATTATCAAAATAAATAAATTAATTAAATAAATGTAATACAATTATCATAATATACGGATTAGATAATAATTTTAATCCAACACAATAACGCAAAGCGCGCTCTAGCGGAGTAATGTTTTATCACAGTGAGATAAGTGTTTTTATTATTTTGCAATATTATTTTCTTTTAAAAAATGTTCTGACCTACTAAAAAATAAGATATTGAATGAAAAAGGCGTTAAAAACAAAAAAATAATGTGCGATGGCCGAGAATCGAACTCGGATCAACTGCTTGGAAGGCAACTATGCTGACCATTACACCACCAACGCCAGTTGTCGGGATGAGCTAAGAAGCATTTATATGTTACTTCAAAACTTTGACTAGATCAAATGAACTTTAATCGGTGGTCCCGCATTTTCGTTTCGGTCATGAGTCGGTTTTACTCCGGTCCTAGAAATTGCATGACGCGCGTAAAGAAGTTTCACTTCAAAAAAAATCTAATTAAGGGTAGAAAATTATTTTTGCTACATCTTATCACAATTTTGTCAAAAATGCAGTTCGCTTTTTCTGTTCGCGGGTGTGATGTTATAAGATCTGTCTTTGATTGGAAGGTTATTGAACCTTAATAATATGGATTCATTCGATACATTCTTCACGCGTTTTTTGCGCTATCATATATTTTGCGAAGCACTCCTACAACAATGAAACAGCCCGTGGCTCTGTTACTTTACACACTGGTGCTTTTCAATCAATTATACTTTTTGCGTTCATCCAACCTCCAAATGATGTCATTTCTATATATATATATATATATATAATATTACATTATTAGTTCGCCTCGGCAATTTCACATTAGAAAGGCATTGCTAATGGGAAAAGGTACAAATGTAATTCGGCAAATGATACCACTTTTAATTGAATCTTTCACACCGTGTGTGTGTGTGTGTGTGTTTACTGTGAGGGTGTAACACCTTACTTATTGGGCTTTGATATCACATTAACTTGCAATAAAAATCCATTAGGTTTTTGGCGTAGTGATAAGTGTTTATAAAACCTTTCACGCGCTTAGCGCGGCAGTTAAAAGTTGCGATAAAGTTTCTTTCACGATTATGAGTGATATTTTTTATCAGTTAATTACGTTTTTTTTTATCCATTTGAAAAACGATATAATACAGTGGGTTGCTTCATTTTATTTTTGTTTCCTACTAAAAAAACCTCAATATATCTAATGTCTTACGTCTATCATTTCATTGGTTCCACCATAGACATATGAATATTAGTAGACCTGCCCTAAGTGATTAAAAGCGTATTATTCCCCACTCCCCATACCGGTTCCATTGGAGCCGGCTGTGCTCGCGTATGGCCTCAAGTGAATTTAGAAAATGTGACGTCATCATTCTTGTGCGAACTATGGTCGAGGCATCATCGGTTCATTTTACGAAATAACACGGCAAAATGGTGACTTATACTATGAAAACTTGTAAAAATAGATGTGAAAAAGAGAATAAACCCAATTGTCGTATTACATTACATATATAAGCATTATTTTACTTTATTTTAAGCATATTCACATCGTATAATATGGATCAGTTGTAGAAACATATACTATCACATTGAGACACGTCTGGACGTGAAACACAAAGCCGGTTAGTTGCTGGGAAGTAAATTATGAACATTTATTGTCAAGTAAGTGTCTTAACTAAATACTTAAACGAAATATTCGACTCTGAAAATAGAAGAAATTTATTTTGCCGAATTTGGACTTCGCAAATTTGTTCATAACGTGGCGAGTAATTTGCGCTCCCGCTAATGTAAAAATGTCTATTCATTCAAAGGCAGATTTTACTTTTAAGAACTAAATGGTGATATTATAAGGCGAGATAACTATATACTATCAGATTGATTTATTGACGAATCACAGTCAGCTTTACCCTCTTCGTTCTTCAACAGTTGATTTTACCCCTCATCCTTAATTTCTAGTCTATTAATATTCATATGTCTGTGGGTTCCACGCTAACTCAACAGATTGACTATTCAACACACCTTTAAAAAGTGATAGAAAGTCATTAAAAAACGATGAAAAAAAAATATTTTTAACCTAACCCAGTTAATAAAGTTTTTGTTTCATCACTTTCCATGACTTTATATAACTTTTTAAAGATGTGATGAATTATCATTTTGATGATTTATCCGGTCACTTATTTCATTAGATAGCTGACAAGTTCTACATTCAGTCGTAAACATTAAAATTTACGGCTATAGTTAAAACCATATTTAAAAAACCTATATTTATAAAACTATACCAAGTTTTATTCTAGAACGCCGAATTATAAAAGTAGTTGGTAGGTATCTGTGGTATAAATTATTGCTAAGTTCATATTATTTGTAGTTGGGTTTTTTATTGTTGGTTCAAAAACCATATTTCACGTGTAAGCCTAAATATTAAAATAATTTCTATTTCTAACAGTTTACTCTCATCATCAACTTTACCCAAACAAGTAAACAAGTCAGTCATTCCTATTGCTTTCTCTGGAAATAGTTTAGTGGCGGTGCAGTGGCAGTGCAGTCGCAGTGCAGCGGCAGTTCAGTGCGCGTTCTGTAAACTGTAAACACTTCAGGCTGAAACGGGGCTGAAGCCGGTAGCCGGTAGCTCGCTTCGGTAACCATGACTACTGAATCTGAACCACGGATTGTAATAGTCGGAAACTACAAACATTCTCATATCTGATTTTAGTACTGTTTTGTTCGGTCGTTATGCCCGCCAGGGAAGCTCAACCATTATATTAAAACTCTTTAAAAATCACGGGATATTATAATAATTTTAGGATTTGTGAAGCTGAAAGTATGTATAAAGAACACATCGTTACTATAAAAATTGCTGCAGAATAATCATGAAAAAACATTTACAGCAGCAATTCTTTAACAATATTTTTTCTTGATCAGCTATGTAACTTATCGAATTATGTCTGAATTTATTTATTTATTGGATAATTTGTATAGCGCCGCTTTTGTGAGATATCACCTCAGGGGCGCTTTACATTTGATGCAGGTATTACAAAATATAAATATTACAAAAATAAGTGAAATTAAGTTAAATAAAATGAAGTACATGAACAGGTGATACGAAGATAGAAGAAGAGAATTCTTGACACATCAGTTCCAATTGTCAATATGATAATTAAAATTATATCTTATTTTTTTAAAGATAAACTAATGTTTATAAGACAAGGATTTATGCATATCACAAAGGATAAAAAATATTGCTTATAATAATTTGTTATCCTTTGTGCTCTGCATAAAACCTTGTCTTATAAACATTAGTTTATCTTTAAAAAAATAATAATATTTGACAAGTCAAAATATTTCACCAACAATAAATATGTCTCGACGTATTATAGTAATTGTTGATTGGAGTACTAGTACATATTGAATTATTTGGCGTGTTGGAAATAAGCCGACGTAGCTCAGTGGTCCAGAGCACCTGACCGGACATCAGAAGGTGCGATTTCAATTACCGTCGGCGGCATTTATTTTTACTCGGGAGATATTTTCAATTTGCATTAATGTTTCAGGCGACTAATTATTGCTTATAATAAAATTATATTTTTTAAAATATTTCATTATAGGTAGGTACTTTATCGCTTGACTAAATTTTTGACACGATCAGTTCCAATTTTGAAAATGCCACTCACAGATGGACTCCACAACCGAAATTAGTATATTTGATAGTTTGATGATGTATAATTTATACGGTACTTACCCATCATGACAAAACTGAACATAGAAGAAAATAGAAGAAAAAGAACAAACAACAAACCTAACCTAACCAAACCTATTATTTATTATTGTGCTTACTGTTGTATCCGGATACCAATTTACACTACTGTTCTCGCGAAATCCCTTGCGGTAATTTTCACGATGACCCAAAATAAACTCAAACTAGAACTTAAAAACTTAACATTCACTTGTAGACTTAATCGATTTTACAACCCACCGGAAATAAGATTGTAAAGTTCAGAACTATACTAATGACTGAAACCTAGATTATACATTACAACAAATAGTGTACAGTAAACTATTAATCAACCTAGTTTCGTTGATTAATAACCAGTATATTCTTGGCGGTGAGTCATCGCTAAAAAGTAAGCACACATGTGTATTTGTATATCTTCTATCGTTATTGCTTTGGCCTTTCTTTTTAACCACTGGAGTGATGTGTCATATATATATATACCATATTATTTAATTTATGCCTTTCCTCAAAATATTAATATGAAAACATATAAACTACTTACTGCGGTTTAAAGCCAATGAATCCACATAGATTTCACTGTTTATGGTATATTTTTTTAGGTTCTATAAATATGACAAATTATGGCGAGCGATCGGTCAAAACGTTTTTTGCAAAATCGCAAAATATGCCAAAAAATCACTCCAGTTGTTAATAATCAAATTATCTCGGCGAATTTGTTTATGAATCAATTATATTATTCAATCGAATCCAATATAGTCCATTATTTAATAACCGATGGATATCTAAGAGCGGTACCATTTTTACAATGGCGAGCAAAGATGTATCTGCTTTACAACTTGCTTAGTTCTTTTTACTTAGGATTTAATTAAGCATTTAGGTAATTTACACTAGTTTTAACAATAATCAGTACTATAATATAACTAATCGGTAGCTTCGCATACTCAATATTTGCGGAGGTGAACTGGACTGTCTCATATAGAAAAAAACGGAGATGGCGTGGAAGCGTGACAGTGGCCGAGCGACGACCAAACTGCACGGACTATCAGAGCGGCGGAGCCAATGAGAGTTATGCGTTTGGTGTGTAGGAAGATATAAAGGCGGGGCTCTACTTCGTTTAGGTGCAATTTGTAGAAGCCTCGGTGAACGATGTTGGCAATATTTTGTACTCGCTTTTTCATACTAATAACAGTTGGTGGCCCATCTCCCTTTTTTCATTTATCTATAGAGTGAGTAGAAGGTGAAGACGCGTCCCCCATCTGTGTTCTGAAAAGCATTTGCCCTAATTGATTGACATAATTATCTTATATTTGTCTATCTTCCTATTAAGGCGAAGCTTAATGCCAAATCACTATTTTGATTAAACTTTATTACGAATTGGTGTCCATTATGAATACCGATAATTTGAAAGCTTTCTTATCGTTTAGCTTTAGTAGAATACAAATAAAAAATAAATTACTTTATAAAAAATATAAATGTAAACTACTAAAAAAAATATTTTTTCAATAGAAATGTATGAACGCACAAAGGAAACAACTTTTAAAAAATACAGTATTATAGCTTAGATTATCTGTGACAGTTTCACTTGATTAACATTATGCTTTCTTATAAAATTATTTACAAAATAAATAAAAGTCAGTTTTGTGCTTGAAATCGAACATTTCTAGACTCCGTTTGTCAAGCGATTTTAATGCCTATTACCTACAACATAAGGTATACCAAGAATGTACACATTTTCGGCTTGTAGCTTCCTCTTAATATAAAGAATAGTGTATGCAACCTGTAGCGGACGGGCACCATGGATTTGATTTGTATGCAAATCTATAGTTTTATTCCGAGATTGGTGCAATTTCGTGCACTTAACCTACAAAACGAGAGAAGGACACTATCTACATTAGATTTAGAAAAACTCTGCATAAAGCCCGGGTAACGCCGGGGACTTCAGCTAGTATTCATACAAAGAAGATTGTCTGTGGTGGACGGCCGCGTGGGGCACCGAGTGGTTGAGTTTTGTTCAGAGATTGTTGAAATTTTACACACTTTACCTTTAAAACAAGAAAAAGGTCACTGTCTATGTCCGATTTCGAAAAACTCTGTGCAAAGCCCTGGCAACTATTTTATATACTTCTTTCCTTCAGATTTTTATTATCCTTTTTTGTATCAATCATATTCTTGCTGAAATTGTTAACATTCCAAAACGCTTTATTGATTCATCCACCTTCGTTTCCCATCTCTGCGGGCATCCCTTCCCAGGAAGTCATACATCAACAAACGGAGTAAATATAGTTTAACGATGTTCACACACGGTGGAACAAAGCGGTGGTCATACAGCATCCAGCATTCACTGCTCCATTGCTTCAAATCTTTTGTTGAACGCGAGATGTGACCATATGCAGGGAACAAGGCACTATGTGATCATCTCGTTAGATCTACGCAATTATTCATTACATCACATCTTATTCACATGGAAACCATGCCGTTGTGGGAATTTGATCAATGGTTAAGTGCTCATATAAAATAATATGCTCAATGGATCATAATAGTTTTAAATCTATGAAACAGTATTTGATTTCACAGTTAGGCATTCACTGATCCTAAGTGACTTACTCCGAGACATAGATTGGATTTTGTTAGCAGCTTTAATCTAAAAAAATGTAGTAATAACATCATTATTTTAGAGATTTCTCTACCTGTGGGAGTATGGCTACTTATCCATGACTCTGTCCTACTGGCTTTCTCTTGATAATAATAATAATTGGATTATTTGTAGAGCGCCGTTTTTGTGAAAAATCACCTCAAGGGCGCTGTACAATTTATTTCCTAGGATCTACATTTGTTATTTAGACCAACTGTGCCAGCACGAGGTTCGTCATCCGTTCAGGTATGTGTCTGCCGCCAATATAGCGCTGACATGTGTCTGCTGCCAATAAAGAGCGCTGACACAACATCCTCACATAGATAAAAAAAAAACCTTGGCAGCACCGCTGTGACGTTCGACGAAGACAGAAGATGGAAACTCTGCTGCAAGAATCCTAGGTAGCGAAGGAAGTACGCTCGGAATGAACCATCTATGAGTGGGAAAGGATGTGCACTTTGCTCAACATTGACTGATTGGTGGATGATTCGAATACTCGACTGCTACTGTTTTTTTGCCCAGCTCGTCAATGATCAAGGTAATGCAAGTGGGGAGAGATACTTTATCTTTTAAATAGAATCACTTCAAATAATGACAAACTTAACATCATCGAAGCTGAGTTTAAACGGCAAGTTTTTTTTGCTCCTCGGATTAAACCTTCTTTTATGTCTGTCTACATATTCGTTTTATGTCCACATATTTGATTTAGTTTTTATTTTCTCTTATTATTCATATTTGATAAAGCAATATTATCTTTAACTAGCTGATGTGTACCCAGCATTGCTGGGGGTTATCCTTAAGAGATAGACATACACCATCGACTTTTCTGTAGGCCTTTTTAAGATATACAATTCCGTACTACATTATTTTGATGTATATTAGAAGAACTAAGCGCACAGCGAAAACTAGTTTTTTTAAAATTGTTTCCATGTAACGCAAGGCAGAAAAAATACATATAATTTCGTTAAGGAAAAAAAAATTATCTATTTTCAAAAGGCGTCATAATTGAAATTGCTCCGGGCGCCATTTGGCTCAGGGTCTGTATCAATTCAACGTATTAAAAAATGTGAAAGTCTGTAAGAAGATTGCCGACACATATATGCACAACATCTTGATTCAATCCATCTTGTTAATATTAACATTGTGTTCTTATTGTGCTTTTTAAATCAATCATTCTCTCAAATCCTGCCCTGTCACGGTATTTGAACAAATAAATCAATCTCGTAGCTTCAATATTGTTTTATAATATCTGCCGCCGCGTGGTGAAACTTCCGCGCTACTGATGCACTGGATTTGTCTCGCTTTACAATTATTAATTCACCTTCAGACTTTAATTGAGAAAGCGTTAATTATTAATTTAAACTACGAAGAGCAAAACATAAAAACAACCTTACCATAATATTCAATATTCGTATTTTTACTATTGATTAACCAGTTTTTTAATGTGCTTTAAAAAAGAGCCATTTAAAAGTCGGTCAGATTCGTCATTGGTCGGATGATGAAATCATTTTTCAGTTTTTTATTAATCTTTATTTATTGCAAATGCATTTGAAGTTCAGGCTGAAATAACAATCCCATTTTGAAAATTGATTATTTGATATTTTGAATTTATGATAGCTGGTGGTTTCAAACGTTAGTCTGGCACAGATGTCTCTAAAACTGGACTTTGAAACTTTCTAACCCAAAAGTATCGACTTTTTTCCAAATTATTACTACTTTATAAAATTATGAATTTTTTATTTCTTTTATACATATATACTCAATAATATTATTATTCAATTTATAAAAACAGTTTATTTATAAACAAGTTCTGCCAGCGCCCTTGAGGTGATTTTGCACAAAAACGGCGCTATACATCAATTATATTATTATTATTATTACGTGTGACAGCTGTTTCGCCCTCTGAAGGCATTATCAAACTGTCAGTTTGTCAGTCAGTTTCACTGATAGTTTGATAATGCCTTCAGAGGGCGAAACAGCTGTCACACGTAATAATAATTACATATCAGAACTTGTTTATAAATAAACAGTTTTTATAAATTGAATAATAATATTATTGAGTGTAAAAAACAAATAAAATAATATAATTGAGTTCTACAAATTAATCTTGAAAACAATAAATAAAATTATGCATATCTATAAAATTAAATGGGAGTGTTTTTCTAACCAAAAAGTGACTACTTTTGTCCAAAATTATTAGTAATTTAAAAGTACATATGTCTTTTTTTATCCAAAAAGTACCGACTTTTGCCCAAATTATTGGTAAAAGTATGCATATTTATAAAAATATATGAGAATTTCTTTGTATCCAAAAGTAACCACTTTTGTCTAAATTGTTGTTAATTTAACAGTATGTTTGTGTTTTTGTATTCTTTCATGTAATTCACACGTTTGGTATAGTTATCAACGAGACGACTGGGGCCATTTTATCCCCAATCTGAACGGGGCATTATCGATTCATATTATTTGTACGTGCACTACGAATTAACGATGATGTATTTACCTCTTTTCTGATTATTGTCTATTTCTCCCCAACTCACATTAAAATGCTTCTGTTAGCTTTCAAAGTTCATCGTTAGCATTATTGTATTTCTGTTGACAGTCAGTCATTGTTCACTATTGACACTACTGTTCACTACTGTTCAGTGTGTGGGTAGGTAGACACTACTGTTCAGTGTGTGGGTAGGTAGTTAATTGATTTGAAAATTAAAACTAAAAACTTTTTAACAGAAAAATTTAATAAATTGATACGGAAAATAGAAACAAAATCGAAGCAGGGTAGTAAAATTCTAGTAATAAATTGTTCAACAGCAAATAGTAAAATTCCAAATGATGTTTTTTTGTAACACGACGGAAGTGCTCGTCTATACGATACGCGCGATTTTTATTTAATTGTTTAAGCCTGGTAAGTGCACTTAAACGTTAAGTGAACCTATGTTTATTTAATTAACAAAAAATATAACGTTTTTTTTTTGCTATTTTACTTATATCATGCATCAATATTTTATTTGCATTTAATATCATACACGATAGAAAGAATTAAAAATAGATTCTTAAGATTATTAGAGGGGATTGTGTCAACTACGATTATCTACTGTGTCAACTAAATGTATTAAAATTATTCGAACGTAGAAGAAATACTTAAGTACTTAACTTTTTTTATATAAATTCAATAATTTAATTTTAACCCCTCCAGCGTTTTAGGGTCATATGTGACCGGGCGTCCGTATTTTATATAAGTATTTTTTATCTTTTTTTCTATCATGCAGAATTACATAACTTTTATGACGTTAGAAAGAGAAATCTGCTATCGTAACAATCGGTTAATTTTACTTAAAAGTATTTTTTTTATTATATGAACGAGATAAAAGTGAGGGTATAGTTTTCTTACAAATTCTCCAACAAAGCAAACGTGTTTTCGAAATATCTCTCAATTTTTCTATGATTGGAGTTAAAAATCAACAGTTTTTGACAACATTTTTCACGTTTGATATTAAATTTTTATTATTTAGAAATAGTAATGTTTATTTTAAATGCATGAAAGATAATTTTATCTGGTTTCTAAACAGTATTTGTTTTTACGTAAAATTAAAAAAAATAAGATGTATATAGCTCATTTGAAATACACAGAAAACTGAATAAGTTATAAAAGTACTGAACAACCCTAACCTAACAGCCCTATTAACTATTTATTACACTTGATTTCTTTCCATGTACGTCACAAAACAACATAGAAGCAACACCTACCGTATTATTGCGACAACTCCAACACGGAATCACAATTGTATTCTACCGTGCGCTGTATATAATATGGGTAAGGATTATAAGGGTGTTGTTGACATATTTAATGCATCAATAACTAAATATAAACAGGTCTTTGTAGAATTTATATCGGCAAGCAGAACAACAAAGCTAATTAAAAAAACTACACCAAAATATATTACAACGAAGATTGTAACGACATGATCATTATGATAAACCGAGTTCCGCTGTAATCTTCCCTATTTTCTCATGACCGACGCATCAGAATGAGAGGTTCAAACGGAGCTCTCAGCGGCAGAACGCTATCTAGTTTTATTTGCTAATAGTTGGTGAGACACGTGCTCAGTTTTCAAAACGCATCCATTATCCAAAATGGACAGTATAAATAGGGCTCGGTTTAGTTGTTCAATTAAACCCGGCGCCCGTCTCCATAATTAATAATTCATAGCGACGCACGACGGACGGATGGGCGTGAAAATGGCCTTCCAAATTGTTGCATTGCACTAAATTACTTCCACACTTCCATCCGATGTTTGTATTTTTGTAATAATTTATTTTTAATGTGATAAATTTATAATATTCGTGATTTAAGTCTCCCTTGAGGTTAATTCTGTTTTATTGTGCATTTTCTGTACTGTTCTACAAAGATAAATGGAAACAATCTGATCTCGCACTTATTTTTTCATTATTTTATATTTTATCGCCCTTAAATTAATTATCCCATAAAATTTTAGGTATTTTATCCACTAAACATGCTTTTTGCTCTAGATACGGATTTATAAGTTTTTTTTTAACTTTTTTATTGTGACTTAAAGCCATTTTTGTAAAAGCGTTAAAATCCATAAAAATATATTCCGGTATCGCCTGGCAAGAGACAATCATTTATAGACTGTATATTTATTAAGTGATCATAACACATACATACACAGATATCTTGAAATGGCTTTAGCTATGTTTATTGAGTGATCAAATCTAAACAGCCAGGTATATCCCAAACATTTCCTCATCCTGGCCTATTTTAATCAGTTCTACGACATGTGTTATTACATTTAAATTCCCTTTGTTCAATTGACTTGAAATGTTGCTTAAAATGACAATTAAATAAAAAATCCGTATAAATGAACATTTGGGAATAAACGACAATTTTCCGCATCCAAAAAGACCTCTACCAAACCTCTACACTATGGATACCGCTTTTGTTTAAATATTAAATAACATTTCTTCAAATTTTGCAAATTCACGTTGTGGCACCATTTTATTAATTAAATAATTAAATAACAATTTAAATCCTAGTATTAAAATATACCTGTGTTATAATAAGGGTTCCATTGAACCGACTGAAGTTCATCTTCATTCCCAGCCTCAAGGAATTTAATAGAAGTATCCATTACATATTCTTGATATAAGATATAATGAAGTTTTGCCACCCGATACTTCCCCATTAATGGAAATATTGTCTTGTGTAACCGGGGAAACAAAAAGGTCATTATTCCACCAGAGTGTAAATAATAACACGTCACGTATAGGTTTATTTGTTGCTTTGGTGTTGCGTTGCATTTCCGTATATTATCAGTCTTAGATCTATGATTACACGGATTTTTATGAATTCTTATGCATCGCTCATTAAAACTTGGCTTATTTTGCACGTCTATGTTTGATAGCAATACTTTAAGCAGTGAGCTATGTTTTACAATGTGAATCATTATTTTTGCGTCGTTTGGATGTCTTTTAAGTCTCCTATTGTCTGCTGTATTGTTTAAATAAATCTCTTTGAATTTCGCTGTTTTTCGATAATGAATGAATGCAAATCGTGGAAGCGGAAATTAACCCACTTCTCGATATCCAATCGAGCTGAAATTCAGCAGATAGTCGACTCCTTGTCGATGACAATGCTTTTTGCGATTTTGGTGTCATTTCTCTGGAATCTGAAGGTTGATATAGTTACCGACTCCAATCCCTGGGTAGGAAGGTTCAATACTACAGTCAAACCAAAAATAATAATTATACATTTAAAGTCCTAAAAGTTCCATTCTACTTTCGTTGGGTGTTGTACATCATCATACCTTAACAGTATGGTAATTTCTTTTAATTCTCAATTTTGTTATTTCCTTATCAAATGCACAGTAGGAACTCCACCATTTCAACGTCATCGCTATTTTATCATCAATTCTAATTTAATTTCAACTATGCAATTCAATTGGTTAAATTAGTCCTTGTGAATCATGCTGTTCTACGATGTCCACGAACCCGACTCTTTGGCACTGATTCAAAAAGCCTGAATCATCATAACCACATTCAAAATAGTCCAGATCTGCCTGACTAACACTTTGATCCAGGACTTTCCTATTATCAGCGTCATTTTATTTCTTGTGGCAATAGTAATTCCAGTGGTCTATTTTGGAGTAGGAATGGGAGCGAAGGCGGAAGGGCCGCCGACCTCATTAACTAGGATTGCCGCATTGGAGGTTATGTTGTTTGTCACATCAATGGACCATTCGACGGAAGACACAAGACGAGATAGGAAAGATAGAGAAATCATGGTCAAGCTACGAGTCACAGATCCAGAGATAAATTCTGAAATAGAATACCACTGGAATAGGCACGACTGAGATGTATTTCTGATGTCCCGTTTCGTAACGACAGATTCCTGAACTATATTCAAAAGATCAGCTTTAAGTTAACGATTTGCGGAAGTTTTGTGTTAGAACTCAAACTGTCAATCACCTGTCTTATGTGTATTGTATTTTTTTACCTGTTCCCACGCATGCCTTGTTTCTTTTCCTGATAATATCGTCTGTGCCATACTTTCTAGTGATGGCTTATACCTCTTGTCAAACGTGACAAAATCATCTTGATGATTTATTATTGTCAGAACACAAATTGCAACACTCAATAGTTTGAGCAACGAACCCTTCTCTTCAAGTGTTATGCAGATTTAGTTCGTGCTTTTGCATTTCGAGTCCTCGTTGTTTGTGTTTCGCATTAAGTGACGTGACCGCGTTTATGTTTATTTACCGTAATATCTTAATTTCTTCCGTGATAATGCGTTCATGTCTGCCACTTAACATGCAAGTTTTTCGTGTGGGTATTTCAATATTAACCCCAAGCGATGAAGAAATATACTGTTTTTAACTTTCAGTTCAGGTTTATACTGTGTCCGTTATTTTAGTCCTTTTTCACAGTAAGTAAGTTTTTTTAATTAACTATTGATAGTGGTAAGGCTGAGTGACCCAGGTCCAGGAATACCACATAAATCTTCCGCCACCCAAGTGTTGATGAAGGTATTTCTCAGTGCAAGATTAATGCCCTGTTCATATTGGGAGTAAAGGAGACACCGCCAGAGCTTTTTTAACTTACGCTTCACTTGTCACGTACGTGCACTGCGCTTATGTGGAAAAAACTTACAGTTATAATAGTTGTACGGTGATAGAGTATTTTAGATGAACCATATAATAATATGATGCCTCGTTTCCTTCTTTTCCTTGTACTAACGCGTTTCGAAGTAAACTGCACTTGTTATTCCTTCTCCTCGATCCCTCGACGAAATTACACGAGGAGTGTAGAGTGTAGTTTAAGCGCTCGCCTCGTCTCGCCTCCATGCTCGGTCCACTGTCGGTTTTGTGTCCTAGTCAAACGTAGCGCAGTTATACGCATACAATAATAATTCAAGAAACAACTGCGCGATACGGAAACAAAGAGAGTAGCACTCAGGATCTTAGAGCAAACATTCCTTTCCTGCCAGCGAGAGACTCGTTGTCATTCTTAAAAACAAAAACAAAAAAATCATTAAATACATGTTTTTATTAAAATTATATTGCCCCAAATTAATCTTCCGTTTTCAGTACAAGATTTCTTATTATAACATTCTTAACATTTGGGAGGATTGGTTACAAAAAAGTTATAACAAAAGAGTAATTATTACATGGAGAAAAATGAGCCTTGCTGATTTATTGAAATTCTGTTAAAAACGGTAAAACATGCCGTTTCCTAATAAACATGTAGTACATACATAATATATGTCCTGATAATAAACGATGACGAAATGCGAAAATATTAGAATTTTTATGAACACGTGTTCCGACATCGCCATAACACATTCGTGTTTTACTGACAGTTTATAAGGGAACCTATCAATTCATTCGTTAAAGGTCTGCAGTCCCGTTTTTAACGTGAATACGAATAATTTAAAGAGATTCTTAATTAATTAGCAATATTTTATATTAGGAAGTTTTCTCCGTATATCTACTGTTTTCAATTTCAGTATTTTGAACAATTCGTGGCGACGACTAATAGTCTTATACCTTATATTTTCTTAATAATTATAGGTTCTGCCTCTCACTGTCGCAGCAACCAGATTTTGAATGCATTTATACGATATGCCCTTTATTTTTCGGCGGCATCTTTCCCGGTCAGGAGTAATTTGGATTGTTATTACATGACATCCCCGCAATCTGCATTCCTCGTAAACTTATGCATATATTTTCCCGTCAGCCAGCGATAATTATCTTAGCGGTAGTGCAGTGGGTCATAGCAGCTTCCTCGGGGTTTGAAACCTTCTTTATTTGGGGCTCGACACACTTCTGAGCATTTCTGCGACCCGAGTAGTTAATTATTTGATGTCTCCCCGCGGCTACCAGGGATATGCAGATACGAGAGAGCGGCGTCTTCAATTTCCATAATATCTAGTACTTACCGTGAACGAAGTACCTACTTAGCATAATAAAATACTATGCAGATACTGGTTACATTATTTTTTTGATGTAAACACACTTCTCGGTGGTGAGAGTGTCTTGTAGTTTAATTAATAGGTAAACTACGCTATCAAAATAATGAATAGTCTACTTTCTTGTGCAGTGAAACTATCAACTATTGATTATCTTCATGATAGGTACCAAGCCCGGACCAATGTATCAACACATCCACCTAAAGTGCATAATATGTAATGCATAATTTTGTATACAAAAACTACCGATCGAAGTTTCGATGACAATTTCGTAGTCACAAGTCACAATAATGATTTGAAAAAGTGATGAGTAAAGAATGTAAATGAAATTGTGGTCTCCGGTGACATTTTTGATGTTTTTTTTAACGTTTTTTAAAAACATCAAAAATCATTTGGTATTAGACGTTTTGTGAGGGTTTTAGCGGTTATTCAGCTGAATATGACCAGTAACACTTGCGGAAGAAAGTTTTGTTTTATTTTTGAAAAATAAAAATAAACTTCAAAAATTCACCGTAGACGAAAATATATTTTCTATTCTTCACTCCAAATAATGTCAGTAATTTTGGAAAAATAAAAATTAACATCATAATAGTCACCATAGACGAAAATGTCGTTAAAATATTTTCACTCCAAATATTGAAAGTTATTTTGGGAAAATAAAAATAAACCTCATAAAAGTCACCGTTGACGAAAACTTCCATTTAATTTATATTTTTCACTCCAAATAATGTTGTCAGTAATCACTGGTTAAAGTAAGTCAAGTAATTCCCTTAAGGTAATCCAACAAAATGACAATTCAAAACAACTTTAAAAAGTGATATTAAGTCATGAAAAGTGGTGAAACACAAACTAGGTTAAATTAGTTAAGTATGTTAGGTTAGTTTTTTTCAGCGCTTTGTGACTTTATATAGCTAAGGTGAGTTGAATTGTGATTGTATTGAGTTATCATGGTCCCTTCACAGCCTGTATAGTGGTAGATAAGAAGCGAATAAAAACCCTACAAAATACTTGTATTGCGGTTTCCACATATAACTACGATTGTTTTTAAATATTCTCGCCAAGAAAACTTATTCTGGAAAGGTTATTCAGTGACACCTCGTCTCTAAGTATAGTAGCTTTCACAAGCATATTTAAATCAGAAACATCGTAAATTTTTACCAAGTGAAAGCGGGAATCGCACGTAAGAAGTATTTAGGGTAGGTACTCCGACGAACCGCCAAGAGTGCTGTGCGTAGGATAATTTTTGAAAGTCACTTTGGTACGTAATTGAATACATTCAATATTTCTCGGTATCTGATCAAAGTATCACCGTTCTTCGTATTACATGTTATTATTGATTTCCATTAGGTAGTGCACCAGTTATCAGATAATTGCTACTTAGTGATAAAAAATACGTTGCTAGTACCTACTTGCGAGTTGTAGCGTTGGGTCACTTCGATATGGTATTTTTTTTAGTTTTATAAATGGAGCTCACTATTTAATAATTTCACAAGAAGGATAACATCGTGATTCTAAACACTACACCTGAGGTTATACAAATACAGTATACCAGAGACGTGCCAGTACAGTATAACCACGCATACAGGGCGCTGTTCGGCCTCCCTTGGCGATGCAGCACCTCACAGATATTCGCAGAGGGAAGGGTGCAAGGGTTTGCTACCTTGATGCGCCATAGAGTAGACGGAGCGAGTCAGCGCTACCGGAGATGGAGAATTTCGTAGTCGTAATACAAGTGCTAAATATGTTTTATTTTATTTTCAACTTAATCTCATGTAATTTATTTATTTATTTAGATGTACGCTTTTATATGGCAGAGTATCGCACTGACTGCTCTGTTCAGCCGAAATAAACAAACATTATTATTATTATGATTACCACTGCCTACCCCAAATCTCGCGTTTCCAAAATCTACAGAATATAAATGTACAGTCTTATTTCATATATTGAACCATTTATGGTTACGTTTTTATCACACAACTTGAATTTTTTTACAAGATAAAATCAGTTATGTAAAAAAAATTATAAGTCTTTGTTTTAATCAATAACTTACTTACTAAGCATATTTAAAGTGATCAACAACTAGCCCAAAAATCTAATTAAGTGAGTGAGTTCTGGCGTCGCGAAACTTGAATAGATTTCATTTCCAGATTTTCCATTTTGGAATATGGATCTTTTAATTATCCGTTCTACTGTCGAAAAATAGTGTGGAAATAACAAATAATATTCCAGGTAAAAAATTGTAATTATTTTAATATGCCCTTTTACTATGCTATAAGCATACCATGATGAAGTATATTGCATACATTTTAATG
The DNA here is from genome assembly GCA_026573805.1 of Hesperophylax magnus. NCBI lineage: Eukaryota > Metazoa > Arthropoda > Insecta > Trichoptera > Limnephilidae > Hesperophylax > Hesperophylax magnus. Next base: position 3,633,827 of record JAIUSX010000105.1, read on the forward strand.
TTGGTTAATTTAAAATAGTATTAAATTGACACGCCCAAAAAGTATATACTCGTAAATCGTTTAGTGCTTTTCATGTTCACTAAGGACGGGTTGTTTCGGAGAATCTGAACAATTCATCAAATTTCAACGTTCATTTTCAAGTTCTGTGAAAGATTTTTTTAAGTTCTGTTTTTATTTCAGTTTTGTCAAGCAACTAGCCTACAATGATATGAAAACAGAACTTGAAAAAATCTTTCACAGAACTTGAAAATGAACGTTGAAATTTGATGAATTGTTCAGATTCTCCGAAACAACCCGTCCTTAGTTCAAATCACGTCTACGTGAGATTTCTCAGATTTATCCAACTGAAGTATCACATTTAATTTATTTATTTACCTCGTGAGAATGTTTTTTGTTGTTAAGTGCCCTTGGTCTGATATCTAACAAAAACGGCGTTATATAAATTATCCAATTACTTTTATAATAAGTTACTCTTTCTTTTTTATATTCTGTTCCTTTGTCTCACTATGTTTCTTGAATTTATTTTTGATCAAGTTTAATTCGTAGAACTCCATTTTCATCTTAATTTTTTCTTTTATATGTTCAATTTATTACAATCACTTGATTTATAAAACAAATTCTGCTGTGTAATTATTACTAAGCGTCTCAGCTGTTTCGCTTTCTGAATTTTGTTCGCCTATTGGAAGACAGTTTGATAATGCCTTCAGAAGGCGTAACAGCTGTCACTGGTAATAATAATAACAATAATTACACGGAAAAACATGTTGATAAATAAACTGTTTGTTTATATATTGCATTATAATAATATTGAATATATAAAAGATCAACCTAAATAATATTAGATTTTGCGCCATTTTTGTGAAAAGTTGCATCAAAGGCGCTTTGTTATTTATAATCATAGAGTAAGAGAGAACACAAGAAATGCCATGTGGGCGTGTTTCGTTATTCAAGAATTTGGCCAATCGAGGCCTAAATTTCCAAAACAAAACTGTGTTAACGAAATTTAATAGTTTCATAATTTTTTTAAATAGCTTTCGGAAACTTTGGTTTCATAAAGGTGCACATTTTAATTATTCCATCGTTAAGTTCTAGATTTGAATATAAAGCGTGGTGTTTTTTTCTTCTTTCTACCACCGTTTAGATCATATTTCTCACCATGATAGTAAGGGAGATACAACGATTTATATGAGACCATATGAGTTGTTCCTATAAACGAACAAATTACCCTGAAGGTTTATACATTTCTCCACAAATTCTGTAACCATTTGTAAAGAATTTGTCATCTCTTGAAATTCCCATAAATAAAATGATAGAACTCGTATGCATGATTAAAGTAACCCCTGTTTACGATGACACTACATTAAATTTTGTTTTACCGAATTTATCTCTTATTGTGATCAGCTTATTTCTTACACCTCCGTTGTAATACTAGAGAGAGCTTTCTCTATTTGTCCCTATTTTGCGTTGTTCCGAAGGTACAAAGTACTGTTTGTGCGTTGAACTATAAAGATTTCTTATCCTCCATTCATGTCGACGACGTCGGAGAAATAATAATATTTTCACCGGATCTCTGATATTATTTATAGCTTTCGTACACATTAAGATCGGTAGAACCATTCGCAGTGGAAATGGAATACACTTAGTTAAACTTAATGATTTATTTCATTATTGTTAAAATATTTTATCTTCGTTTTTTAATGATCCATTCCCAGGCATATCTTATGCTTAGACTTTCAGATTTGGTCAGATTGATTGTAATATGATAATTTATTATCCAGTTCAAATAATTCTCTGTAATATCTTTTGACTGTAACAAATAATAAATTCATGAGATCAATTTTTAATTACAAATGATTTATATGAGCATGATAATGTATTAAATTTTGCACCTATTTTATAAGTACGTAAACACCATAATTTTGGGATGAATCTTATACTGATTTAGATATAATACAACTAACCAACCATCTCGCCCTTTCTCCACGGGGATAGGCAGATAGAATGATAGTCGGTATTCCACAGTCAACTTCAGGATTATTAGGAAAAACATACGACATAACATAAATATTGCGAAATTGGTTAGTTAAATATCAATAAATGGAAAGGTCCAATTTTATTAACATGATTTTAATATAAGGGACAGTTTTTTCCCTCGACTTTCCTCGCGTGGCTTTAGGGAGAAATTTTTACGCGGTGAATAGTAGCCATGTCACTTCCCAGTCCTCTAACTATCACTAAACAAAATCACGACGATCGGTCGCTCCGTTAATAATAATAATAATATTTGGATGATTTGTATAGCGCTGTTTTTGTGCAAAATCACCTCAAGGGCGCTGTACAAATATGACGTGAAAGAAGGACGAACAAACAAACACACTTTCGCATTTATAATATTAGTTTGGATGTCTATCTGTATATGATCTACTTACTGATAATTAACCCTATTTATTATATTACCGCGATTTATATCAGGCAATTTATACATTTTGCACAATATATTCTGAAAAAATATTTATTATTATGTAAAAGCCCTCTGGGCCTCCTTTCTCGACGAAGTCATTCCAGTCGAACAACGAGTCGTTCGACCCACTCGTTCGAGGTTTCCATGATAACTCAACACAGTGACAATTCAACACACCTTTAAAAAGTGATATAAAGTCATTAGAAACGATGAACAAAAAATAATTTAAACCTAACCTAACCTACTTAATTAACCCAGTTAATAAAGTTTTTGTTTCTTCACTTTCCATGATTTTATATAACTTTTTAAAGATGTGATGAATTATCATTTTGATGATTTATCCGGTCACCCGTTCGAGTGGAACGACTTGTGACGTTTGGCGTTTTCGACGGCCTGTATTGGAGAATCGATACCCTGGGCGTTTACAGTAAATAAATATACATAAATATTACAATGTTATCAGTCAGTCGGTATTATTGTAAAAGGTTCCCATTTAGTACATGCACGTCTCTTGCAGCCTCCTCTCTTAGCTGGTTATTGAAAGTAAACACTAGTAAAAGCATCCAATGTCTTTATTTAGCATCTTCTCACACAACAATGGTCACGAACTTCCGCAGTTTACCTTCAGTCATGTTAGCTTATTGATGCTGTGTAGCGGTGCCCTAATATTACGGCCAATTATGATCATTCACACAGTAAACCACTCAGCAGTGATGAGATGTCTAGAGAAATTATATAATCTATGGAAAGGTTGAATAATTGTTCATAAATCATATATCTTATTAGCGTGTGCCACTGCTGTTAGGTTCACGTAGCACGAATATGTTATGAGGAAGTCGTAATACGTGTTCTTACAAATATTATCGCATCTCGTCCATTATATTTATTCGGACAAGACCACCTGCGTGGAACACGTGTTCAGATATATTCTGAATGACTAATATTTTATTAGAAAATCGTCATGCAGTTTCAACAGTACCTTGTGCCATACTCGTTTTCCTCCATGTAAGCCAACTTCATTTGACATTTCGCATAGTGACGTCACCAAACGAAATTACAGCAGGTCAATTATTATTTTCAATAATTCAAACACAAAATTTTCTTAACCTCACCTATTTAGCTTTTTTAATCCTCAATTCTCTGCACTCCAACAACAAACAACAAAGTAGTTTTCAAACAAGTCACATAGGGAAATAATTTTTCTTTTCGAGTCATTGTCATAAATACTGCCAAGGGTAAAGCATAGCGTATCCCAAATACAATATTCCCACATTACAATATACATGTACAAGCTGTTGAAAGAATACAAAACAAATTCTTACGTTTTATAAATTTTAAAATGGGTATTCCAGCAATTAATTATGTTGAACTACAACACTCGGTTAAATTATATGAATATGCTTAAATTGTCAGACAGAAGAATTTTCACTGACTTGGTATTTCCATATAAAATTCCAAATGATTTTGTTGATAGTCCGGTATTGCTAGAATTGATAAGCTTCCGGATTCCACAAGGTAATGCTAGAAGTCAGGATTTATTTCAGTGCAGAAATTCTGGAACTAACTCCCATATGTATTCCTCTTTGCCCAGAATACTAATGGAGGAAAACAACTATACCAAGTCAGTGGACATCTTCAATTTATCTTTAAACAAATATAAAATGTTTTTAATGAAGCAATTCAGTTATGTACAATAAATAATGAATATTTCTTAATATTCATATGTAAAAGCCCCGAAAAAGGGCGTTAATTAATAAATAATAATAAATTAGTACGTCAGTCATACAGTGATATCCATATTAACATTATTTTATTACCATTAATAATTTATTATCGTGTATTCAATTCCCATCTGTCAACTGAGTATCTCGACACTGGCGTCTTGGAGAAATTTCCAACCTTGAATTTAAAACCTTTTACTTTTTACTTTATCGTATTTGACTCCCACATTAACCCTTCAGTATATTCATCATTCATTTGTTCAGTAATCAATGTTTTCTGTTTATTTCAAATGCGCTATATACATCCATCTTATTTTTAAATTTTCCGTAAAAACAAATACTGTTTTAGAAACTATTCATATGTAACAATTAGCTCCGTAATAACTCACGTACTAAGCTCCGCAAAAAAATAGTAATTCAATTGGTATATGTATATGTGTATGTACGTACGTGTGTATACATGTATGCACCTTACAGTGTTCTATTATTCTTTACTTACAGTGTTCTTATTGTAATATGTTGTAATAACTGTGAAGCATATTATTAAGCATGTTGTGTTTGTCTGTAATTGGTGATAATATCAACCACGTTAGATGTAACTGTATGTGCGAGATATTTTGATATGAATCACTGTTGACAAACCTAAAATATATATATATATATATATATATATATATATAAATTGAGGGAACTCGATATTTGGTAAACAGATTCGTTTTATTTGGGGAATTTGTAAGAAAACTGTACCTTCTCTTTTATCTCGTTCATATAATAAATTATTTTTTAAATTTAAACCCTTTGTTACAATAGTGGCGCAAAATATGAATTATTTATTAATTTTAGGATTTTATTAATGGATTCTATTATAAATATTTGATAGCAAACTAGAAAGAATTATTATTTGTCTTTCTAACGTCAAAAATGTATGTATTTTCTCATGATAGATAAAAAGATAAAAATATTTTTTTAAATATGGACGCCCGGTCATATATGACCCTGAAACGCTGGAGGGGTTAAGAAGGAATTTACTTTTACCGAGCCCTGTTTTCAATACACAAACTTTTTAACATACATTATTAAAGTTTAATAGCCCCTTGGCAGAGTCCCGACTTTTCTTGTAGAGATTATTCAAATAACTACACCCTCTATACATTTTATACGTTTCTCACTAACCAGTTGACATCTTTAAATTTATTATCTCTTTGACACACCCACACGAGTGAGGCTGTACGAGTAGGTACATCCTTCTCACTTCATATTTTAACATATTTGTATGTTTTATTCAATGATTCGAGAGACGGGAAAGCTGATAGAGATATTGAAAAAAGGGTAAATGTAGGAAACTCCATTAACGAATACACTAACAACAAAATTGTCCAAAGAAGCAAAGCTAGCAGTCCACAATGGAGTTCTGGTATCTTCCCTGATGTATGGCAGTGAGGCATGAAACTGGCAGACTGAATGCTGTAGAAATGAGACTCCTGAGGCGTATATGTAGTGAAACCATGTATGATCGTGTGAGAAATATGAAGATTCGCAAAAAAAATGCAAGGCTGGTGTAAGCGTATTGAGTAAGATTAAGAAAGGGATGCTTAGATGGTTTGGGCATATAGAGCGAATGAACTAAGAAATGAGTGTAACGAGAACATATGACGTGAATATGATTGGTAGAAGAAGTTGGGGCCGCCCGAGGAAGTGAACCAGATACTTGAGTCGGGCCATGTCAAGAGTCACAATAACAGAATGAGACGATGTATGAGTGTGAATGAGGCAAGGAGTTTTTGCCAAGACCGAGTTGTTTGGCGGTCCGTCCTCTCCGCCTACCCCCACGGGAAGCAGTGTGACAATTAGTTATTCAATGGTAGGTGTTGAAAATGGTCGAAGTTAATAGTTCAACCGCGATTATAAAGGTTAAATTCGTGGAAACAAACCACAAGGTTGAGTATATTATTTCATGTGGTTTAAAAAATATAATTCCTGAGTTGCTCGTAACATCTTGATTAGTAGTTTTTTTCCATAAAATTATAATTAACCTCTTTGGATGATGATATGATGATATATAAATCAGATCTCCAAGAAAGTCTAAAAATAGCTTCATAAAAATTTGTATTTGTGTGAAAAATAATGCATTATTTTCTTAAATGTTGTTTTATTTATCTTTTTGAAAGGAACAGGTTAAAAAATCGATTTTATTTCCGTTACTTAAAATACACAAATGAAGTCATTATTGACTTTCTTCTGAGCAGCAATACTTCTAATGATTATTATGTTCGTGTAAAAACTCCTATAATGCTAAGCTAATTTCGTTTGATGTAATTAACTTATTTCCAAATGTTCCAACTACTGATTGCAAACAAATAATGGTAGATATGTTAAAATCCTCTAATTTAGATAAAGATATGATTGATGACCTGTCTCGTTTATTCAATATGTGCCTTAATCAAAATTATTTCCAGTATAACAACTGCGTCTTCCAACAGAGCCAAGGGCTACCTATGGGAGCTCCTACCAGCCCACTGTTGGCAGATATTTTTATGAATAACTTAGAAAATAAGATTTTTAATTGTAAGTCATCACTCTTAAATAATGTTCTCACTTGGAAACGATATGTAGACGATATTTTTTGTATCTGGACGGGAACAGAGCGGCAACTAACTAAATTCCTTCTTCTTATAAATTCATTTCATAAAAAATTCAATTCACTGTAGAGGTAGGCAGTAATGCATCGATTAATTTTCTAGATTTAACACTAACTTCAATAAATAATACAATTGAATTTAACATCTATCGTAAACCGACATTCACGGATATAACTATACATAACACGTCAAACCACCCGATATCACACAAACATTCTGCCTATCATTCAATGGTACACCGCTTAGTAAAAATCCCACTATCAGCTGTTAATTTCGAAATTGAACTGTCAAAAATAAAACAAATTGCTCTAAATAATGGTTACTCGACACATTTAATTGATAAAATCCTGAATAAGAAACTTAAACTCATTTCGACGAATACATTTTTATTTGGTACACCTGAAACTAATAATAAAATCATAAATCCCTTTCAATGGCGTAAAATCTTATACATATCCAATTTTTCTTCACTTAGTACAAAAAATTTGCCTACCCACATTAAACAAGCGTTCTATACTGATAACAACTTGGGAAAATTACTTAAAAATACTAAAGATAAAGATCACAAATTTAGCCACTCAGGCATTTACCAACTATGTTGCAATGATTGTCAATCGTTCTACATAGGTAAGACAACTAGAAATATAAATATTAGAATCACCGAACATTTAAGATGTTTAAATAACAATAATTTTTCGGAGTTTGCCAATCATCTCATTTCCACCGATCATACTTTTAATAAAGATACAGGGGTTAAAATTCTTCACCGTAGTAATAAAGGCAAAAAATTAGATAATTTAGAAGCACTTGAAATCAGAAAATCCATCAATAATAACTCCAGTATAATAAATAACCAAATTAATCTGTCTTATAGTCCTATTCTTGACATATTTCCAGTTAACCGCTCTGTTCTTCCTAGAATTCCCGTAATTACCCCTTCCACTTTGTCGACATCTCCCTCAAACACTTAACATTTTTGTATTTATGTGTCAATATTTTGTGTAGTAGATTAGTTTTAAATATTCTCCTGACGAAGGAAGGGATCTTCCGAAACCGGTAGAGTGAAAATAAAACTATCGTGGTCAAAAACAAATTTATGTGTTTTTATCCTATTTTTTCTATTCACCATCTCTGATTCATCAATTGAAAAAATATTATCAATAAATTTGTCAGTTTTTTGTTTTTGTTTCAAATGATCTTCTGATATAATACGGCCTCCTTTGATTTAATAAGATGATCAGGTTTTATTATCGATTGATTTAAATATGTATTTATCTTACTGACTGATAACTTGGTGTTCATATTCAGAGTTTCAATAACGGTCTACCATCGATAAGATTTTTTAATTTACTATCGAATATATAAGATTCAAGATTCATCATTATTGATTAAGATTATTTGATCACAACTCATTAGCTGCAACTTTCTTCCCGTTCAATCATTTTAATGAGTCACTGTCTTCACAAGTTCAAAAGAGGAAAGGAAGATCTTTCCATCTCATCAAAATGACAATTAAACACACCTTTACAAGGTGATATAAAGTCAATGTGATACAAAGTATTAATAATATTACGTTGAGACTGTCGATATTTTTAACTTAGCGGATTTATCTTAGATATAATGTTTTTATATTCTTTTTAAATTATTAATAAACGAAATGTGAATTTTTCTGCACATTGCGTAATATCTGTTGTTCGAAGGCATTATCAAACAGATCGACAATCCGATATTTTATATTCTGATAAGATAGAAGGGCATTAGCAGCGTAAGTGACATTGATTTGTAATTTCACAAAAAATAGCGCTATACGAATTAATCTATCTGGCTAAGTATCAGAAATTTGCTACCTGTATTATCCATTTTATTTGTAACGTATGTTTTATGAAATATTTTTATCGTTCTCTCATTTTTAACAAAATCGTAATTGATATAGTAAAAATAAAAAAAATATATCTTTTTTTTGTAAATGCGGATTATTCCTTTTAATAATCAATATAATATTAACTTATAGGAATAGTAAATGTTCTATTATCTTCCTTTTTTTAACAAATAGAGATAATGATATCTTCACTGGGATCTCCCATGCTAAGGATTTTTTTTTTTTTTTTTTTTTTTTTTAACATACAACAAACAAACGATGTTGTATTCCCATGAGTTATTAAACTCATTAAGGGATCGCCAATTGGTAGTTTTCAAATAGAAAAGTAAAAAAATTAAAAAAAGAGTTTTGTACAGAAAAATTAGATTAAAAATTAAAAATAACCAACCAAACCCAATGTGCAGACACAATGTGTGAAGAAAACATTTACAAAACATTTCACAGAAGCAACATACAGACACAACATATGAAGAATCACTTTACAGATATGTTACAAAAAACAATTGTCTTATAAGACTTTATGAATTATTATAATCACTCATTTGATTTATGTACTGTTGGTGTCAAAAAGTTGAAAAAGTATCCTCAATGATGGACTATATAAATGCATAAGAACAAAATCAGGAAAATACATTAAAAAGTACGGGGTCAAAAATAAACAGACCTAATACAAGATGTTTTACATTCAAAATACATGAGAAGATTAAAAAAGCTCATCATCTCTGGATGTACAAAGTTTGGTATTTGGAGATAATTAGGACGGCTATCAGAACAGAGTTTGTACCTACTTATGACTCGTTTTCCAAATAACATTTGAAAAAATAGGATTTCAATATATCGTTTCGAGATTTGTTAGAGGCATATACCTGTCTTAATTCTTCAGGCAATTTGTTATAGTTAGTGTAGGCAATATATTCTAATGATTTCAGTCCGAACTTTGTTGAGTGTATTTTTGATATATGTAGTTTGTTGTGTTGTCGTGTATTATATTGGTGAACATCGTTGTTATAGTTCAGTTTTATATTTGTGTGGGTGTTACACTGAATAATATTTAAAATGGTGTTTGTTATCTCAAAGCTAGGAACCATCTTAAATGGCAAAACAAGTGCGTGACGGTAAATATCTTTAACAGGTATATCCCAAGGCAAGCCAAAAATGTTACGCATGGCTCTATTTTGGATTATTTGCACCTCCGATATCATTTTTTTGGTAGCAAAGCCCCAGATACTCGAAAGATATGCCAAGTGGGAGTGAATCATAGCATAGTACAATGATCGCAGTATGGCTGTGGGAAGCAATCTACGTAGTCTGTACATTACACCGGTCACCGGAGCAATCTTTGATTTAACATGGTCAAAATGGTTTTTCCATGTAAGCCGTGAGTCAATTAAAAGTCCTAGATACTTCGCGACATCTGTTTGTTCCAGTTTGTTTATTCCCAAGGAAATGTTTAGGCGTTGTCCTTTCCTATTCCCGAATAGCACATAGTGAGTCTTTTTAATGTTAAGGCTAAGTTTATTGATTCTCAACCACTCGGCTAGATGACCCAAATCCCTTTCCATGTCTTTTTCCATTTCGTTTAAATTAGTATTATGATAGAATAATATTGTGTCATCAGCATAAAGTTGAAGGGTACCTTTCAACCCCCATTTTGCAATATCATTTATATAAATCAAGAATAATAAAGGCCCGAGAATCGAGCCCTGTGGTACACCACATGTTATATTTCTATGATCACTTGATTCTTTTCCAATAACAACCGAAGAGCACCTACCCGTAAGATAACTAGATAAAAGTTTTAGATTTTTGCCCACGATGCCCAGATATTCAAGCTTTTCTAACAGAATCTTATGATCAACCGTATCGAACGCTTTTTTGAGGTCTATGAAAATGCCCGCTGCATATTTTCCTTGATCTAAGTGTTTTTGAAGAGTTAGTATAAAATCAAAGGCAGCACATTTCGTGTTGGAGAATTTTCTGAACCCGTATTGTTGAGGCGTGAGAATATTATTAGTTGTGAGATATTTTGTTAGTCTATTTTTGATTACATGTTCAAATACTTTGGAAAAGACTGGGAGTATTGATATTGGACGATAATTAGATGGATTTTTTTTGCAGTCTTCTTTGTGAATTGGAACGATTTTTGCAAGCTTTAATTGATCCGGAAACAGTCCACTCGCTAATGATTGATTAATGAGAATAACAAGATGATCCGCTAATTTTTCTTTACAGAATCCGAGTAAGTTAGTTGTTATACCATCGATCCCTGGAGATGCATTAGTTTTTAGTTTTGATATAATTTTTAAAACTTCTAGTTTGTTTGTATTGGCCATGTAGAGGGACTGTAATGGCTTTGGTTCCATGTTTATTGTATTTACGTCATCTGAATGAGATGGGATGCTCGCAGCTAGGTTTTCACCAACCGATGTAAAGAAGTCATTAAACGCTGTACATATCTGCTTCGGGTCATTTATGTCTATATTATTGATGGTAAGAGTTTCAATTTTATTTGTCAAGTTCTTTGGACTGTTAGTTATGATTGAATTTATTGTTTTCCAAGTTTGTCTTGGATTATGTATGTTTTCTTTAAAAATATCTGTGTAATATTTTGTTTTGGCGAAACGTCTGTAATTAGTTACCGAATTTCTCGACTTATTTTTAAGTGATATAAGAAGACTGTTTAGCGGATCTTTTTTCCACTGTTTGTAATAAGTATTTCTTTCTCTAATAAGAAGATCTAATTTTTTGTCAAACCATGGTGTATTACCTTGCTTAGGGTTTCCTATTCGTAACCTTGGCTTGAATTTGCAAGTGTCAATCGCTGTTTTGATATATTTAAAAAATTGATTAAAATTTTCGGTTATATTGGTAGTGTTGTGAGAAAACGGTTGGGTTTCAAAATATGTTCTCAGAGCCCTCTTATTGATACTGATGTTTATGTTTGGTGGTATTCTGTTGTTAGAGTGGTGTTTCAAAGAGTTTTGGTAGTCTAACATCATTAAACTGTGATCACTTATCTGGTTATCAATATTGGAGGTCGTTGAAGATATGTTTTCTCTATTTGATATAATATGGTCTAAAAGAGAACTGCTGGTTTCCGTAACTCTCGTGGGATGTGTATTATTACATATGAAATAATTATATGAAAATAAAGTGTTGATATATTTTTTTGTTGTGTCATTTTTTTTAAGAACATTAATGTTGAAATCCCCGAAGATGAGTGTATCTAGGCTACTTTTTTGTAATATAGATTCAAGAGATACTAGAAAATCATTTATATTGTTGTTAGGTTTCCTGTATATACTATATATATTTAATGGTTTAAAATGTTTATATTGAACCCTAACTCCTAAAAAAGAGTTTTCATTTGACCACTTTTCAATAACTTCACAGTTAAATGTTTTGTGAGTATATATCGCCACTCCTCCTCCTTTTCCAGTAGTCCGGGAAGCAAAAGTACCCTGGTAGCCATCGATGTTGAACAATAATCCTTCTCCATCTCCCAGCCATGTTTCGGTGACAACTAAGACGTGCACAGTATCCGGTATCCTTTTGAGCGTTTCTTCTATTTCGTCTACTTTGTTTCGAATACTTCTGGCATTAATGTACAGGACTCTCAAGCTATTTTTTATAGGTATATAGTCATCCACCGATTGGTACTTCCTTTGTATGATTGATTGGTCAGCAGCTTTTTTCAACAAATTCCGGCGTAGTCTACTTTTTCCCTAACACGTTTATCCATCATCTTCCAGATTGGACATTCTGAGCTGGTTGCTCTGTGATCGTTATGACTTACATTATTACAGTTGGCACATGTAGGCTGCTCTTTTTTGTTAGGGCAGGCCTCGAATTTGTGGTTGCCCCCATATTTTTAAAATTTAGTAGTATGAGTGTATTTATATTATTTATTATGTAGTGTTTTTTTTTTTTAAATAATTATAAATATATTACATGGTGTTTTTTAGGTTTCGATTTCAGTCTGTATTCGGTGTCAGTATTTTTGCCATTTCTGATCTCCCTATGTTTAGTATCCAGATTTTTATTTGAGATTTAAATGTTTTAATATTGTTGTGATTTTTAAATGGGAGTGGGATTTTGTTGTAGAGTAATTCCATAATATAGGAAGCTTTTTGCCCAAATGTTATCATATGTGTTTGTAATATGGTTTTTTTTCATATGTAGCAAACACTTTGTGGATATACATAATTATAATAAAATATTTTTTTTAATGCCACTTTATTGTATATATTTTCTATACTATATAAAAGCAATTGGTGTCGGTTCACCCTGAACCTTCTTCAGGTTTATATAAAAACACATTGGCATTCAGGGTGAACTTAAACCGGTCGGTTTTATATATTGAAAATATATACCATATAGTGGCATTAAAAACAAAGTTATTTTATTCTAATCATTATATGTATATGTTTCTAATACACAGGTTGGGGCAAAAGTAATCACCCTATTGGAAAACGCTATTTGCAAATGGCGCCAAATGTCAATTAGATTTTGACATTTGTAAAGTAAACAAACGCAGAATACAAATCAATGAGACATGAATCGGTTTATAAAAAAACAAATTTCACAAGCAGTACCATAGTTTATCATAAAAAAAATAATTACAGCAAAAGAACATCGGGTGATTACTTTTGGCCCACCCTATACGTGTTAGATGTTATTTCTTTATATTTATGAATATAAAGGAGTATTGTTTTAGAATAGAGTTGTTTTATTATTTTATTTTGGAGAACCAACAGTTATAATATTTTATAATGTAGAGGAAAATATGTATATTTATCCAACCAATAAAAGGTTTGAACTGACGTGTCTTAATTTAGTGAAAATAAAAGAGAACAAAGTAACATTAGCCTGTATAGATGGGATGGTGGGAGGTAGGGGAGCGCGGTGGATCTACTCTGTGTAGAGTAATATATGTTGTGTGAACGTTATTTATTGATTTTAGGTTTGTAAATATGAGGTACTGTGTTAAATAATTTGAATTCACTGTATGAAGTGTTAAAAATGTACGAAGAGAGGTGAATGAATGTGTTTTGTTTTGAGTTAGTGTTGCATTAAGGAATGTCTGGTTTGTCTGATGGGCACTCTTAGGACGGGTTGTTTCGGAGAACTTGAACAATTCTTCAAATTTCAAAGTTAATTTCCAAGTTCTGTGAAAGATATTTTTAAGTTCTGTTTTTATTTCAGTTCTGTCAAGCAACTAGCCTATAATGATATAATAACAGAATTTGAATAGGACTTACACAGAACCCGTAAATGAACGTTGAAATTTGATGAATTGTTCAAATTCTCCGAAACAACCCGTCCTTAATAGAATTCTTTGAAGAAGTTCCAGGAATTCTACTATGGAGATGGCTAATTTTTTGTAAAAATAGTACGTTTGCGGAATTTCTACGACTTTCTAATTGACATGGTGTTAAAATTTTGAAGATTTCGTCAGTGCTGGTTCTTACAGAATTTCCGAATAATTTTCATCATGGCTTTTCATTGGTCCTTTACATTGAGGTGTGATATTGGTATTGAAATGGCGTAATAATAATGAAGACAGACCGCGGGAAAACTTTGCTTACTCTTTGCATACATAGGTACCTCTCATATCAGTCGCACGTTCATTCCAATATTATTTATTTACAATGACTAATAAACAAGATAACAATTAACTGAAGAATAGTCTCGTGAAATCCACTCTCTCCGCTCATGCCTCTGTGAGAGAATCTCTCCCAGAAGATGCTGTGCGCTGTATCTACTGTTAAACACTCCAGAGCAATCGTTTCTCATCTCCCATTGACTGTGATAGCTAGCAGGTGCAGTAGGTGAGTTTCTAAACATAGCAAGTTACCTTAAAAAATTCCAGAAGGGTGAGGGAAGGCTTAAAAATTCTCGCTCTAGGCTTGCTAGCTTTTTTCTGAGTATTCGAGGTGTAGATCATTGATTCGAAGTAGATCGCAGATAGATGTCGAAAATGCAGCTGTGTACGCTGACGTAAATATATTTTCTATCGATTTCTACGATATAATGTATTATTTGTTTATTTCTTTCTCATGTTCTAAATTATGCATCATGTCAAAATTATACCACGTAGACTTATGTAAAAGCCCTACGGGCGTAAAATGAATAAAATAAATAAATAAAATCGTAGTGACCCGTGTGCGAGTACCAGCTACGCGAAATCAGCACTTTTTCGATAGTTAGAGGCAAGCAGTGCTTTCAAATTACATTACATCAACCGATCAGCCCTGATAAGTAGTCCTTCCACTAAGAGCTTTTACCTTTCTTTCTCGTAAAAGCGTCGCTTTGGAGAATGAGGGAGATATTACAACAGATCTTTCTGCAGCGGTACGACTATAAGTACCATGTAGAGCATTTATGAGACCATCCGTTTGCACCACAGATCATATAGAAGTATCTTATATTATAAGTTAGCAGTAAGTTGATCTGTAGTTAGAACCGTCATCTCCCAAAGTCACAGCCTCCACGGCTGGCTGTTTCTGATAATCGTCATTGTACATCAGTCCTTCGTGTGAATCCTATCAGCCAATAAATAATACAGATGGCCTAACGACGTCGTGATTGTTGCGATTCGTGTCTCTCTGTTTCCTTTCTTTAATTCTTGGAAGACATCTTTGGGATCTTTTGTTTTTGTTATTGTGTTTAGCTAGTACTCTGCACTTAGTACTGTGCTCTTACCACGGCTGAAAATATCCCACTGGTATCGGTCCATTATGTCAATTGGAGTTTTAAAACTTTTCCTAAATCGGATCACGAAATTTTGTTCTCTCGAAGAATCTAGCATTGAACACCTCATCACAGGTTCTCCTAGTGAGGTGTTCATCACAGTTTCACCCTATCAAACCTACCTTACACTCCACATAATAAAGCACCGTTTTTATGCTTTTATAAATATATTAAGTATTTTGTAAAATGATTACTGTATAACGTACAGAAACAAAATTCGTCTCCGTCAACTGAAAATGAACTGAAATTTATCCTTAAACCCTTTCACATGGAAAACTGAACTTGAACGAATATTGATATTTACAACGAGATATCTTGGGTTAAGAAAGAATTCAAACTGATAAAAATTAAACAAATTAAAACCTCAATGAGGAGAGAGAATCTGTACAATAGTTAATAGAATTTAGTTACGTACGATGTTTGCTGCCTCTAAATAAAATTATTTTTTTTTTTAAATCTTCCAACTTGCGCTACATCATCTCATCAATTTTCAAGTACCTAAAATTGAAGTCAAAAAGATTTAAAAAAACTTAATATTACTAATATTCAAAGATCACTAGTCACCGAATAAGTAAAAAAATAACAGATTTGGTAATCTTCAAGAATTAAATTTCAAATTGAAAAATTGAACACGCCTAACATCAATAACAAAAAGCACTAACTTCAATAATTCAAACTATATTATATTTCTCGTGTTAATTTTACTACATCCTAGTTCTTTATTATTATGAATATATTATTTGTACACTTTCTAATATTATTTTTTTAACTCCTTCATTATCATTACTTACAGTTTATACAAAAAAGTATCAGTTAAAAGCGAATGTTTCATGAAGACGGCGGAACATGTGTTCATAAAAATACTGATATGTCATATGAATGTTATGATATTTATTAGAAAAACACGTGTTCTCTATATATTCTGAATGACTAATATTTTATCAGGAAATTGGCATGCTAAAAGTTTTTTAACAGGATTATTTTTCTCCGTGTATATTTATGCTAACATCTTTTAAAGTAACCTCACCTCAAAATTAAAAATGGTGTATTCTCGTCTCTCGTCCCCTTTCCATCTCGGCGTGATGTTGTATAAGCTCACCATTCAAAGTAGATCGCAATCTCCTTCGATCAGGCCATGGATCATACATACTCCCTTCCTCAAGTGCTCTGTCTCTGTCTCAACCTTATTGCCTCTTCTGGGCTCAGTTTATAGTCGTGTCAACCGGGCGCGATATCTGATTTACAGCCTAACCGGGCCATCATTTGCTTTTGATCACGGCACAGGAATAATATGCGCTTTTGTGCATCACGCAGACTCGTTGACTGCACTGAACACGAGTAATTTTACACGACAAACTGTGTGAAAATAATGTTTATTGATTGAGCGTGGCGAAGTCCTGTTTTAACTCGACCGTTTTGCATTCCGTCTGTCTGTAAAATTCTTTGCACGTTCCGTTTCAAGATGGTTGCCTTTTAATCGATTCTTTTTCAAATGTGAAATCGTCGTACTTATTTGGACTTTTTTTTCAATATTTGATACCTGCCTGAAGAAAGTTAGAAAAAAGAATTGTCATCGAGATAGTGACATTTCTTTGAACAAATTGAATAATTCCTTATTTTAATTGTTTTTTCGTAAAATAATGTGGTTTACTAGTAAGTGGACTGGTTTATAAGTACCTACTTACAAATCTGATGGAAAGTAAATTTTGGTTTTGATTTATTAGATAAAAGAAAACATTTATTTTTTAAGGCTAGGTTTACCGAGTATGCTGAAACTAGCCTTTTTAACTTATAAATTCTATACCCTTATATCTGAGCACGTCAACACAATTATTTGAGTCATTTGTAATTTATTTGAGTTATAGTTTTTTTCTCTTATGTTTTGGCTTTCTTTAAGACCACCAACAGCGTAGAAGAAAAGATTTACGCGTGAACTTAACGAACTTTAGTCATTACTCAGGGGACCCCGGTGACCCTTTCTTTATTATCTTACTCGGAAAGTATATCTGAATGCCTTTCGGGTGGCGTTGTTTTTTGGCAAAAGTCCTTCTGTCTTAACAACGTTTACCACTTTGCTCTCTCTAGCCTCAGTTTGTCATTTGGCATTGGATTGATAAATAAACATTGTACGGGAATACCACCTTTTGCTTAAGTCAAGATATTCCGTTAGTTTAACACTTCAGGCCTCTGGCAAATTGTCCGTTACATTTCAGAAAGACGCTGTCAGAAAGTCAGAGAATTTGTAGAATTTGTTTTTTATTTCCGCTTCTCAAGAAAGTTCAAATAAGTTAGATATTTCTGAACGTATCCCAAAACTAATACCTGCTTTTGAAAGGTGATGAAATACGCCCTCAAGTTTTAATATTAGAAATAAACATATATTTTTAAATATCAACATTTCCAAATCAAACATAAAAAGTTTTTATAATGGCGTGCGTTTCGTTTTTTCGTCTAAACACCGAGTTAAACTTACTGATGACGATAAAAAAAACACATATTTTATTTTAATTAATTATATGCATTACTGTCAACTCTCTTTTCTGTCGTTTCATACAAAAATAATTAATAAAAAATTACAAAGTTTTATAAATTTTTCTCAAATTGCGGTTGGAACCTTTGTTTTCAAGGAGGTGTACATTTTTATTTTTCTGTGGTTAGCTTCCATATTCAAATGTAAAGCATGGAATTTATTCTTTCTATCACAGTTTAGTTCATATTTCTAACTATGACGGCAAGGGAGATACAAGGATTTCTGTGAGACCATATGAGCCATTCCGAAAAGCGAACAAATTGACTACACGGCTAATAACTGTTTGTTCTCAAAACCGAACAAATTAGCCCGAGGAGTTAAAGAAATTAAGAATTAGATTCTAACCTTTTGTATAGACAAGATGTTAATATCCAAGTTTAAATTAAGTATTCACCTTCTTGATGGCAACATTTTATAAGATGGTCGTTAATTGTAAAGCAATCTTCAAATTGCATGCAATATTTTCATGAATAATCATCGGTTTTCCCAGCTACCCACTCATTATACAGAACTCTATGCACTTGATAATCCTCTCCAAAATCCCATGGACATAGAAAGCGATCCATTAATCAAACGTGTGAACTTTAAATCAAATATTATCCCCTTAATTCACTCTCCGGCTCTCTCCCGTTGTTCTGCGATGTACCATCACGAAGTTCGGTGCTTGGCTGTTGTTTGGTCGGATGGTTGGCCTGACCCCGGATAAGAAAAGTGCAATCTTCGAAACAATGCAATTTTACTCTCTGAAGTATTGCACTGACCGTCATTTGCATGTGAGAACCACGGGGCAATAGCGACTCGAGTATTCATAAAAGAAAGAAGGTTTTTAACAATTTCAATTTCTAAAAACTAAAACACCAGCAACACGTAGTATTCTTCTTCTGAGTATGGTTGGAGAATTTTAGTGATACCCGTGTTATCATAATTTTATTCAATCCTTAGTAAGGAGTCATCACGAACGATGTTTTTCCTACCTTTAGGATACAACAAAAAATATTACATGTTTCGAATGTGGATGAATTTATTTGTCGGGGCAGACCATGTAAAACCTGTCCTTGAAAACCTGAATTGTGGGGATAAGTTTTGAAAGAGAGTGGTTCATTCAAGAGCCGCCAAAATCAATGGCCTTGAAGGGCTTGTTAATTTTAGGAACGCATTTATTTGCAATGAGTTTACGTATAAGTAGAAAAGGTTTTATATTGTATAAGTTAAAGGAAATCCTTTCCTTGACTGCTACTTTATCAATTCAGCCAAAATTGGCTGTATTAGTATTACTATTACTAAAAACAATAAAAAAAATTGGTATCATATCAAAGTGGATGTAATTTAACCGAGAGTAGTTTCTCCCCCAATGGAAGACGGAAACCGTCTTTGAACCCATAGTTTTGGTTGATTTTTTTACTATCTAGGTATCTAGGTATCATGGAACCTATTATGTTTACTAAATCAATAATAAATGATTTTTTGTTGTTGGACTACGACTTACATTATACCTTTCCACTATAATCAAACTCATAAATAATTAAAATTAGATAAAACCCTTATACCAGAGACGGCCTGTCGTATATTTTCGGTTCTTGGTATTGTGCAAATTAGAATACTCTGATAATATGGAACAACACCTTTACCCGCAAATCTGAATCCTTTCACAACCCGCGACTCTGTAAGCTTTCGCTTATTTGTAACCCTCGTTAAATTTATGTAAATGCTCTATATTTTTATGGTCGGAAGTTATTTTATAGTTTTGTAAATCTCCCTTTCTATTAACCATATAAAAGTAGTTAGCCAAGTTAATTTATTCAATTACTATTATTTTTGTTGGGTAAATTTTTTACCTGTGGTTTGTGGAACACAGGCTTTAGTGAAATCAGTTAACGTCAACTGCAACATGTTATAGCGCTGCTATATCATTATTATTGGAGTTTTGCGTAGTCTTGGCGGAGCACACATACCTACAACCTACATACGTTTATCTTATAATATATGATAAATGGCTAATTGTTTAATAGAGTATGGAGATGACAATTGAATTAAAATCCACACTCCCCAATCAAATTTGTCACCGTCAAGCTTCAATCTCGGATTAAACCAAAGATAATTAAATGAGTGACTATTTGGATTTTCAGAAAGCAGCTTTCTTTCACATTTATGTAATTTTATTATTCGATATGTTGATAGAAAAGAAAAGTAAAGACTTATTGCAAACGATGATTGTTCGTTCGCTGGTCTTCGATGCTTGACTCCCGTTTCTGCAATCATAGTTTATATTCTGTCATTACTTTCAACATTTTATGCTCTGTCAGCAGCAGATCAATATGTTTAATGTACGCTGGTACGTATCTTACAATCACACTTACGAAAGTGCCCTCTCAATAATCCATAAATAATAAACATCATTTCGTACTGGCATGTTGCCTTTAGGAGTTTATGTATTGGAAATTTCAAAAGAGCTTTTGCAAAGCTTTTATTTTGTGTTGTAACAATACTTCCGCTTTTCTATGCTGCAGGTAGATAATTACATGAAATAATAATAACATAATGGGCGGTAGATTTAGTATCAATTGGTAATCTCTTATATCGTATCGAAGCATTCACCGTTGATGTCA
This sequence comes from Hesperophylax magnus, assembly GCA_026573805.1. Taxonomy (NCBI): domain Eukaryota; kingdom Metazoa; phylum Arthropoda; class Insecta; order Trichoptera; family Limnephilidae; genus Hesperophylax; species Hesperophylax magnus. The sequence continues at coordinate 3,654,416 of JAIUSX010000105.1, forward strand.
ATATAACTAAAGGTCTAAATATGTTTATCAGTAACCTCATGTTGAATCTCTAAAGCCCACGTAATCTGAGTAATAATATGTGTACCTGCTTCCTTGTTCCGGTTTAAATAATTACATCCTTCATTCGTAAAGCCTTGCATATTATGTAATTCATTAGAATAAATCTTTTACGCACACAATGTATTAAAGAATTTTTGAGACAGCTGTTTATTTATCTCCACTTTTCTGAAAAGCATTTCCGCAATAATATCCAGTAGGCTAATTAAAACCACACGTTTCAGACTTTGTCAAGACACATTTAAATCTTTTAAGTTTTATTATGGCTTCAGGGTTTTGCAACAGCTCAAATAAACGTAATTTTTTCTAAGAATCTGTGAAAACGGTAATACGATGATTGATACAAAATCACACAGCTTAACTTAATTATAACCCATTTAAATGTGTACCTATCTTACTATCCATCATGGCCCTTGCCATACTTTTCAGAAATACATATTTTTAGTATGCAGCATTGAAAGTTAGACTCGCTAAACCAAGTTCTCTATAACATTATTTTTTATAGCGCCAGTGTGTATTTGATAAAATAATTCCGCGGTGATTTCTTAACACGAAACCTTATAACTATTTGTAATAAAACCATAAAAGCAACTATTTTTATTATTTTGGTAGGCCTTTGTTCTATGGTTCACATACTGAGCCCTAAGGGTTCCTCAAGGTTTAATACATGAACCTCTTTTATTCACATAATTAATCCCTGTTATTCTACTTCCATACGACATACGATCTATGTAACCAACTTTAAATCTTCCATCTGTACTAAAATTAATTAAGACATTCAAAGGTGATCTTAGATCTAGCGAATAATTTTCTACATTAGGGTATTCTTCCAGGCTCACTATGTGAACCTCTTTTAAAATTAATTAATACCTTATTTCCCAACACATCATCTTCATTAACACCATTCCCTGTATATTCAACTTATCATCGTCTATGTATTATAAAATTAAATAAGACATTGAAAGGTGATCTCAGATTCAGCAAATTTTACTGTTGTTCGCTTAATCCAAATTGCTTTATTGTTATACAACGCTCAAAGCCGAGAGTTTAACATATTTACCGGCGTGTTGAGATTTAGAAGGCCGTACGAGTAATCTTTTCATGCATGCAACTTTTATGCTTAGCACTTGGAGCACAAAGCACAATTTCAGTAACTAGAATTAATGGTCGTAAACTCTCGCATGTTATTATTTTCTGCACTTATCCGAGAGCGCTCAAACTTTGGGTTGCGGTCCTTCACAAAGCGAATATTCATTATAGTAAAAATAGCATAAAATGCATTCCCCTTACTAATAAACATGTTTTAAATTTAATATATCTAATAAACAACCAGCTCTTTATTTACAATTGATAAAAAAATATTTACCATACTTTATTGGTGTTTGTCAGTTATATAAAATATAAAACGTTTATTAGTAAGTTCAATTGTAAATTATAAGTGTGTAAATTGTTGGTATACACTTTTCAAAAATATTTTTTTATTTACATTTGAAAATTGTTGAAAAAACAATATGGCGTCTTGTCTCATTAGGAAAGACATTAGCTCATAAAAAAATACGTTGTCAGCTGAAAATAGTTGCATTGAATTAGAAATTATGCAATTAGCAATTAAAATGTATGTTAATTTATTGGTTAATAAATAATTTTAAAAAAATAAATAAATTCACGACTCTTCAGAAACATGACTCACAACGACATGAAGACTAACTTTCAAAGTCACCATAAAATGATTTTCAGTTTCCAGAGAAGATCGGCCCACAGTGTTAGAATATTCTCCATTGCCAGACGGAACGCACACACATTGAAACTGTGAATGTGTGGAAGCGTAGTCGCTGTTGGTCAGTGAGTTAGTTACTCATGCGCCAGTTACATTTTTGATTAATGCTTTTTTAATATCAGCTGCAACAAATAACCACTGAACATTATTGCCTCCAAGCGGGGCCACTTTTCTTACGAACAGTGAGGAACGGTGCACCAAGTAGATTGTACAAGTTATGCCTTTAGGAGTAATACCCTAAGTCTGTTTTCTACTCGGGATGTGCAAAGAAAGGTCCCTTTTTTAGATATGCTTTGAGATTCTCGTGGCCAATAAAGTGAGGTTTTTAGTATTTTGGGGTAAAAAATAAGCTGTTTTGAGCTTCCTCACATTTGTTGAGCTAATGATAATACTATTTTGTTTTATTGAAATTATTTTTCTCAGATTTACAGTACAAGCTTTCTTATTTTAACATTCTTGTCATTTGGGAAGATAGGTATACAACAAAAGTTTTAAACTTTTTTTAAAAATAATTGATTGTCAATGTTGAAATTTCATTCAATAGCACCATTCCTCTTGTCATGCTATGTTGTGCTAGAACATATGTTCGGCCACGTTGTATCTTGAACAAGTCGTGGTGACGAGTGAATACTATGACCGATTATATTTAATATTGTTGACCAATAGCTGCACTTTGCCATTATAATTAATAACAGAACTATCCTATGAATGGCCTCAATCTGTTCTTTACGTTAATTTACGTTCCCAGAACTATCCTATGAATGGCCTCAATTTGTTCATTACGCTAATATACGTTCCCAGAACTACCCTATGAATGGCCTCATTCTGTCACTAATCTCTGTAACTAAATTCTGAAAATCTTCTTTATCATAACAATTTTTAATCTTCCTTTTTACTCAAAGCCCCTCGAAACTTATTGTTATTGTACTAATCTTATTTTATTTATTGTTACAGGTAAGTTTTATTCACTTCCTGAGTTTTGCATGGACTTATAACCGCACTGGTTCCTGCCATCGATCTAAGGTAAGCTATGTACATCCTTTTGAAGTCTTTGCTAATGCACAGACGTGAATGATTACAAATAATGGATCACAATGGATTCTTGCTGTTTCGATCCGTTTAAAATTAACTTAATCTTCCATGATGGAAACAATAGATATATCTGCGCATAGATGGTTATTGACTTTGTTCATTCTCATGAAAATTGTATGCAGAAATTTAGATTTACTATCCTTCCGAACCTAGTCCACTCTCTCACAGTGAACTCGTTATTTGTAATTTCATTTTATAGTGCTCTGCAATGACGTGTCGGTTTTTCATCACTGGATTCATTATTCTGCACTATGATTGCTCATCGGCGATGCTTTCACATAGTTTGTGTTATTTTATACCCCACAGCAGATGGTTATTATAGGACTCCAAACAATACGCAATCAAATAATTCATTCAGCAAATCTGTTATTTTATGTGAAACTCGCTGACGTGTACCCGGCGTTGGTGGGGTTTATCCTCGGGAGATAGACATATACCATTGCCGACTTTTCTGTAGGACTTTTTAAGATACACAATTCCGTTGAACATTTTTGATGCATCTCATAAGACATAGCCAGGGTTAGCAAGACTTGTATAGCTATAATAACTATAAGCAGATTTCTTGCCTCAACAGACTATGCAATAATTACAATAGCGTATTATCCAAGGTGGATATTGTCAGTTGCGAACTTACCAAATACAAGAGGTCCATAAAATAATATTTCTCTGATGGTTTGTGAATAATGTTATGTCTCATTATTTTCCGATTTTATGTCCGGGTTAAATCTTCCCCATAGGAAAAACTAAACCCTTCCACACACTTTTCCACAAATGATCATCTAGTCAATCAACATTATGCAAGTGCATTATATAAGCAAAATAAATACAAAACAATACAAGAACAACTTGTCAACTCACCAGAGATCAAATGGGAAAATAATTCACTGACTCCAGATATTTTCATATCAGAGGGTTCTGCTCTGTAGAACTCCTAACAGGGCCTATAAATCCTACTGATCCCTCAACATTGTTTAGATTTCTATTATGATTGCCAGCGTTAGCAATGTAAGCGCACGAAAATATTTTTTTACGACTTGTTTACAAATATCGACTTTTCTCTACTTTCTATAACTATATAATATCTAAATAAGAATGAAAACTCTTAAAAATCAGTTGCGTAATATAGATGAACTAAGCGCACAGACAGACGTGGATAGCAACTTTGTTTTATACTATAGAGATTTCCAGAAATATTTTTCGCAATAAACCTGATGATTTCTTCATTTTGTTTATCGTTCTTTCTTCTACGACCTCTCCTTGAATTGATGTTTATTTTCCCACCGAAAAATTATATCATGTGTGCGTATGCATATAACGTTTTACGGTTGGTATGTTTATTTGGGTTTGCCTTGAAATCGATATGCTCGAGATTCCTGCAACAATAAAATACATTACGTTTCTTGGTAACGTTTATGTGCCGAGTTAAAATGTGATTGCATTGTAATTCAGTTAGCCTTTGTAATTATGAAATTCTTTAGTCTTAACCCTATTCCACTGTGTTTGTTTTATTTTGTACATTAATCTTAGGACGGGTTGTTTCGGAGAATTTGAACAATTCATCAAATTTCAACGTTCATTTTCAAGTTCTGTGAAAGATTTTTTCAAGTTCTGTTTTTATTTCAGTTTTGTCAAGCAACTAGCCTACAATGATATAATAACAGAACTTGAATAGGACTTTCACAGAACCCGAAAATGAACGTTGAAATTTGATGAATTGTTCAAATTCTCCGAAACAACCCGTCCTTACTCTTACAGCAAGATTTACGATTATTTCATATTCAACTGAATGGTTTTCAACTTGGTTTTGGAAGCATTTAATCGGTGACAAATAATGTCGAATCTTTTTGTTAATATGTGTAAAATCTTTTGGCGCGCCTAGGGGAGTAAAACAGACTTTTGTGTAGCAAGACGGGACGACGTTCATGCACGGAACGACACTTCATTCGGCCAGCCTCTTGGGTTCTTTCCGCCCGGCCGCCAAAACTCTGTGCGGTATATTTACTTCTATTCTCACAAAAATTGGCAATGGATGTATTTTAAATGATTATGTATTTCTTTACCAAATGCCAAATTTAAATAATAATAAAATAATTGTTTAATAAAATTTTCACTTCCTTCGATAAAAATCGATAATAAATTTCGATGTTTCATATCTGCTATATGTCCTGTGACGGCTATTTTTTTTTTCAAAATTAAAGCGATGCACTACGTCGTGTAATATTTTGAATCAAAACACTCCTTATGTAGATGGCGATAAGGCTTAAATTCCCGCTTAACACCATCCAGCTGATTTGATTTAGGCAAGAAAAAAACATGGCCAAAAAGTGCCTTTTATTTTATTTTGTGGATGTTCAGGCATAAATATTAAAATGTTTTCCGGTCATTTTATAAATAACCTAATTTTCCACATTATACAATAAAACCAAAACCGAAAATGGGTTCGTAAGTAGGAAATTTTGAACTTTAAAGCAGTTTTCACAGGCCTTATAAATCATTTCTGGGCTTATAAAAAGACGTATGTTTTAAAATACTCGATTATTTCAAAGGATGTATTAGATGTATTATACTCGCGGTATTTATTTAAAGCATCTGAAACATGTCTAAAAGACCAAATTTTCAAACCAAAAACACATGATTTTACATTACCACGTATTGTTTCGCCTTAAAACAAATCGTTCCAAAATCGAACTTATTGTTCTTATGTCACTCTTGCCGTATCAAATAATTGGCTCAATGATCGTCTGATGTCACACCATTCCCTTTCTTCGTGTCATCTCATTCCCCTCACATCACTTTTATTGTTCCCTTTCTTATTATTTTTTAATGATAAACTAATGTTTATAAAACAAGGTTTTTTATGCATAAAACAAATATATAATAAGCACTAATTGTTGATTAAAGTACCAGTACATATTGACTTATTGGCGAGTTGGGAATAAGCCGACGTAGCTCAGTGGTCCAGAGCACCTGACCGGACATCAGAAGGTGCGGGTTCAAATCCCGTCGGCGGCATTTTATCTTTACCCGGGAGATATTTTAAATTTGTATGGATATTTCAGGCGACTAATTATTGTTTATAATTATTTGGTTCCCTTCTTTATTAACATTTTTCTAATATGAAATTGGTTACAATATTCATAATCATTATTTTGTTGTCATATTATTTTACAACATAATTTCTTATTTGTGTTGGAAGTTGGAACTTGCTTAAATTGCTGTCATATTTCTTTGAATTGTTAAATCTTCCTTGATAAAACTAACTTACCCTTGTAAAATTTCCTCCACAATATGGGTGAACTTCTACCGTGGAGGACATAAAACATTAATTGAAATATAATAGGGTTTAGGGACTTGTGTGGGTGCGTAATTTTATTTAAAATCTCCGAAACATAAACCTGATTCCACAAATAAAACTGTGCTCATTAAATTTCAACCTATCCGGTTGGTTGACCTGAAAACTTATCTTTAACTGACAGTTAAATTTAACTAAGACCTGATTTTAAATTACTTACTTGCAACCACCACTTAACCAAGGGACATTATAAATACCATAATAATAATATTTAATATAACAATACAGGAAGGTCTGCCCTGAAATTCACTTTTATCATTCTATTCTGGAAGATACTTTTAGTATCGCCCTAGTGAAAGATCAAGCTTAACATTCAATTATATTTTAACATCGCTTGAAAAATCTTATCTAGAGAAGACAGATTGTCCCAAACTTTATCAATTAGTGATATGAGTAAAATGCAGCCATTGAATCAATTTTCTCTAAAGAAAATAAAATAGCTAAGTGATGAAGTTATGAATTCGGTGCCGTACTCAGTTTCAGCCGGAACGCCGTTCCGGTTGGTGAAATATTATAAAATAACCCCTACGGTACATCATTTGATCTAATTTGATGTAGCACGATAAAATAGCATGAAAAGGTGTAATTTTATTTTACGTTTACTATCATGTCACACATGACGACCTCCGTGGCAGAGCGTCACGATCCTTAGCTCCGGCCCCCTTTTTTATTAAAAAATTAAATGTGTAAATATCAATAATTATCGGGTAAATAAATATACAGAAAATAGAGGCGCGCTTAAAACGTACATTTTATCTTCAACACACTTTGTAGCAGTTATACATATAATAATGAGAAATAAGTGATGGACACGCAATGCTGTCCGAAACGTTGGCTAAAGAAGGAGGTAGCGCAACACGGCATAATACCCCAAAAACAAATCACTATAATACTTTTGACCGTGAAAATGTCAAATAAGTATTTCCGTTTCCGGAAAGTGAAAATAATACATTTTAATAATTATTTCGTTAAAATTTAAATCGATTGTTCACTTTGGCGGCCATTTTTATTGAAGAGTGAAGTTTATTTATTTATTTATTGTTTGAAACATTTACAGAGTGTTAACAATTATTACATTTATATTATTTGGGTGGGAATGTGCACAGATATTAACACCCCAATTAAAAATGTTCACAGCATGCGTAAACAAGGTTTAGTTGATATTAGGCGGAGATGCTAGTAGTGAAAGAAAAAAAATACATATATAATAATAATTAAAAAGAAATATAAAACATGAATATTAAATATGAAATATAAAATATAGTAAATGTACAGAGAAAGGATAAGGAAGAAAGGTTAGTTTAAAAGGTTTTAAAGGTTAGTTTTTTTTATTTTTATTTGAATCAAAATATGAACCAATGATCCTAAAATAGGTTCTTAGGTTATGTTAGTTTGGTTTAATTAAAGAAACAAATAAAAGTAGCCTAACAGAATATATCTTAACATTATTATGTCAAAAACACGACGTGAAGAAAAGACGTCAAATTATCAGTATTTTTACAGAATAGCTACTAAATTCCATTATTTTCCATTTCCGGAAACTGAAATACGTACTTATCATTATTATTTAACTGATAAAAAGTATTTTAAAAATGAAATATCTGCGTACTAATCGTGTCCCTATTTTCTGTATATTTACCAATTATCGATAATTTAATATTTAGATATAGTGTGGACAGTATATCTATCAACGATACTTGATACATTAATGAAATATAAGTGCTCTAATATTTCATGTTTTCTCACTTTAATAATCTTGATATTTCACAAGAATGGTGCTTAAACTAGGATTAAAAAACTAGGATTCCATGATAACTTGACAATTCAACACACCTTTAAAAAGTGACAAAGTCATTAAAAGCGATGAAAAAACTAACCTATAAACCTAACCTTCGTAACATATTTACCTAGTCTTTGTTTCATTACTTTTTGTGGCTTTATGTTACTTATTATGGCTTTATGTTACTTATTATGGCTTTATGTTACTTTTTATGGCTTTATGTTATTTTTTATGGCTTTATGCTACTTTTCAAAGGTGTGTTGAATTGTCAGTTGAGTTGTGTGTTGAGTTATCCGGCCACCATAAACTAGTCAAGTATTATTATTATGACAACAAAAAGTTCAATGTTTAGTCAAAATAATAAGCCAACGTTCCAGTTGATAAAATTTTTCTATCGCAGCACTGGGTTCATGACGCGTTATTTCGGTTCGAATTTTGCACCTGGTTTTAAATGCATCCTGTTGCCGCCTTGCTTATGCGCATTCCGTGTTCTCCTGCCCGTCCTGTTCTCATTTATAACTAGCAGTTAATACCCGGCGTCGCCCGAGTTCTGACACTTTTTTTTATACAATAGTAAAATGCGTCGCTTATGTTGTTTTAATTTTTTGTTATTCATTTTAAAAACTCCATAGCTCGTGATGGAATTAACGTTGCTGACTGAAAATAGTAAAGTTTATGCAGAAATTCCAGTTGGAAAAATTGTGCAATTTTCATAAAGCCAGAGCTCACCGTCTTGCGACAAACAAGCAGGTTTTCCGATGAATAAAATGTAGTTGAGATGCAATAACTATGAAGATAATAATAAATTAGTACCTTCTTTCTTGGCATGGTAAGATTGTTAGTAAAAAAGTCAGTTAGCGTCTTTTTTGGTCGCCACTGTTATTGGCCAGTAAAATACTCCAGGTGTTTTTTATTCCGAATTGTCTTCAACCTAACTTGCTAACTGTTTTGCTAAAATACTTATCTACTGTCAGGTAGATAGAATATTTTTATTGCATATTATTTAGGTTATGTTTAGTTTCTTGTCGTACCCGACAGCTGATAAGTAAAATAAAAAAAGTTTTTTTTTATACCTGAGATAAGCCACGTGTATTGCCGACTATGTTTTACCCATCCCATTCTTCCTCACAAACAATATATACTGCCGATTCGCTTGCGCAGTATCCACGCGCCGCATGTCTCTTTCAGCCCTAATGTCACGCATCGCATCAAAGCGAGACAAGACTATTGGTTATATGAAACTATCTGGACTCGCGTGTTGGAATTTTCCGTTTCAGTTTTGCCCGCGTTTTCGCGACGCGTTGAAAAGAGAAGGCAACTTATTTTCAGGTCGTTTCCCGCCGCTGTTGCTAGGATATATTTTTGTTGTCGGTTGGAAATTTAAATTTAGTTTAGTTTGCCTGACGCCGGCAGAGCGTACGGCCGTGTTTTGTTTGCCCAGTGGTTATTTTTGCGTTTTGTTATTACGTTTTGTATTATCTTTTTATAAAGGTTTTGAACAATAATTATTATTTCTTCACGGATATTGTATCTGATAAGTGCGAAGACTTTTAAATAACATAGTGAGATTATAACAACGAACTCCGAATAATTTTTGTGCTAATTGTGGATTTTTACTGTGAAATCATCGCCTTAACTATTTGGATGGATATAAAGTTGTCAATTATTTTTGATATCTTCAAGGATTTGTAAGAATTTTATTAAATTATCCATATCTTAATATTATGACGTCCATATTAGAATAAATCGTTATAAATTATGTTTACCTACATCCTACCTCCTCAAATGGATTATCAAATAAATATTATTATACGTTTTGTCACGAACAAACATAAAAGTTTGATAATATAGAAATTAGTATATTTTTATTTACGTCTTCAACAAATTATTTTCAAACGTACTTGCCCTCGGCTATTACTGTGTTGAAGGTAGTCATAAATATATTCTTTATCGCCATTATAAAGCCCAAAGTTTGTGATTTATTTCTTGTTGCCGCAAACATTAAAGATATGCTTACAAACGTGACAAATGGTTTTCAACACCATCTTGGAAAAGTGTTGAAAAAATGTCTGAAAGTAAAACGTAGAGCGTCTTCGCTAAACTCCTGCTGGTTTTTTAAACTTTAAAAATACTGTGGCACCAAAATAAATTGGGTCTATCCAAGTGCTAACTTCTCGCTGGAATTTAGAACTCTGCTGCCAAAATTGTCAGAATTACAATTTTAGGCACTTAGCCATTTTAATGATATCGCTCTTGTAAGATGCATTGTTTAATTTGAAAATGCAGCTTTTGAAAGTGACTCTTAACAAACTCCAAAATAATTTGAGCAAATTAAAGCGCTAACTTCTCACTGGAATTCAGAACTCGGCTGCCAAATTTTTAAGAATTACAATTTTAGACATTTTGTTTTTGGTAGTCATTTTAATGATTTCGCTCCTGTAATTGTATTGTAAATGTTGCTTTTGAAAGTGACTCTTAACAAACTCCAAAATAATTTGAGCAAATTAAAGCGCTAACTTCTCACTGGAATTCAGAACTCTGCTGCCAAAATTGTCAGAATTACAATTTTAGACATTTTGTTTTTGTAAGTCATTTTAATGATATCGCTCTTGTAAGATACATTTTATTGTAAATGCTGCCTCTGAAAGTGACTCTTAACAAACTCCAAAATAATTTGAGCAAATTAAAGCGCTAACCTCTCGCTGGAATTTTGAACTCGGCTGCCAATATTTTCAGAATAATGAATTGGGTACATTCTACCTACCCTACCCATTGTGTATGTTTATTCTCATAAGTCCTTTTTGCTTGGTTTTATGTACGCTATGTAAATGCTACCTTTTTGTTATTATTTGTACACCGTCTTTGAGGTGTTTTACCACTAAAAAATAATTTTTTACCACTGAAGAAAATAATTTCCCTCAGGGCCTATGTCATCTTTGGGGATGCTGTGTGGAGGGTCTTTTTGTGGAGAGGAAGGAGTGAACATGGGTCTTGAAGAGTCCCATGTTGTAGGAGGGAGGAAAAACAGAGGCCGGCAGTTCGTTCCACAGCCGAGCTGTTGAACTTAAGAACGAATCGTAGAAGCGACCCGTTCTAAATATAGAATCCATTTTATAACATTTTTATTATTTTTGATTTTAATTTTGTTTACGCTGTTGAAATATTGCTTTTCAAAAGAACTCCAAAGAATAAACGTATTTTTAGAGAATATAAATGTTTTTTTTTTAATTCATTGGTAATTTTGAAGTGTTTATTGCGATTATCAATTGAGATAGATACGTTTAGAGGTAACCCAAAGATTAAAACATTAATTAAAGGATTTAATCGAAGATATTGCCAATTGATTAATCTTTTTTAAAGCAGCAATTTGTTGATTAGTAGTGATCAATTTTGCATTAAAAAATCCAAATAAATTATGCTGACTGATAACGTTTTACGCCTCGAATATCCGATGACATAATTGTGATAAAAAACAACTGTCATTAAAAAATATGGATAGTATCTATTATAAAAATTTCGTTTTTAAATTTATTTTTGATAAAAAATTGTCAGGACCGAGTTTCAACACTATTTAAAAAAAAACTGTTGTTTTTTTGAATTATTTACATAAAAATTAAATAATCAATATTTATTATAAAAATTAATTAATTAATTAAAAATAAATATTGTTTAATATGGTAAAATTCATTGCAAGAAAAATGAGTAATGCCAATTAATTAAATCTTAAAATTATTGGTAATCCTATTAAAAACGGGATTGCAGGCCCTTAACGAATTAATGAACCGGTTTCCTGTTAAACTTTTAGTAAAATACGAATATATTAATTATCACGATTTCGGAACACGTGTTCATAAAAAATCTAATACTTTCGCTTTTCATCTTTATATGTTTTCAAGGCGAATACAGGTGCATGAACACGTGTGCCGATATATTAAGAATTTACTGAAAAGTTATCAGGAATTATTATTATTTTTCTCCGTGCACATTTCAAAGTATTGTAATATACCTAGTTATATAACTAAATCATATAAGTGAGCTGAATACAATAAATTTCACACATAAAAAATCTGTGCAAATTTCATAACGCAAGAACTCACCGTTCGTGCGTTTTAGCGACACTAACAATAAATTGATGACGATCTTTTGATTGGATATGATTAGAGATTTTCACCGCCAAAAGTATTAAATAGATTAATTTCGTGGGATATTATGCCGTGTTGCGCTACCTACTTATTTAGCAGTTTTACAATCTGCCCTGATGATGGACAATGTAAAGTAATGTAAACCCTGTAATGCTGTCCGAAACGTTAGCTAAAGAAGGACGTAGCTCAACACGGCATAATACCCCAATAATAAATCACTATAAGATCTTTTGACTGTACGAATGTGTTTGGAAAACTATATATATAAATTAAACTCTTAAATATTTTAACTCAACATTTAGATGTAAGCAATATTATTTCTCACGTAAATAATAATGGTCCTATGTTCATGTCTATAAACCTACGTAGTTTGTTTTGTTTGTTCTCCCCAATTTGCTTCATTCGACAGGTCATAAATCAACGTCATCTCCATCAAAGGACGATTTCCTGTCCTATACCGACTTGCACTTAAAACCTCGCATTCGTAACACCCACGTTTTTAGAGAATTACTATGCTATCATTATTTACTCATAGGCAATAGGTTTGATTGACACATATTTTACTCAGTTTTTTTATCTTATCTGTAAATGATTAAGATGTTGATTTAAATACGTAATTAGTGGTTACGCTGTCATCTTACAAATAAATCTATTTTTTTTATTTAGCTGTTTCAGATTTGAGGGGTTGGTTAAGTTGTAGAATAAAGACGATTAGGTTATGTATGTACCAAAATAATGCATAAATCTAAAACAGCATGTGAAAATATTATAGGGTTAATATTATTATAATATTGTGTACGGACCGCCAAAGTACTCGGTCTTGGCACACACTCCTTGCCTCATTCACATTCATATACCGTCTAATATATACTCTGTTATTCCTACTCAAGTATCTGGTTCACTTGATCGTGTCATTTTGTCTACCATTGACATTCGCTTCATATACTCCTTTCGTACATTTACATTCTAATCTTCTTACACTCGTAAATATTATATCATTTCTGATATTCTTATTCTGACTAAACTATTGTAAAATATGTCGGAAATAAAATGGTGTCTTCTTTCCTGAAAAAAGTTTATTTGATCTAGAATTTGGAGGCAGAAAAAAAAAATTCTTGACGCTAGAGCTCACCATTAGGTAGTTTTATGCGTACATTCTCGTATTTTCTTATGGAAAAAATGCTTTTTAATAAATCAGTATCATGACCCTGTGACCTTTCTAGTGTCAATATATTCATTTAAGAGAAACGTCATATGTTATTAAGGTATATTTACGCACGGTGCTGTTTGTTCTAACATTTCGAACACTTATGATAGACTATTTGCTATAAAGGTATATTTACGCACGCTGATGTTTGTTCTAACATTTCGAACACTTATGATAGACTATTTGCTATAAAGGTATATTTACGAACAGTTCTGTTTGTTCTAACATTTCGAACACTTATGATAGACTAATTTAAGCGTATCTAAATCTTTATTGTATAATACTAGTGGACCCCGCAATGCTTCGCTATTGCTAATGTCTTTCTCGGTCGTCTCCGACTTCTTCCACCATTCACTGCTGTATACCACAATGTTACTGTTAAAAAACAGTGCAGAGATATTGCGTCCCCTACTATTCAAACCACTCTCTAAACATACAAGGTACTAATAAGAACAACCTTTGAAATTTCTACGATATCGGTCGACTATTTTTCGAATTTTTCTAGCGCAAACATATGCAGGCTGAGTTTTTATGTATTAAATTATATATTTTTTTTAATTTACGCGTCTAAATCATCATCCCCCATTCTTTCTGCATAAATTATTTTAGGACACGTCCCTTGTGTATTGCAGCGATGTAGTCTTCCCTATTCGGATCATATTTCACCGTCTTGCTCCCCCCATACATTTCCCTATAATCAATCATCCAAAACTAAAGTATTTACGTTTTCTATTTTTCACCCCTGCCGCCACCCCAACTATCTATTCTTCCATATTGATTTTTCCGGTGAAAAAGCTTCGGTAATCTTGGAACGTTACAAACTGCTTTAAGGCGAAGCTTAGTGCCAAATCACTATTTTTATTAATCTTTTTAACGAATTGGTGTACATTAAAAATACCAAAAAAAATATGCTTTAGATAAATTGAAGGTTTTCCTATCGCTTCGCTTAAGTAGAATACAAATAAAAAAATAAATTACTCAATAAAAAATTTAAATGTAAGCAACTAAAAAAATTTTTTTTTTCAATAGAAATGTATGAACGCATAAAGGAAACAACTTTAAAAAAAACAGTATTATAGCTAAGATTATCTGCGACATTTTTACTTGATTAACTTTTTTGCTTTCTTATAAAATTATTTACAAGATAAATCAAAACCAGTTTCGTGCTTGAAATCGAACGTTTCTAGACTCTGTTTGTCAAGCGATTTCAATGCCTACAATATAAGGTATACCAAGAATATCCACATTTTTGGCTTGTAGCTTCCTCTTAACGGCCCTCGATACTAGTGTAAGAATTTTTTCACAGAATTTGAACAATTCATCAAATTTGATTTCCAAGTTCTTATCAAGATCTGTTATTATTTCAGCTTTGTGGAAGTTCTGTGAAACAACCCGTCCTTAAATCATTGAAAATAATTTTGAAAGCCTGTCTTTTTTGACGTAAAAACATTTTTTATGGGTTTCCATGTTTAAATTTCTTATTTATATTCGCTTTCAATTCAAAGATACTACCTTTGTTTGTCTGTGCTGTGCGTTAATCCTGTGTGAAATATGTTTCAATGACCTCAAATTTGGTTTGAATTTGAGTGTCGTTTTCATATTTCAAACTGATTGTGTGAAGAATAAAGATAAGCGATAAAGGTTATATTATAGGTACCTACCTATAGTATAATATTTCCATCACATTTTCAAAATTGGAACTGATTAAGATTTCAGACAATCCCATGATTTTTCACGGAGTACCTTATAATGGACGTCTTAACATTTCACGACTATCTCAGAGAGTCCACTTAATTAAAATGTTCATTGTAAGTTATTAAGCTAATACTTGCTGGAAATTGGTTGAAAAATGTATTATTTATGTTAGGATGAGAGCTAACTAATCGATACTCTCAGTATCGCCCTGTTGAAAGACCACCATTCGTAGTCGAAACAAATAGCTTTAGACATGTTTAGTGACAAGATCTGAACAGCCAGTTACTTTCCACCTCTTCCGCATGGCAGTTCCCTTCCAACATCACAACATACCGAAATGGGGATGCCATAAGCCCACTGGCTCCGGACAACCGGGAATTGGGTTTCTTCGCAGATAAAAAAAACTAAACTTGATAATTTGGTCACTAGTGTGGAATGCCGTTTGTTTGATTTTTACAAATCATTATTTAAAATTTTAAAATCATTTATCTACTATAAAAAAACTAATTGATTTATAAGAGTAATGGTTGACGTTAAGAAGAACGGCTGCGTAGCCCTTTTCATACAATCTTAAATTTGGGTTTGAGGCCAAAATACCCAAACAAACATTTTTAATCGAAAGTTATGTATAGCAAAAATATCTATACTTATATGTGCTATTTTATTTATTTTTGTTCTAAAATAAGAAACATAGGCTAAAAAACAATTAAATTTTTCACTATTTTATTTTTATTTATTAGATTTTTTGAGGGTTAATAATAATTATAAAAAAATAGTATTTTTTTTAATATGGATTTAAAAAATAGAACGTCTTGTTTTTTGTTTGGAAATTGTATTTTTATGGAAATTTAAATTTATATACGCGAGAAATTTGTGTGCCAGCTGCCAATGTAAGTTTATTTATTTATTTTTTACTATCATTTTCATTTTTTTTATTTAAATTTATGCCTATCAAAAAGCTTTTTTAAATTATTTTATTTGATATTCACATAGTTAATTAATACATATTAATTATCATTAACTCACAAATAGTTGTCCGTAAAATCATGAAAAAAATAATTTCTAATGACCTATATTTTGTAATGTGAAACACAAATAAATAAAGCAGAACCTATACGTACGAAACAATTGTTAAACCTTTTGATTAAAAACATAAATATTCAGTTTTGTTGGGTATTTTGGCCTCAAAAAGTTTTATATGGATGAGGTAGCGCAGCTGTTACTCTTAAAAAAAGCAATTAGAATCGTTTAAACAATATTAAATCGTTTATGAAGAAACCTATGTTTCGTATGGGACGAACGGATGAACAATGCAATTTGGATCAGAGACCATTATAACAACAGATGCGCAGCGTCCGAATAATTAATTAGAAAACTAGAAAGTCTACTCTATTAATTATTGCAACAATTATTATTCTTCAGTCAGTTTGTTCAGTTACTTTCTTCGACAGTTTTATAAAATGCCTTTTTCAGCATATTTGTTTCGTTCATTTGTTGCTAAATAATATAAATAATTTATAAGGTTGAGCCAATCGATGTTTACTTTTGTATTATTCATATCCTGCTTCGTTCCGTTGTTTGTTGTTTCGTCACAAACTACGTATTTGTTTGAAATATAAGATAAAGTTAATCAATGTAATAATCATTTGCAATAAAATTTTATGATACATTTATTAGGTCTGCCCAGCTTGCCCTAAATTTGTACGTAATTAAAACCATGGAACAAATAATGATAAAGCGTTTAGAACTCTACATATATATTTTTTTTATTTGTGTAAATTTCATAATGCCAGAACTCACTCTGCTTCAGAGAAAAAAGATTTCTCCTCATCCTCAAGATTTGTTTGTTGTATGAGACTTTATGTGGTGTGTTATTCTTCTTGTTCTTTCGACCGCCCTATCTGCCCTCGTCTCGAGATGTTGTACCAGTTCTATCTCCTTTCAATGCGAACAGTTATGGGTGCAAATAATTCTTTTGTTTGTTGTTGAAGTTTCGCTTTTGTTTCGCTCTTTTTCCCGCCTTTCCTTTGTTTTGTTCTGGGAACCAGTTTGCTCTCTTTGCTTGATCACCCGTTGCTAAAATGGAGACGCACGATCCCCGATGCTGGGTCGGTTGCCATGGCGAAACGGGATAAATTCCTGCATTATTTATGCCTTTTTCGGCTCGCCCCGAAAGCACCAAACGAAGTTGAATCCCTGGATGCTGTTCAAAATTTACAACGAGAGATTCAATGCTCAAATTGTATGTACTGGCTTATTGATTCAGCATTTTAGCACACTCGTGAAATAAAATTTTTATTGGATCCTTCCTAGAAATTCAGGTAACTTATTTTTATTACTGGTCCTTTTTAATGTTCACATTAGTAGTCTATAGCCTTACCAAAATCAAGGAATGTTATAAAGTTGCCCCCAAGCTGTGCAAATAAATTGCCGTTAAAAAATTGTTATCGATTTAGTATGTTTGCATACTTTACGTACAATTTTTAACTTCTCCGAAATACATGTATGATTTTAAGCACTATTTACCTCATTTTATTTACAGTCCTTCACATTTTCTGGAATTTTATTTTTATATCGGTCATTTTACAACCTGTATTCTTAACAAATTAAAGAAGTATTTGTTGAAATATGCACCAGGCGTTGCAAATAAATATCGTAACATTTACGAAACTCTCATATTTGTATTGTATTTTTTTCTTTATCTTACATTGTTTGCGTTCCTAGACAACATGGCACCATGTAAGACCATAAACTGTATTGATTTTATGTTCGCGACTATGACATTATTATAGGACTCGGAAATATCAAGAAAAACATACGCGTTGCATACTGTGAGTCACAAAGTTATTTATATATTGCTTCTATTCGTATTATCTTATCATGCTCATATTCGATTGGCTGGTTCTCCTATTATCCGTTTATTTCGTAGATAAGGAAATGGGTGAGCACAGACATAATAATGTGTTGTACCAATGGGCAGATATTAAAACAAATAATATTGGGTACAATACGTTTTCAATTAACAGAAGAAACAGCTAATTTAATTACACTTGTATTTCGTGTAAATAATATGAAGAATTTAGTTGCCATAATAATCTTAAAGTTAAACTTAATTTACTTATTGATCAAACCTCTATTGTCTATTGTTCCTTATAAAATAATATTGTCATCCTATCTACTTATTTCAATTAAAAAAATCATTATGGTAGTCCCTTGGCTACCGATTAAAAGTAAATTTATTAATATTTTAAAGTGGTCTTTGTTGTCGACCCTGCGGAACGCCGTGTCCTTCGTTTTGTACTTCAGAGATAAAATCCGAACAATACTCCTCTTTAAAAATTTATGGCTCTTGTCCCTTTAAAACGTTATTTAATAACCCCGCATTGTACGGATGGGCGGTGCTTATTTTGTGGCAATCGACAATGGAGGGCTATATAAATATTATTTCTTTGTGAAGCCCGATTGAGGAAAGTATTTTCACCATTATGATGACATTTTTTTTCCGGAATTTTACTATATTTGTTTCTTGGACTTTGGTCGTGAGTTCACTATACATAAGTCAATAAGAATATTGTTTTTATTATCATACTTGGAAACAATTCCGTCAATGACCCTTTTTTCTCCCCATAGATCACTCTCAATATAAATCGAGGGTTCTTTAGAACCACCATAAAATACGAATGACCTAATTGTTTATTTAATTGTTGAAGTGTTATTTTCTAAACATTGAGGGATAACAATCTACACATCACCCTTTATTACATTAATAATATAATGGGGTGTGCGAGTGATTAAAAATATAAATAAATAATAATAAAACACCAGTGAATCGTTCGTAATTTAAGACAAGGCAACGGACATTTGATAATATTTGTTTTATAAGAATCGCCGAGCTTTCGCTAGTGCCTTGTCACTCCAGAAGCGAGATGATACAAAGGATTAGGTAAGTCCTTTATACTAGAGTGATATTAACCTTTTAACCGGTTTTTTATGCTTTTGCATCTTCTAAAACAAGAAACACTAATTCCCTAGTCACACGCACCTACTAATATAATTCACTTTGTTGATGTTTTAGCTGCATTCAATATTGGTTTTATTACCCGGTTTCGTCAAAGATTAGAATTGCAATATGTGAAACTTTCGACTGTAAAATTTTATGGAAACGGTCTTAAAATTGTGGCGTTCAACCACGAATTCCAGCAAGAAAAATCTGTGCTTAACGTTTCTAAAGTTTTGGCCGCTTCAAACAATTGACAGATTTATTGATTACAATATTTATGTAATATTTGAACCATTTATAACAGCGCCGTTTTTATGGAGAAACCCCGATGGCGCTTGAATATATATTTATTTTTATTTTTTTTATTATGTAATAATTAAACAGTTTACAATGTATAATAATATTTGCTAACAATAATGATATATAAAAATTAGTAAACACAATTTTTTTTGATGTTTCTCTTTTATGGAAGCAGACGCTTGTGTTTAAAAGAGATGTTGAGTATCGAGATGAACATTATTTATGTAAGTATTCTTATTAATAAGGAGTTAAGAATATTAAAAATATAAGTGTATATCAACAATGTACAATTTAACGATTTATAACGTTACATTAACAACATTCAACAATGTACAATTTAACGATTTATAACGTTATATTATTTAATTGACGAATTTCGTTATTTTGATTTTTTACCTTGAAATATTCTTTGATCGCTTTGAGTAGGGTTTTGTCGTCTTCGATTTTTCTGATATTATCAGGTAGGTTATTAAAGTATTTTTTGCCTAGAAATGTGTAATGATGTTGTGCAAATGAGGTGTTACATTTTTGTATTGGAAATATATGTTTTTGACGAGTACGTCTTTCAGTTGAAAAACTGTGATTTAAGTCTCATTTAAGTCTCATAAAAAGGTCAAGATGCAACGGAGGAAGAAACGCAAAAAACGTTGATTTTTTTTAGAATTTCCTGGCAGAACTTTTATTCGCTCTACATAGCTTAGTCATTTTATTAGGCAATGGAGAGCTTCGTCAAGACCAAATTGAAATTAATTGCTGTATTCGTTCACTACATCTATTTCGGCCATAACAATGGCTTCCATTTATGTATTTAATGAGCATTTACCCTCCAGCTTCGCTCAGAAATGATGCATTTAAATTGAACAATCAAAAACCAACCAACAGCCATTTTTCGAGTTTTTTTAATATTTTGATGTATAACTCCTTATTAATTTTTTTTCTATACATAATATAATGTAATTAAAAATACTAATTTCGGTTTCGATTCTTTCTGTAACTTCAGTTCAATGAACTTCAGAACTTTGAATTTGCTTTCAATTTAAGTCTCATTTTCAAAACTGAAATGGATTGTCGGAAATTGTCGGAAAAATGTATTTACCAAATTTGATTAATTAAAAATTCTGTTTGTGAAAATTGTATTTATTTTTTAAAATTTTTGATTGATATCGCAAGTTTCCCAACGTTTTTCATTTGAAAGGTATATTTTTAATCGTCTCTAAAATTGACAACGTTTGAAAGGCAATGATCCTGAGGCAATTATAACATCCCGTGTTCTTCATGGGTTGCGGTCACAGACATAGGAATTAATAGACGAGAAGATAATGGCGAGGGGTAAAATCAACTGTTGAAGAACGAAGGGAGTAAGGCTGACTGTGATTCGTCAATAAATCAATCTGACAGTAAATAGGCATCTCGCATTATAATATCACCATTTACTTCTTAAAAGTAAAACCTGCTTTTGAATGAAAAGACATTTTTACATGGGAGCGCAAATTACTCGCCACGTTATGAACAAATTTGCGAAGTCCAAATTCGGCAAAAAAATTCGGTTGTATTTTCAGAGTCGAATATTTCGTTTAAGTATTTAGTTAAGACACTTTTATAAATGTTCATAATTTACTTCCCAGCAACCAACCAGCTTTGTGTTTCGCGTCCAGACGTTTCTCGATGTGAGAATGTGATGTTTCTAAAACTGATCTATATTATACGATGTGAATATGCTTAAAATAAAGTAAAATAATGCTTATATATGGAATGTAATACGACAATTGGGTTTATTCTCTTTTTCACATCTATTTTTACAAGTTTTCATAGTACAAGTCAACATTTTGCCGTGTTATTTCGTAAAATGAACCGATGATGCCTCGACCATAGTTCGCACAAGAATGATGACGTCACGTTTTCAAATTTCACTTGAGGTCATACGCGAGCACAGCCGGTTCCAATGGAACCGGTATGGGGAGTGGGGATAATACGCTTTTAATCACTTAGGGCAGGTCTACTAATATTCATATGTCTATGGTTGCGGTAATGTAAAACTACCTTTACCACTCGGTATCGTTCTATATTTAAAAGCTATTTTACAACAATTTTTTTGTAATATTTGTTTGGGTGTTTGTAATATGTAGGTAGGTATCAGCAAAATTTAGGTATTAGTATTAAGTTTGATATTGTAGGTACACTCTTTTAGAAATGTATTTTTTGACAGTTTTGTGCATATTTAGCATCTCCGCGCATTTCATTATAGAAATGAGTTGGCGATCTGAAAATAGTCGCGTTAGCTAGCAGACAAAGCTGCGCAAATTCTGTCACCGTTCGCAGTAATTCACCGTTCAAGAGTTTTTGATGCTTCATAATTTTTTTTTTTTTTTTTTTTTTTTTTTATTAGTAAAAAAAAGATACACGAATTACATAATATAACAATTACATAATATAATTACACAATATAGTACGGTTATTAATTACATAATATAAGTATTTGATGTACCCCCATAAATAAGCAGGGCTTGTGTGTATGGGGGTGTTGTTATATTGGTTTATATTTGGTACGATTCAGTTCAACTGTTCGGAATACTTTTTAAGGTGGCTTTTGAATTTGTTTATATTTGCATTCATGTTTCTAATTTTTTCTGGTAATGAGTTAAAAAATTTAACTCCGAGATATTCATGGTTGAACTGTCCTATTGTTTTTTTACATTTAGGAGTAGGAAGTATTGACGTTTGTCTAAGAATTCTGTTATTTTTAAAGGGTGTAATTTTATTTTGAATATTTTTTTATATAGTTTTGAATATATAAATAAAAAAACAAAAACATGCTTTATAGTGACGATAAAATTTTCTGATTACATTATAATATATTAGGGTGTTGACACCACTTAAAAATAATTACTATTACATAGTTTTATTGGTTTTCTAGGCTTCCCTTATATGGGATGGGAAGCTAGCAATCTTGAAGGTGTCATTAACTACGGGCACCACTTTCGTCAGAAGCCATAAAATGATAGATTCATGGGGAATTAGCATGTTTCTGATTGGTTATTTATTTTTATAGTGTAATTAAGATAAATTTGCCTTATAAAGAAATTGTTTAACGTCTTTATGAAGAAAAGTGGGTGGGTAACCTTTGTGTAGGAATGTCAATGGATGGTTTCTACTTGGCTATTGAAACTACGTAATAAAATATACATTGTGCCCTCCACACTCTTTAACCTCATTCTTCCGATCTTTCTTACGTCACACTCTGTCTGATCTTAATCGGCTTAGCTATACTAGATTTTCCAGAATTAAACCCTTTTAGTTTACAATCATACATAGTGGAGTCGCAAATCTTGCCTTAGAATCAGTTTATGGTTTTATTGTAGACTGTAATCAATATTTGTTGCAACTATTGGGGAGTTGGTGATTTAAAATTAGAGAGGAATTCTGACCTATCCCCTGGTCTTTGGTATAGGTCTTGTTGCAAATCGATATTATGGCCTGGAGGGTGATCACTGCACAAGCTTCCGTAATAGACTCAAATTAAACGCACCGAGGGAACACATGTACACTGCACAGGTTTTCTTAACAGACTGGTAATGTATAATAAATTGTTTCAATATCACTGATGTAGGTACTCCACACTTTCAGACAGGGACAGGTAATTGGGTAGATGAATATAGGAAAATATGTCATAACACAATCACCAGGATGGACTCGCCGATCATCTATGTGAGGTGTCAGCGCTTTATTAGCAGCAGACACATACCTGGATGGATGACGAACCTCGTGCTGGCACTGTTGGTGGACGCGGTGGACTCTCTCGCTGCAGCAGCTGGTCCAGTTTCTTCACCGCCGAGGATTTTTTTTTTTTTTTTTTTTTTTAATTTTATTGAAACATATAAACAAGGTTACAATTTTTTTTACAATGTAAACACTAATATTTCAATCACTCTCCTAATAAAGCAGCTGCTTGTGTTTAGGAGAGGACAACAAAAATATTTTAACATTTTTTTAAATTAAACAAAAAATATTAGTAATAAAACAAAAAATAACAATAAAAGCAATAAAAATATAGGTTAGTTAATAAATGATTCAAAGAATTTAAAAGGCAAAAACATATTTCTAAACAATAAGTAAAGTTATGAGGTGGTACAAGAGTATTTTAATTTAATTTTTTTTTTATATTTTTCGTAGTTTTCTTCCGATCGTATATCAAGTGGTAATTTATTAAATAATTTTACACCCTTGAATATATAGTGATGTTGTGCTGTTGTGGTTCGTGCTAGTGGCACGGTTAGTCCTCCAACAGATGTTATTCTTTTGCTAATATTCAATTGTGGTAAATTATTTTTACTAAAGAAATCTTTATGTATGATTCTTGCTACAGAGTCTCCATCTTCTATCTCTGTGTCACCTGTTCCTGTACTTCATTTTACTTAACATAACTTCACTTTATTATTGTAATATTTATATTTTTTGTAATACCTGAATCAACTGTAAAGCGCCCCTGAGGTGATATCTCACAAAAGCGGCGCTATACAAATTTTCCAATAAATAAATATGTTAAAGGGGGATGCAAATAGTTGCGACAACATAAAACTAATGATTACGCCCTACCCCTGCAGTAAAATGGCGTCATGTTTGTTTAGTTTGTCAACAGACTCTATAAAAGTTTTGAAAAAATCTAAACAAAATAAGATTTCAATCGTTGTTTTTTCTCGCGATTCTCATAATAGACTTTACGATAACTTTTATTAGGCAGTGATATATCGGATTGGTTCTGACACAACGAAAGTAGGTCAGACATTCAGATATCGTTTGTACGAACACCTCTACCCACATTCGCTAATACACGACTGGTTTAAATAATCTTATATTTTTCAAGGCTACTTCATTACGATGCCTTTACATATTTATAATCACCGTTATTGTTATAAATTAAGCTATATTTTGTTCATTGTATAAGTCGGCACTACCGTTTGTGATTTAATTTGAATGGTGATTATTTTATGCATTGCCAAATTACTAAATATAATTAGCTAACTGCTTCTTTTTATTCATGGCTGACCTTGAAATGTTGCCGTTATTTTTATTCAATGTCGCAGACAGATAATTTTTCATAAAAAAATTATTTAACTCTCTTCTTAATTAAAATTTTATTTTAAATAAGCCTCTTATATGTTTTACTTAGTTTTATGAATATTTTATCTACCTCATACAAAATTTTCAAAATTAGTTAAAACTAACATTTCTTATTCAAATGTTGAATTATTAAACAAAACACTGTAACTTTGTACACATCACTTTATGAAATCATGCCGACCGGTTTCGTCACCGCCGTTCTTCGTGAGAGCAATTATTATAAACTCAATATGACGAAACCGGTTTGCATGTTGTATGTATATTCAAGTGCTGTACACCTAGTTGCAGCGTTTCATTCATTTCAATCTATTTTTTATTATAATATTTACAGTGTTATGATAAAACTCATTAAATTAATCACAGACGATTTTTAAAATGCATAACATTAATTACCTACTGAAAGTGGCAGAATCCATAATCATTACTTACTCTTCACTCTTAACTCTTCACTCTTAACTCTTCACTCTTAACTCTTAACTCTTCACTCTCTTCAGTTTCTTACAAAATATACCTCGTTCTGGTGTTCCTAAAATTTTGCAGACAAATTTAAAGTCGTGACAACCGATTTTATTTTATTCTGGCATTGTTACTTTTATCGTATTTTTCCCCTGCAATAGATTTAATCTGGTTTTTTCAACGCCGTAAATCGACAATTGCTACTGCATACTAAACAAATTTTGCTACCTCTGTTTTTAGAGGGAATCACCGTAAAATTGGATTTTTGTGTGACGGGGACTGTGGAAGTGTTTTTTAAATAATTTTAATTAATGACAAACGGGACATTTAAATTGACTGCAAATAGCCGAGTGTCTTTCTCAAATAAGTTCATTTTTCTCTTCGTTTTTCTTTGTTGCATATTGTATACATTTGGGGATATTATTTGTCAGTTTCTTGTGACTTTTTATTAATTTTATTTTTCATTCTTTCGGCTTGTCTTCTTTAAATGTAAGCTGTAATTTTTTTTCACTATACACTTGTAATTGTTTTTTTGAGAAAGATTTTCTCTGACAATTGATTTTTGAGTATGCCGAAAAACACTTTACATTATGCGTTATTTTAATTAATTATGATTTATAAAAAAATTGCGCATATTCAATGTCTTTCAATTGAATTTCGTTTAGGTAGATTGGTACTGCTATGCTCATTTTTACGTAAGCACATATTTTTGTTTATAAACAGCGCCCCTGTGGTGGTATTGCACAAAAACCGCGCTATACAAATCATCCAAATATTATTATTATGTATATCGGACAAAGGTGTAGGGCGATAGGTTGTTACAAAAAATAATTTACGTTAGTAAAAAGTTATAATTCTAAAACTTACTTGGTTTTATTGTATTGAAATTCTTCAATGAAACAAAAATAGGATATGTTAATTTAACTCACACCTCACCTAGCAAGTATTACGGATATTAAACAATTACCACGCCCCCAGCTTCCTTCAAACTTTAAATAATCTTTCTTGGCGGGAGACAAACTCATTAATTGACAAAACCCAACTCAAACAACAGTTCCACCTCCACCGCTTGCGACACGTCTTTCAGAACGAAGTAAAAGAATTTGAAAGAATTCCGCAAGGTTTTGAAACTCGCCCTATTTAGCCTATCGCAACAGTTTTGTAATCCACCCATCCTTCCCGTCTCGTGTCTCTGTTAAACCGTGAAATGTCTCCGAATCTCTTTCACAAGTCTGCTTCATCTGTATTTCCACCCACACCACCTCTTTTCCCATGTGTATAGGTTGTTTTATTTAAAGCGCTTACCGCATCCATAATATTTGACCCGCTTCCTAGTGCTTTTTTCTTCTTCGCTCTTTCAGTTTTCGTTCGTTCTATTTTGCGAACATAGTTTTTTTGCGTGCACGACTTTGCCACACGGACTGCTCCAAGTTCATTTGCTCAAGAGCTACTTTATATCACTCATATTTATATTTGCACAAATTGTATCATGTTCATCTAACGTGCTTTCATATTACATGACTTGTATTTCTGCTCTTCAGAACAATAAAATATCTACCAAGAGCTTATTCATTTTTATCTGATTTTAATCAAACGTAGTTTCAAAAACGCCATCAACGTCATTTATATCAAATTGATATACGTGCAACAACTTTGATCGATTACAGAGAATAAACGATACTTAAAAGCACTTCTTATTTGAAGGAGATAACGTTGGTTGTGCGTGCTTGCAAAGATTTGCATCGTGACAACCAGACTATGGGCCATCTGTCGTGAAGTATCCATTTGTAAGATTTACGAAATCACATTGGAACACTTGAGATTTTGCATTTATCATGCAAAAACTTGCCCCGCCTGTACTCCATCGGTTGAACCAAAGCTTTGTGTGATTATCTGCCCATATGCTAACCTTTTTGAACACCAAATTTGTCAGTTTTATTTTGACAGCCTATCACGCAATAAACTCTGACAATGTGACGTTCTATATTATCTGGATTTGGTATTTGGCTGTCATTTCTGCTAGTCCGAAGCCAGGTGAATGTTTTGGTATGTCCCAATCACAATCGATTGTTACTTTCATGTCCCTTCTCTTGTCAGAAGTAAGGTAAAGGGCTAATCGGTTGAAGATTTTAGATTGGAAAGTGAGTTATGTCCCGCGCAGTGTCACTTCGATCTGGACTAAATGTAACAACGCTTTGTTTTAAACCACAAATTTCCTTTTAAGAACTTTTCCTTTCATTCTTTTAATAATAATATAAAGATATATTTGGTTACATTTCACATATCTACATTTAATTATGTTGGTACACTTCAATATTATTATAAAAGCAATGAAAGAAACGATTATCTTAGTAAATATGCAAAACAAATTGGCAGAGCAAATAACTGGCGAATAAGGAAATATGAGACATTTTATATAACTAGTGAGCCCGGGCAAACGTTTTCCTGCCACAGACCGCCTTCTATGTTGGGAAGTTAAATTTGTGGTTTATGTATTTTAGGATATTATTATATTATTTTAAGATATCTGACAACAGGTTTCTGAGATTAGCGTGTACGAACACAGTGACACGTGATTTGTCTATATTAAGATAGTTATACGCTTTTCAGAAGGCACAATAATAGTGTAACCCACAACTATAGTAACACTTATATTTTGCAATGTCCTACCTGATTTTCCAACTGTAGGAAGTGTGTTTTTTGTTCTATTCTTCTTTCTAGCTGCTTAATCTTTACTTCTTATGTTGTACCTAATTAGTTTTATTTTCTTTTGCTATTCAAATTAAATCCGTTCGTCTGTATCTTTATTTTCCACTGTAGCTTATTTGAGTTTTTCTCCTAAAACAACATTTTGGTTTCACACGTAATAAGGTCACCAGAAACAATTGTATTATTTCTCTTCCTATCCCCGGCATTAAGTTGTAAAGTTTTACCACGTTTCCCTTTCTATTTTATAATTACATTATCTTCTCGAATTGTTATTTTTTCACGTTTAGTATATTGATCTGGAATATTATGATATAGTTCTTCATAAAAGACCTCATAATTGTGTACAATGAAATTTGTTAATGAACAAATTCATAGCCTCCTTAATATCGAAAATCGTTTTACAACAAACCGCAAGTGGAAACCTATCTCTTCTAAAATTCATATGTATAATTTTAGTTCCAAAGTTAACTACTTAAGACGCGGTTTTAATTTATTTTGAAGCTTTTCATACCGCCCTTCAATCTGATGTTGCTGAAACGGACATGCGTTGCACTAGGAAGATTTTATAAAGCTTTAAGTACTGTGTATATCGATGTCACCAATACTACTAGTTAATTTCGTCAATATTCAAGCTTCTGCTAGATAAACAGTGTCAAATTTCGTATGATGCTGCCACGTTGAAATGACAGATGTTTACCGAGCACATTGCATATTACCAACACAGCGGCTTCGCTTAATTTTAATTAACAACTCCACGGGAGGGGACGAAGCAACCAACAACACAACGAGGTTGGTAATGTTGGTACTGCAACCTGACTCACCATGTTTATAAACACGAACATGTTATTTACATTGCACAATATACATTGATTGCATTACATGTAATGTACGTTGTACATTGGCTACCTACGCTTTTGGGCGGCGAATGTTCCTTTGGTCGGGTTCGCTAGCATTATCTGAAAGTGGTTGAGTTATCTGGATTTTTCTTTCCGAATGATTTGCTTGTCTGCCTGTCTGACTTGAAGATTACCATCCACCTCGTTAAAGTGGCCAGCTTTATATTTTAAACCTTTCTCTGCGGATACGTAGAGTGGCTGAACCGACAGGTCTGAAGCCAGAATCGCAGGGATTTATGTCATCTTTATTTAGGTGTGTTCATTTTGTAAAGGGTTTAACCCCTTCTTATCGAATTTACGCAAACCTTTTAGTCCTCTTTTGCACACTAGCGAAGTTCTTTTCAGAAGTCTCTGAATTAAATATAACGTTGACAAAGAGACAGACTTGTATCTCACTTTTTGATGTTACTAGTTAGGCATTAGATTCTACTAAAGCCTTATACCGCTGATAGATTCACCGTGATATCTTCCGATGAACTTTGTCACTAATTAACCATCACGCCGTTTTCCCGCAGGGGTAGGCAGAGAGGACGGACCGCCAAGACCACCTCGGTCTTGGCACACACTCCTTGCCTCATTCACATTCATACATCGTCGCGTGTAACAGAAAGACCTGTTACAAAAGAACTCTGGAGAATCCCTACCCAAATCTCACTACATCCGATAGTTAAAACTATTACTTATCTGTGCTGTAAGTAAGCCATCGGGAATGAAGGATTCTTATGGCCATTTGTTTCACATAATTTGAACAATTCATCAAATTTCAAAGTTATAAATGCCCCTTAGTATATTTAAACGTGCTAGTTTGCCATATTTTATCGATTTGTTGTGAAATGGTCAGAAGTGTCCGAATGAAACGAGTTACGTATATGGCAATACTTCACCACCATTCAATATAAATAATACTTTATACGTGGGTCCATAGTTGATCTCTCACATTCGTGGCGTTTTGAAAGTCAAGTATGCCATTTGCCATCTTCGGTGTATCAGTACGTTGAATATTGATGGATCTTTCAATACGGAATATGGAAGCTAATGTAATTTTTCTGCACGATAATGCTATAACGCCATACTTGTTATAGAAAGCCATGCTGTAACAGGCGTCAATGTCTTGAGTCAACAATTTCAACCTCGTGCATACTGAACTGGACGTGACGTTAAGTTATTTTCTTTTACCAAAATGGGGTTTTGTCTGATAAATTTTGATATTTTATAATGGGTAGGACAAATAGCACGATGGATGATAGCGGACCACCGAAGTTTCTTCTTTATTATAAGCCTGCAGGATTAAGGGGTGTTAGGACACCTAAATTTAGGTAACTGGACGGTTGGAGGGAAAACCACGTATTTAGACAAGGAGATGGAGAGAGTCTGTGGGAGACTGGCAGGAGTGGAAGCGCTTCCCATAGTCGTGAAGGACTCTCGGAATCACTTAAATCAGGGACAAAATACTTAGAAACACATTGTACAGGATTATGGATGATATATCATCGTGGCAGATTTAATCGAATCCCCAACACCCACTACAACTAACAGCAATACAAGACCCAACGTGCGTTTTTTCTATCGAATAATGAAACATGATTAATCTAAAATTAATGCAACTGTTGCCCACGGGCCTGCATTCGTCTTGTCAAATGGACCATCGAGATTGTTGAATGGGCCTTTAAGACTCCCAACAGTGTTTTCCAGTCATCTCATTTGTTTGTTTTGCGAGAATTATGACTTCATTTGAGTTCATATAAAAACAATCACCCACGGGCAATGCAATCTAATGCAAGACCCACGTCCGTCAACACTCGATTAAGAAGCGAATCACATAATCGTATCTAATAAAATCTCGCGCAACTGCATGTTGTTTTAGAGGGGAACGAATTCCCATTAGGGTTTTATAACTTGGTTGAGCCCGTTTGTCTTGTTCAAGATTAACTCTGACTGTTAGATTAAAGTCTCACGAAACACCGAGTCTAACTGGAGTTTGATTTGAAACATTGTGTCTTTATTTATATTATTTGTCTTGCGGTCGGTAAAACCGAGTATGCTGTTTATTGACTTCTTCGTTCTGTCTGCTTACCTCTTGAAATTATAATGTGGACGTTCATACACCATTTAAAATTTCTTCATTGCAAGTTTTAATGCCACCTTCCATTAAATACGTGTATTATGTTTCATTTACACGTAAGTGAGCTTTTCAAATGTACATTACACTTTCAAGCCTATAATTATACCCACGTGAATTTCTTGTCGTATGTTGTAGATTGTATATTTGCAATCGCCCGGTGGCGAAACGCTAGACAACAATAGTAACTAAGCACCATTTCTGGCATTTATTGTCCGTTTTCTTTATAGAAATCTACCGTGGAGCCTGTTCATAATATTGCTAAATCTGAAATGAAGTATTTTATGCCAAACTAAACAATGTATTATTGTGTGTTCGACATGACGCAACGATACGTTTACAATCGTTTTGCGAAGTATTGATACCCTGGTGGTAACTTTTCCAGCCTTTCAGATTGACGGCGCTCCACACTAACGACCAAAGCGTTAAAATAGTATAGCCGACTGAATCAAGTAAATATTATACGCGAATAAAAATTATCCATTAAAATCGTTAGCAAAATGTATTTTTGCGAGAGAGGGAAGAGTTACGTAGATTTATGACCATTTCCAGCTTAAATCTTCGATTGAATAATAGATTTTGCAACACTTTAACCTGAATTTGGACGCTAGTGTGAAGGGCCTTCAGCGAACAATGAATCAATTAATTCTGTTATAAAATTACACGAATCGTCGTTAAAGGTCGCCGGAGAAAATGTTTTCACACCTTTTATTATGTGTTTTTATTCATTTTTTCCAATGTAAATCCCACACTCGGTGCTATAACGATGAGATCTTATATAAAAGCTCGATCGTTAGCCGTAAGGCCTGTATGCGTTTCATTGATAGCAATATTATTTTGTCATAAATTAAGGAGATGGGCTAAAGACGTTGTTCCAATAGCCCTCGGGTCTGAAGGCTTGCATATCCGAACACATTACCATTTGACCCGTGTCCGTAACTTCTCGAACTCGAAGCATGTGACGTGGTGGGTGGGAGAGGTGGGCGATAGTTACTCTTCTCTTATCTTGAAGCTTAGCTAAGGTAGACTTAAAGCTTCGTGTTCTGAAGACATTAATGATTTGTGCATATACACATACATCTTCATTATTATTCTTCTCAGCCTAGCCTCAATTTCAAGTGTCAAGTTTTGTCAATACTATTGCGTGGAAGAGGCCGAGAAATATCGTAATTCCTGTGCGTTTTAGTGACTTTTATGTTAGGGCTTCCTGTTTTTCCACTTCGAAGTTCCATAGCCATTCTGTTGACGCCTTTCAATATATGTGCTGCTGGTCGGTATCAACTATATAATCGGCTAAGGCGATGCAACACGTCGTGTAACATTTGGAATTGGGCCGCTAACAATAACACTCCTATGTAGATGGCGATAAGGTTTAAATTTCATGGCATGAAATACATATCGCCAAAAATTGTGTTTTATTTTATTTTGTTAAGTTTCTAAATAATTTCTTCTCCAAGAACTTAATTTGCCACATTATACAATGAAACCATAAACGAAAATAGGTTCGTAAATAGGAGATTTTGAACTTTAAAGCAGTTATTATAGGCCTGATACTTTTTTTTTTGAAATTTTTTTTTATTAATTTTTTAAATTAAAGCATTTAAAATATTTCTAAGTGATAACGAAAAACACATGATTTGCATTACTATGTAGTGCTTCGCCTTGAGTCACAAGTATTGATTGACACCTTTGCCCATGATCAGTGATTTGAGATGAGCTCTTAAAAAAGGTTGCCTTCAACTACCGATACTACGATAATCATCATTTGATGAATTGATACTTTTGATTACGATTTTGATACTTTTTGTCACTCCAGTAAATGAGTCATAATATTAGACAGATTTTTTTAATGTGTGATAATGACTTCATAGTTAAACTACGCTTGATATACGATATGACTTAGTTTCATGTTTCCATATCTATCTTCCTGTAATAGGATGCTCTACAAAGCTAACAAAAACGTGAGAGCATTTGGATTAATGATTATGATCATTTTGCTATTTTAACGTCTACTCTTTTATTTTACACATTTTACTGATGATCTTAAATAATTTCCTGAGCGAATTATGCAGAGCCGAGTGACACGTAGGTATCTCTTTAAGAAAGCTAACCCTCTGTTTTTGAATAGGAAAAAAATACAGACAGGTAACAGTTACTGTGAAGCCAACTGAAGCCGAACAAGTGCCGGACATTCTATCAAAATTTGCAAATAAAAACATTTGACCAGATAGAGGAAGCTACGGAAGCCTCAAAGTGTGACAAGATGCGACGCTACAGCAAAGTGTTGTGTTGTATTATAAGATTATAAAAGATTACTAGGCATCCGGCAAAAAATACGAGTCGCTTGTCTTGAAGAAGAAGTATAGAATTACAATGAAAGAGATTGGAGATTAATTCTAGTCCAATGGAATTCCCTCCATCAATAGATGCACGATTAATGGCCTAATCTAGATAATGTATTATTATTAAACAATGCGGACTTGATTATATCACTTCTTAGAAGCATTCGCTGATCTATTATAATTGCAAACAAAATATGTACCTATTTCGATAGGTTTAATTAAAAATTTACTCTGGCATCATTCAGCACCATGTGTGATAATTTTAGTCATTTATCTTGGGCATCTTTAAATTTGGCTTAATTATTTCTGGTCATGCAATTAAAATAACTCGACTGGAGCGCAAAAAGCCTTAGTTCTAAGCCTAATTCTAAGTGTGAACGGAGAAGTGGTATAAATTGCATATTTTCATTTCGTTCCAGAATAGATCATTTTCTTAATATTTCATTGTGAGAGACCAGAGAGAAGTTGTGTGTTGCTTGAAATGACTTGAGCTCTTTTGTATCTAGTCTAAGTTGTTTAATTATTCTTCTATGGTGTTGCATAAAGACAAACTTTTAATTTTCTATCCTACACTTTATCACGGATCGTTTTTTTTAAATGACATTCATTTTGTGTAAACACAAAGATAATAAATATGCCAATTCGTTTATCTTTACCTCCCTATTTCATCCGATATTTATTAATCCGTGAGCTTCAACACGTATAGCTTTTTAGATATTAGTAGAATCATGATAACGCCTTCAGTATTTCAACAGAAATTCTGCCAATACGAAGTGTCGATTGTGTAAAGGTTGCAAAGTGATTGTATTAATTGTATTTAATTCGACTGCATGGCCTTCAGAATGTGTGCAGTTTGATTATTAGATGAATTCGTTTATCCTAATGTTGATTTTCTGCTTATCATCGTCGTGTTAGACTGATGGTGTCGATCTCTCTTGTATTTTTAAATATAATTGTTGTTTTCTTTTTCTATATCTGATTATTAAACTCGTTCTTAAATGAACCAGGAACTTAACATTGAACCCGACTCTTGGGTGAGGGTTCTTTTTTTATAAAGTTACATAAATATTTTTTGTCTGTTTGTTGTTTTCAAAGTTATCACTTTTCTAATCCATCATTCATTATCTGACATCCTTATTAAATTTATCTGACATCCTTATTAAATTGCTACCTAAATCTGCATCAACATTCCATACCAGATTTGTTTGCTTTTAGCAATGTTATCACTCTAGCCCATTAGTATCAGACGCCTTGACTTTTCAAATGTCTGATTTTTTCATAGTTCATAAGAATCAGACCGACAAAACTTCAATGCAAAATTTTTTGTGCATTTATTCTTTTTTGGCACCTAGATTTATTTGACGTCCATCAGTAACTGTAGTTGTGCTGCCCAAGTTTGTAAAAAACCTGGTTAACCAAATAGATTCAGCGTGTCGGTGAGATCTTTGCCATCTAATGGAAAATGGCGTGAATCGGTCACCAACCTTAGATAAACCAGTTCGATTGTCTTTGATTAATGCTAATGCCTCTCAATGTAAAACTTTATTGTTCCCTTGTTTCAACCACAACCCCAAGCTTATGGGCGCCATTGTATGCAAGTATATCCCCATTACTGGTTCTCTGGTGAACTTACCGTGTGAATTATAGGATTAATAGCTTTAGCAGATGGTTAATTTACTTTTGACCCGAGTAAAACTTGGTTCTAATCCAAGGACTGCCTTCGACCATTCCTGGGACGAGATTAACCCTCGAGCCTTTATTATAATGCCTCTCTTTATGAGCAAGGTATCGCTTGCTCCGGCGTAGGAGTCTGAATAAATTATATTTTTGATTATGGGATGCTGTGTTTTTGAATTTATGGTTTTCCGTGTTTTGTTTTGATTGCGTTCAGCGGTTTTATGATACAAGAAAGCTTGACGTTTGTAATAAATGCGTAAAGGAACAAACCATTTGCCTATATTTCCCAAGGCATTTTAAAATTATTCATGTTTTATTTGATTATTTATTTTCGGTAGTTGGACCTTCTTTACCTGTAAACTATAGAGGTAATATTTAAATTATGTAACACTGTGCGCACCTAACCAAATTTATTCAATTTACCCGTAGACGACTCTGGCGTTGTTTTCTTTTTACTGTGTTCATGCATTCAAGTTACCATTATTCCGTTTTAACGCTATCATTATTGGCTATTATGTTGAGAGCCATTCACGGAATCAGATTAACATTGGTTATATTCTTATAATATCCTAGTTACTTTATTATAATATTTGTTGTTTCTTTGTTCTGACGATTTCGTTCGGTGCTATTTCATAAGAGTTTTAAACTCCCTCCGGGAGGTACATATAATTATGGCTTCCCAATGTCACTAAATACAGCTAAAGCCGTTTGAAGCAACCTTTCGATTCTTAATTGTGTTCTGTCAACAGAACGATTATACATTCCACTCAAGTTGTTTTTTTGGTTTGTGTACTTATAAAAATTATCTTCTGTGTTTGTTTTATTGGGTGGTTATACAGTGGTTTATTGCATAATGGGTGTGATTATGTACAGCGAGAAGAAGAAGAACGGTGAATAGTAGGTTCCATGGTTTTTTATTGTAAATTTCAGGTACGCTGTAAGACGAGTAATTGCGTGAAATACGTATGAAATGAAATGCTCACGCGAACACCGAACACCCTGAGTATCAGATTGTGCTACATCATCCGCCAGCCGCTTTGTTATTTGACTTTATGACTACGAGAAGTTGGCCTCTTTTTGGTGTTTATTGTATCCAAGAATCGCCCTTTACGCAAAGGGTCTGGTAGCAGGTATCGCAAAACTGCACGAGTCATAAAATTAGAATTACACAATAAAGAATTTCCCCAGTGGAGTAAATAAGCGTGAATTAGGGTGAAGGGTATACGATAACAGATTACAGAACCTTGTAACGTGCTTTCGTTTAAGTCTGTCCTTTCTGTCTGCAGTTAGAATATGTTATACACTTAATTCCCCATGGTAAGGATGCCTCAATCAAAATGTTACTTGGTTATAATCTGTGTAATCAGCACTAGAATTGTTCACTGATTACTTGATTGATCTCACTTCTAATTTACAATAACATTAGTTGATCTGGTATCGCAACAATTTGATTTCTCAGTCTCACAACTTTGCTAATATAATATTACCTAGGACCTCATTAGTTAATATTATTAATCTGACATTTAGTTATCTTATTTCTCGGTGACCTAAGCAGTATTTTGGGCAAATCCATCAATCATGGTTTGGCCACATTTCATGTTCTCTCTGGCGGAGTTGGCTACCTGTTCTTTTTGACTTTGGTCTGGGGCATTCTTTGTCTGGTGTTGCGACACGTACGATTTCTTTGAGCGTGCTTCGTGGACCGTTTTTTGCCTCCATTCGCTCCGCTATTTTCTTGTGGTTCTGCAATGATTTCTGATTTGGTTTTTATACCATATTTAACAGCTGTATCAGTTCTTGTCTCGCGGCCGAGTGTTATAATAGAAAATCGCCTTTCATCGTGTCTTTCCGTCGTTCCACTTTATGGAGGGCTGTATGTCTTGCGGTGTCAAAGGTAGTTGTATCGGTGGAGGCTACCTGCTAGAAATGAAAGTCAATATTTGTCTAAACCGCTGTTTAAAGTGTCTTAAATACTTTTATAGTTCTTATTTATCTGAAGCTAACTATGCCTTGCGGTAAATACTTCTGTGGGATATTTATAGTTCGATTTGATCGGACATCATTGCTCAATACAAATTATTTGTAACTTAACCCAAATGCTATATATATATATATTGCAATGTTTATTATCATTTGGCCGTTTATAAGCAGATTGTTCTTTGTAATTTCCAGCAGAGGACAATATTATGCCACCATATTAATACATTGTTTATACGAATGACAAATGGTTATTATTTTTTACCCATAACCGTCTGCACCTTAATTGGCTTCGAATCGAACGTGCGGATTTCCTTCAAGATTTCTCCACATTGACGTTTTTTCTTGTGATAAACACCTGCTAATGAATCTTTACCTATTTGCTAATGTGCCAATTATTAAAATTTTATTTTATTATCTATCTCTGTTCAAAGAGTTCTCGCACAACTAGAAATCTACAGTAATAATAGAAATTTGTTTAGGGATACGTTAGATGAGCGTAAGAGATAATGCATTGACAAATTGAAGTAAAATTCACATGTTCAATTCAACGAAGGCAGCAAATTAGAGCCTCAGCCTTTGGCTTGTAATATAATTTTAATTCGTATGGCTAAATTATTCTTGCCAACAATGGTTTTTTATTGTGCCATCGGCCAACTCGTGGCCCTACGAGAGTGTTACCGTTTGTAGTTCGTTATTACCTCCCATCAGTCATGCTCACTTAACCCTTTGTGCTCTAGCTAAGCCGGGCACTTCCATTACCGATGAATAGTTTCTTTTTTAACACATGTCCAAATTTCTTTCCGCAAAGCAATTAATCATCAAGTACTTGGCCATTCATACTCATCCAAACAAGTGAGAACTTAGAAATATTGCCCTGCCGCTTAGAGCTCCGTTGAAACCTCTCTTTCTATTGTGCCATTTATGAGAAAGTGTAAGATGCTAATAGTTAATACTTTAACAGCTTTCCGTTACAAAGTTCTTTGGTTCATCGATAGATTATAAATTAGAATTACAGTAATATGAATAAAAGACACTTTCTGGAATTTGAAATGCTTCCGCGTAAAATAGAAATAATAACACTAAGTGAACAAATGTACAAGAAATATAAAAGTCGTTTTTAGAACTATGCTTTAACCATATGATTAGGAGATGGATGGAGATAGCGAAACTAAGTTCAAATAACTTTTAAACCATATGATAGATGGTGTAAGATTACACCGAAAAGTAATAAGCTCCACGTGGGTGGAATTAGTCCCTTTTAAAAGAAGTATAGGCAAAAACTATGACCTAAACTAGTCCCAGCGAAAGATCGTACGGACGTCATCGACGTTCGACCTCTTCCTTTTCATTCTAAAAAACCAAAGGTACTATACAAAGGTAACAATGACGTCACGTACGATCTATCGCTGGTACTACATTTAAAAAATCAACCCGTAAAAAAGATTTTTTCAATACAATTTTTTTTGTTTGCCTGAAGCTTCTTCCCCAGGAGTCAACAACGTTAACAACTGAGCCAAAAATCCAATTGGGTAGATCCGACATTTACTTCGTATATTAACTGATGTAATATCATCCAATTCAGAGAAATGTATATGAGTCCGCGTGTGAATGCTTGATTGCAACCAAAATGCATTCGCATCGACAACGAGTCTATCTGACCAGTTTCAGCTCGATCGAATGTCGGGAAGTGAGCAAATTTCCTCTTCCAAGATTCCATTTCATTCGTTTAATAGATGTATTTAAAATGGATAAATTGGATTTTATTTGATTGAAACTACTGAAAGCTAAAAGAAAGGAAAGGATTGGAAAGAATATTGATCCACTACAATACCTACTTACTACATTATACAAAAATGAACCACCAAACCAATAAAACCAAAGAAACTTAATGATTTGCATAGATAATTGATGTTTCAAATTAAAATTAAAGAAATGTAATTCTTTGCAAGTATCGCATTTTGACATTTTTATCAAAGATATAATATATATTATACGTTTGTGTGTGTGTCTAGTTAGAATTGTTCCCTTGCAGGATGTGTATTGATAGCTGTCAGTAGATTTAGTACCACCTACCAACGCCAAACAGTACAGAAATACAGATGATAGGAAGCCATAACATGCTTCGGCAATTGTGCCTTTAATACTTGCCTCGCTAATAATGGCTTATGATAATTTCATCACTTCTCTTCCATTGACCGGATGCTCTCTTCTGTGTCCTGTCCTCTCAGATGGCTTAATTCATTTGATTATTTATTTTGCTATCTGAAACGTCCATCTAAACATAAATAAATAATTTTTGGATGTCCAATGACCATTGAAACATAAATAATACCAACTCTCTTACATACATCCTTTTTTATCAGTTTGTCTATGGGATTAAGTCCATCTAGTTCCTTATATTTTTTGCCCCATGAACCTATTTCAGATCGGTAGTAAAAATATACAAGGTCGAAATTTTGACGTAGGAGTTGGTGTTCTGTCATTCACACGAGGGCTAAGCGATTTTTGCAAGCGAGCTGTCAGTTCAACGTTTACGTTTTATGTGTAAAAGACGATTATATCTTTATGATTTTTAGACGGGAACGGTTAAAGTGCCAATATTGTGCCAAGTTTATACTTCTGTGTTTGTTTACTTTTAAATTTAAATAAATATCAATTTGACATTGATCGAAGATGAACAACTTAGCTTCAGCTTTCAGATCTTTTAGAATTCGTTTTTGTATTTTTAATTCTTTGTGTGTTATTTTATTTGTTATATTGTACCACGCAACTCCTCAAAACAAACAGAAGAGGAACAAACGGGTATTACCCGTAGAGTCAATTGTTCGCTTTTTGGAACAGCTTATATGGTCTCATATAAATCGTTGTGTCTCCCTTACCGTCATAGTTGGAAATATGAACTAAACGTTGTTAGAAAGAGAAATCAAAGCTTTATAGTCAAATATAGAAGTTAACAACAGAATAATTAAAATGTACACCTCTATGAAACCATAGATTTCGACCGCATTTATTTATTTTTATATGGAACGTCAAAAAATTGAGGAGGAAGTAATGTTTATAATACTTTTTTTTTTAAATATGTGATTTTTTTCCTTATCAGGTTCAGTGTTGTTGAAAAAACGTATGGTGATTCTTTTTTTAAACTTATTTATGTTAGATTTCACATTTTAATATTTAAAAAGTTATATATATTTATATTTAATAATAAAATTTGAATGCGTATTTCATCACCTTTTTTAAACACTACTTAGTTTTCGGATACGTTCAGATATATTCCATTTATTTGGATTTTATTGATATGCGGAAATACACCAAAATTCTCAGACTGCATCTTTAAGATGCTCTCCGGTCAATAGCCAGAGGCCTGAGGGGTTGATAATTTGCGATCCCTTGCATTCAATGGCAAATATGTGATTGGAATAATTTATAACAACGTATTATTCTTACTGCTTTAACTAGCACGTGGTTTCCTATACAATATTTGTTGTACATATACATAGATTACATAACAACGACACCTGTCGCACTTCCGCCGATTTAATTAAATTACATAATATATTATTTGAGAATCGCTACTGATTCACCTGTTCCTGTTTCGACTTATTATAAATTTGTTGCACGATTCGCGTAGGAACAAATAATATCAATCGATTGTTTAGATTTTTAGACAACTGCACGTGCTTTGACACGTAGAGGATATAAAAAGCGAGAGGAAAAACAACGTGACTGGTTATTAATATTCCACGGAAGCTATCCGTTTCGTTGTCAGATTTATTTTTGGAAATATCAGTATTCGGTTTTGTTTTCCCCTCCTGCAAGGCTCGCAAGACCCGGTCACGACTTGTAATTCGATTAGTTGTGTACTTATCGGAAACCAGCATCATTGAACTGTATTCATTCGCAATAAACCGCATTAATCACTGTTTAATTGCACTCAATCATGGATAACTATTTAGCACCTAAAGCCGCATTCATGTCAGACTAAAATATTAGGTTTAACACTTTTTAACGTGAAATTTGTCACTCTGCACATTCTCACTCAATTTGACATTTGCCTTCTGAATATACGATAGGCTTACGTTTTATGGATATTCTAACAGATTGTATTGCCAAAATCATCAGATTTCATATTTGTTTATTATAATTATAATACCAACTCCGTCAATCAATAACATGACTTTGTTTCACCGATGTAACTGTAGTTTAAAAAAATGTTACTAATTTTAACAGAAAGTGTGTACTTTATATGGCCAAATTACATAATTAAAAAAAAGATGATTCGGTCCTGCTACTGGGGGGCTCAATTGTAACCTCCACTTCTATGCATCGTTTATGAAAATGAGGAAGAAGTTACATTGGAACTATCAGTATTATGCCTTTAAATAATGAAAATAGTTGTTAGTTGTTAATCTATCAACCTAACTTCAGATTGAATAGTTTTAGTATCTACACTGAACAATAACCGCCCTGCAAAATATCCGGGCTTTCAAATGCAATTGACACTCTTTTCAGAATCCATGCTAAATCAGAATGTCAGAAATACCATCGGTATATTAAACGCTTTGTGCGAATGCAGCTTAAAATTCTTTAATACCTCATTGGATTTAGTTTTAATCGTTGAGTTATTGTTATTATTTATTATTAATCGTCACGTACTCCATCATTTTTAAATCTTTATTATTGTGTATTGTTATTGAATTAATTCGTGATTAATTTATTGCATGTGATTTGTTTGTGTCCTGTCAAATATCAGTGTGATTAATTACAATTTTCTTTTGTTGCAGGTAAGCCACTCATTTATCAATACCTGGTCGTGACTTGAGACTTGCATGCGGGTCGACATTCGGTATGTTGTTCGCTATATAATAATATTTAAATATTTATCTACAACAGTTTTGTTGAGAACATTAAAATATTTTAACCTACTTACAACCGTTTTGTTAAATATTAATTTATTGAATAATATCCCTCAAGCAACGTTACTTACCATGTTAAATGTAAAATACTATTATGAATAAGTAATGTTAGTAGTCGAAAAACACAAGAAAATTTATTATTATCGCGACCTTGATTTGAACACTTCCTTTTTGCCTAACATCAGTAACGACGATTCTGCTCTGATTTAATATCTTCTTATCCTTCCGAGTATTGAAAAGTTTTTACCAATTTTCTTTATACCATAATGCAAAATTGTATTCAGAGATTAAGTCAGTCTGGAATTTAAAATTACATCCAAATATTAAATTCGATTACTTCCTTCAAAATTTCTCCATCCATCATTATCAAAGAAGTATCTACTATGTTTTTATTTTCGTTGCTAATTATTTTGTTTTTGTTAAGATTTAATTTCAATTTAAAGGTCATAGTTTATTTGGTATTTTTTTTTATTATTTCAATATTTAAGAACTTTGACTTAGTTATCTATTTATACTTTAAATAGGATCGGTCCAAGAACCGACCCTTGCGGCACTCCTAATTTGATGTGTGGTAGATCCGATACTTAATTAGCTCTTAATTAAATAATTCAAAAATGAGTAAATGAAAAACATGAGAAGAGTAATAATAAAATCTTACAAAGCTTTTAGTTGATAGAATCCAACAAGCAATAGGTATCCGCTATTAAACGTATTTCGTATTAAATTTAATTTCTTCCAGCGTAGATGCAATATCGGGTATTCAAATACGGCTGCCTACAGTATTAACCCCCGGCACGCGAATTGTCCCCGTTTTACCCATAAAACTAATAAAGGGTCCGTTAACTTTAGTTACTTTGTCCCACTGTTTGTTCGGGACCCCTATTAAATAAAGCACGCCCGTTGTACACGAGCCAATTCTTCAACAAAGGAGATACGGGGTAACACTGTGCCCTATATAATATTGTCTCCTTCCAAATAATCACTTGTATTGATACTTAACATTTTGTTATTATGATTATAAACTTATGATGGTCCTACCGCTGACAGTCGTTCGTGAGAAATAGGAAGAGGTTCCAAGTTCCTACCGAGCTACCAGATAGATGTACAGCTTTTCCTTTATTCCATGCATTTGAATTAAGTAAAGAATGTACCTATGCTAAGACAGAGTTACAGCGGTCTGTTCCCATCAATTTTTGGTTAGTTATTTATTTGGGACAAGATCGGTTTTCAAACTAATGCAAATCTTGTGCTAATAATAATTTTGATGAACTTGTGATATATGTAACTAACTAACCATCACGCTGTTTTCCCGCGTGGATAGGCAGATAGGATAAACCACCAGACAACTCTGTCTTGTGACACAGATAATTCTTGCCTCATTCACAAATTATTAACACATCATATGACCCGATTAAGTATTTGATTCGCTTGATCGTGTCATGTCTTCCTCGGGCGTTCCTGACTTCTTCTATCATTCACTTTCGCCTCATTATATACTCCACTCTTTCGTTCATCCTCTCCACATGTCCATGTAAGCGTACCGTTTTTAATGTATTTAATTTTTAGATAAGCCTTGCATTAACTTCGATTTAATGTAATATATATTCGATGTTATTAAAAAAGTTACCCATTTTATTTTAATGAAGCTTCGCTGGTCGTTTTTTAGTGACGTGTTTTGAAAAAAATTATTGAATGCTTTGTAAGTCTTTTTTATCTTACCCCGCTGTTTGTTTAGAATATTTACACCGGGAGTTTATTTAGTTGAACAATGCGCAATGGACAATTTCATTAGAAACAGATCCTGCTGCCTTAATTAAGTTGCCCGGAGATAAACGAATGGGGGGAAACGAAATATCCAATTTATTTAACACGATTTCAAGCGCAATAGAACATTATTCTCCAACATTGATCACGAAAATTTACAGAGTG
Source organism: Hesperophylax magnus (assembly GCA_026573805.1). NCBI lineage: Eukaryota > Metazoa > Arthropoda > Insecta > Trichoptera > Limnephilidae > Hesperophylax > Hesperophylax magnus. The sequence continues at coordinate 3,697,960 of JAIUSX010000105.1, forward strand.
GAAGATACTCCCGGGTAAAAGATCACAATTCTTTAAAATGTTTTGCCTTGTTTGGTGACCAGATCCGAATAGCCAGGTACTTTCCTACCTTCCTCTCCACACTACCTCCTGCATCACAACATACCCAAATTAAGAATTCCATAGTCTTACTGGTTCCAGAAGTTGGAACTCTGGTGCTGTATTCACGTATTTCTTAAATAATTTCCATACAGAGATATAAAGCTTTGAAATGTTAAAAAATAGTTTATTCAAGACGGTCAGCTCTAGCGTCACTTGCACCGATTTATTTCTTGAATTTGTAGGTTAATACAACAATTTAGCTCGTAACATAATTTCCATCACGAGCTATGAAACAAAAAACCTCATTAATTGCTTATTTTGTATCTAAATCTCTGGCGTAACCGGTGTTATTAAAGCTAATATATTAAAATATTGTCATTTGATTTTGAATACTTTACTTTGGTCAACTTTTTTTTATGTTACACAGAAGCAAACATCAATCGATATCTAATGCCTATGTGTTTTGTTTTCGTCTGTTCATTCCCGTATAATTCATATTGAACTTTCTGCATCGAATATTCAAAGGTCGGTGTATTGATTTTATTACGTAAACCATATTTATGTCCACTAATAGCCATTACAACTCTGAAACCACTGAAGGGAAAAGCGATAGAAGTGAGTTGTGTCCAAAATTTTAACTTTACCTTGTTCTGAGATATGAGGTGTCAAAGTTTGCAAAGACGGTTTATTTTGTATCTATTTACCAATCTCCGATTTTTAGGATAAATCTCGTAAAGTATTTTAGTTTAATTTATTTTAACTCCTCCAGCGTGTGAGGGTCATATATGACCGGGTGTCTATATATTATAAAACTATTTTTTATCTTTTTTTCTATAATTTTAATAATAATTCTTTCCAGTTTGCCTCAAATTTTTATACTAGATAGCATTAATAAAATCCTAAAAATAGCCAAAATTAATAATAATTTATATTTCGCGTCGCTATCGTAACAATCGGTTTATATTTAAAAATAATTCTTTTTTGTTATTATATGAACGAGATGAAAGTGACGTTAGAGTTTTCTTACAAATTCCCTAAACAAAATAAATGTGTTTTAAAAAATATTGAGTACTCTCATTTTTTCTACGATTGGAGTAAAATATTAACTAAAAATGTGGTTATCGTTTGTGACAATATTTTTCACGTTAAATATTAAAAAAATATTTTTATTAGTTTATTTGGTAAGATTTTTTTATCTAGTTTCTAAAACAGTATTTGTTTTTACCTGAAATTAAAAAAATAAGATATATATATATAGCGTATTTGAAATACACTGAAAACATTGCAAACTGAACAAAATTGATGAAAGTACTGAAGGATAAGAAAATATTTAAATAGAATGTATTTTTACGTATGTGTATGTCATTTCACATGGTCTACATCCGAGCAGCTCATTTATAGATCACCCTTCTACGTATTATCTGTTCACCGTTTGAAGCCACTGAACCTCCTGTCCTGTCTGAAATATTGATTATTTCACATTGCGTATCTGATATTGTTGTTTGTTGTAAGCTCCGTTTTTACCTCTCTATCTGTTGCGTGCCTCGTTCACGGGGAAGAGGGAGAGATTACAACGCAGCTATCAGCGGTACGCCTGTAACTGCGTTTAGTGCATTGCACCATATGGCACGAAACCGTTACTAAGTCAATAAAAGCTCTAACCAATGATTTGCATTGCTTTGAATAATAAATAAATAATTGCCTGATGAATTTATTGCTGCTCAATAATGGTATAGTTGCCCCCAAAGGGCGTTTTTTTTTATTTCACCCCGTGTTAAAATATTCTAGTTTGTATTTCTTGAGCATAGATTGTTACGAATGTTTTTCCATTCTTTGAAAAAAAATGGAAAAAACATTCGTAACTTTTTTTGAACGTGAAAATCTTAAATTTTATTCCAAGTATAGGGGGTGTTAAATCAGCTTCGCCTACTTTAATGACTTGTTTTGTTCCGTTGTAGTACTTAGTAGTTACTACCCGACTCCAACTGATTTAACACCCCCTATACTTGGATTAAAATTTGAGATTTTCACGTTCAAAAAAAGTATTATTGTCATTTTGTTTGCATTAATAATAAACATCTTAACGTTTTAAATCGAGTTTTGTTAACTGTCGAGATTTCTTTGTTGCAAGAAATAAATCTGTTTTTAGTAATAGATGTGTAAAAATAATTTATTTTTTTGGTTTGGCTGAGGATTGAACCTTCCTCCCTAGAAAAAAATTAACACAGCACTCTTGAGGAGATTTTGCACAAAAACGGCGCTATACAGATCATCCAAATATTATTATTATTTAGAAAAAAAATGGTTTGACTGAGGACAGAACCTTTCTCCCCAAGGACTGGAGTCTACCGTGCTAACAGCTGAGCCAAATCCCGGTTGGGTAGGACTGACATTTATTTCGTATATTATCTGTTGTAATATCAGCCAATGAAATCAGAGAAATGCGCATATGCCGCGTGTGTATGCGTGATTGCCACCAATAGATTGAAAATGCATTTTCATCGACAACGAAGTGGGTAAATTTCCGCTTCCAAGATTTGTATTCATTCATTCTATCCTTAGTAAAAATGAAATTGAAATAGATGTATTTAAAATGAGAAAGCGCCGCAACATGGCATAATACCTTAAAAATACAGCACAATAACCATTTTACTTACTAGACTATTGAAAAAAGTGAAAAAAAAAACAATATTATGGTTTCTTATTTTTTCTTCTTAAAAGAGAATTCTAAAACTCCTATATCTCTCGATGGAAATGAAATTACAAACCGAAAATAGTACCTTAGTACCTTTAACCTAAAAATTCCATATGGAATAAAGGCTCGCTTTTGCTGCTTCAACACGCCGATTTTCTGCTAATTGTTAATAGCATCTAACTGTGTTCTACAATGTCGGCTTCCATTACCTCATAATAGCTAAAACCAACCATGTGCATTCAAAGTAGGAAACAATTTCCAGCGAATTGATTTTGTTTACCGGTCGCTTTAGCAGCAGGTTAACCTTTCTCCTATTGTATTTAGTATTTAACGCCATAATCCGTCGTATTTTCCGCGTGCTGTTTCCCTCGATAAGATCGCCTATCGGCAGCATATGGCCAGACTGTTAGGACCCAACATGGGCGCGAGTTCAACTCCTAAGCCCGGATTATGTCGAAATCATGATAATATGGAAAAATATGCAACGCCTGAGTCATGAGTCAACGTGTCGCAACTCGGAGGGTGAGTTATGGTGCGGTGTGACGAGAAATGCAAATTGTTAAATTGCACTTTGATTATTGGATAATTGCGTTTTAGTAGTCAGACTGGCTCCAGACGGGACTATTTTGCTTAATATTAACATTCTCGTCATCAAATACAGATGACAATGCCGACATCTGTTTTTGTCTGAAGCAACAAAATTAATCCAACAAAATTCTGCTCTGGTGATATCACGAATTTTTTTTGGTCAGTGCCAAAATTTTTGGATCCTTACTAAACAGAGAAAAATTAGTAATGCTAATTTATTTAAGAATCTCTTCAAATTATTGGTAATCCTGTTAAAAACGGGATTGCAGGCATTTTCCTGATTAACGTTTAAGTAAATTCCTTATATATCGTGCATTTGTTTTTATAATACGTACTGCTTAATGCGAAATATTCAGATTTTCATGAAGACGTGTTCCGACATCGTGATGATATATTCATCATTTACTAAAGACAGGTTGTTTCACAGATCTTGAACAATTCATCGAATTTCAAAGTTAATTTTCAAGTACTGTAAATTTTCCCTTTAAGTTATGTTATTATTTAAATTGTGTGAAATAACTAGACAATAATGATATAATAACAAACGTGAATAGAACCTCTACATAACTTGAAAATTGAAATTTGATTAATTGTTAAAATTCTGTGAAACAACCCGTCCTGAAATCAGGAAACCTGTTAATTCATTCGTTAAGCCCTGCAATCACATTTTCTCCGTATACACGCTCGTTCTTTGATTGGCTGGCCTCTGTGCTTCCTCTCCTCAAAAAAACCCTCCACACAGTTTTCCAAAGATGACATCCTGAGGGAAATTATTTCCTCGTACCCTCCTGTGTGGAGTAAATGTAGTCAAAAAATATCTTATTTTAGACTACAGCTGAATTTTTATTTGAGTTATCAAAAAATATTGATTGGTGAAAATGACAATTCAACTCACCTTTATAAAGTGAAATAAATTCATTAAAAGAGATGAAAAAAGCTAACGAGTTAACCTTACCTACGTAACCTATTTAACCAAGTTTTTGTTTTGTCATTTTTCATGTAATAAAATTATTATCAAAAAAAGTTTTAATTCTACCATTCATTTTTTTTTCACATCGCTAAATTCAAATGTGACAATGTGACCGTAAATAGGTACATTTCTAGATAAGTACGTACCAAGATTAACCTGTTTTAAAGAAGAAAAAAAAATTCAGTAATTTTGCATGTATTTAATCTTACTTTTAATATTTTTATTTTCTTTAAAATAATTTTTTATCAATCAATTTTATCTTTGTTTTTATTTCTAATATGATTTGCATAATAATATGTATTTTTTAAAATTTTTGTCTTACCATGACAATTTCCTTTTCCTTTTCCCTTTCCTTTTATTATTTGTTCTATAATATATTATTTTGTTATTCTTACATAAATCATGTACGACTACCATAACACGGGCATGAGCCTAGTATGTTAGTTGAGAAAATCGCCTAAATTGTAATCTTTTAAAATGTATAAAATAAATAAATAAAAATATCGATCTTTGATATAATCAGTCTAGTAGCAAGCAGACAAGACGCAATATTTTTTTCCATTTGGTTTAACTGTTACTACTTACTAGTTAGTGTATGCATTGAATATGCCTTATAATATTAGCCCCAGATTCATCTTCTATTTTTTACCTAACGTCATTCTGCATTTATGATTAATCACATTTCTGCAATTTAAAATGTTAATTCTCAATTCTGCCTTTCATCTGCAGAACGCAAAGTTTCGCCACAGAAAATCATTAATTCAGCCCGATCGCATTAAAATATCTGTAAACGTATTGCAAAATTCAAATTACCTTATTACTGGTCACCGACGCGATACGGTCGATTAGCCGGAGTTTTTTATAGGACGAATTGAGGTTCTTGGGGCAAAAAAGCCTTCGGAGTGACCGTGCTTCAATTTTGTGCTTGTCATTCCACTCTTTTTAAAGCCTCGCCGTTTCCGAATGTGAAGAAGTGTCCGAAAAGTGATTTATCTTTGATGATACGTGATAATTCAACGTATTTTGAATTGATTCCGTGGTCATTTTTGACTAACCTAATTTTTTTCGTTGTTTTATGAATAAGACACTTCAACCCACATTTAAAGCATGCAAAAAAATGGTTCAACTACTTTACATGCACCGTTTTTAAGCGGTGGAAAACACGTACCTAAGACTTGTCTTGTATTATCCAAGTACGTTTTCCAATTACGTTGCTTGCTCTCTACCCGAGAGTCCGAAAGTGTAGCTGTTGTGCTCGAATCACCTCGCTTTTATTCGCGTCACCTGCACTCAATTCAATAATCAAAGGACACGAGGCGAACTATCACCGTGGAGATATCAGAGGTAATTTATGAACGCATCTACTGTACAACAAATACAAGTTGAAGGAACTCTGTGTGATACGAGACTACGAGAGTGCCACGGAGAAATCTTACTGATCTAAAATATTGCAAATTTATTAAAAATTTGATCCTTTTAAAAACGGGACTGCAGGTCTCAACGAATATATAGACAGATTTCCCAACAAACTATCAGTAAAACACGAATGTGTTATGAGGAAAACGTGTTCATATCCTTTTAAATATTTTCGCATTTCGTCATTATCTGGAATGTCCCAATATTTTATTAGGAAATGGCCTACCATAATATTTTAACAGGATTTTAATAAGCCGTACTCATTTTTCTCAGTACAGTTCTTGAACTGATCGCGTCGTCTACGGATAAATAACAAGATTTCGGTGAGAGTTTCTGCTTGTCCAAAATTCATTTCTGCCAAATATTCTCGTATTTCTTCTTCAGCATCTTACCAAATCTTGTACCATTGTTTATTGCCGATTCTATCATAAGATTTATCATCTACGGACATCGATAATGTCTATGGATCTTGATTTGTACGATCGTGATTCCGACCAGTGGATCGTTTATCTCTTACGAAATTCTGTTGTTAATCTGCTGTTCGATGGCGGTAGCGTGTTGTGAGATGGCAGAGAGGTAGTTGCTACCATAATAACATTGTTCCGCGCTTGCCTCATTTTTATTCACTTGTAACACTTTATAAGTGCACGATTTACGAAAAGCATTCTGGAGCATTCTTTGTATAACTACTTGATTTTCAATCTTAGAAAGAACTGAAAGAAGCATGTCGTTTTTCTGAATCATCTCTTTAACGAAATACAAAATAACATGCGTCTTTTTTTTAACTCATTTTTAGTCGGTATTGAATTCTATTAGATTTGTAGTTGTTTCCCTCCTCAAATGTACGCTTAACCCCTCCAGCGTTTGAGGGTCATTTATGACCGGCCGTTTAAAGTATTTTTATCTTTTTTTCTATCATGCTGAAATGCGTATTTTTTTGACGTTAGAAAGACAAATAATAATTCTTTGCAGTTTGCCTCCAATATTTATACTGGAATCCATTTTATTTGTGGAATCCAGTATAAATCGATTTTATTAATGGATTTATACTGGAATCCATTAATAAAATCCTAAAAATAGCCACAAAGAATAATTCATATTTCGCGCCGTTATCGTAACTTTAAAAATTATTCATATATTTTATAATATGAACGAGATGGTGATTGTTTCATCACTTTTCATAACTTTATAGCAATTTTTATAGGTGTGTTGAATTATCATTTTGAGGAGTTATCATGGAACCAAACGACATAAAAATGAAGGTACAGTTTTTTTTACGAATTCCCAAAACAAAACGAACGTGTTTTTCGAAATATCGAGTTCTCTCATTTGTTCTATGATTGGAGTAAAAAATTAAGTAAAAATGAAGTTTGCCTTTTTGATAACATTTTTCACGTTTGATATTAAATTTTTTATAATTTATAATTTAGAAATATTTTTATTTTAAACGCATGCACCGGAAAGATAATTTTATCTAGTTTCTAAAACAGTATTTGTTTGTACAGAAAATTAAATAATAAGATATATATAGCGCATTTGAAATACACAGAGAACATTGCTAACTGTACAAAAGTGATGCAAGTACTGAAGGGTTAAACAGTTTGATAATTAGAGATGGCAAAATTTCGTTTTAACTAGAAACGCGAAAAAATATTTATGGTTCGAAAATAGGGCATTTATAAGTTTTCTTTGCGTTTCAAGGCATTTGAAAGTGTTTCCAGTGATTTCTATTTCGCGAATTAACGCGAAAAACGTGATTTTGACCGTATTTCAGCTAAATTATTCTATTTAGCGAAATAGGCGCGAATTTCCTGAAAATACCGGGTATTGACTGAATGCTATCATTCAATCAGTAAAGTGCCTTTTCCATTGTTTTTTGTATTTATCTGTATTTCAAATATGCCTACTTTATTTCATTGTTGGAAGCCTGTCCTACCTCTTTTTACAATTTTGTTACTATTTTATCTGTAAATATTTAATATTTTTAATTTATATTGTACGCTGAATCTAAACGCTTTCCGAGAATATAGCGTATTTCAGAAGTCAAAGAACCATACAAATTGGAGAAGCTGATACTGTAATATTTAGTCCAGTACAACTAAAGAAGAATTGAGAAAAATGCATAAGGAAGGTAGTTTTATGTGAATGTGCAGGAAAAGTATTATGCCTACTTTATTTCATTTTTGGAAGCCTTTCCTACGATTTTTTATAATTTTGTTACTATTTTATGTGTAAATATTTAATATTTTTGTACTGTAGGCTAAAATTGCTTTTTGACATTACACAATTTGTGCGAAATAAATTACGCCTATTGATGTTAATCGCAATCTGCATTTTTGTGTTTGTGTTCGACCCATACTTAGAGTTTCCTTTCTAATTAATTTAATATTAAAATTAATTATTTATAATCTTTCACATGCAAATAAAGGTTAAACATATATTTTACCAAAAATACTTAAAATATGCGCTAAAAACATTCTGGAAATACATTTTTTTCTATTTTGCTACAAAACGCTAAATTATGCCTCAAAATGCTATAAAACGCTAAATTTCCAATTGTTAATGCTAAAAAATCTGAAAATTAATGCTAAATTTTGCCATCTCTATTGATAATGCCTTCGAAAGGCTGATATATACAAAACTCGCAAAACCATGAATTAATTATCAATTCTGCGTAAGGATTGCTGGTTTGCAGTATTCAGAACACCGCGCATCACGATCTTTGCAAACAACTTAATTTTCTCTTTACAAATCAATCCACCATCGAGCACTGCCAACTGCTGTTTCGGTTTTGTTTGATTGACATATTAGCCGTAAATATTTTGTGATTAACGATGCTAATTTTCACTCCATTCTCCCAAAGGTCAACGAAATGCTTAACAATTCGTATATTTAACGCTTTACAGCTAGCTATGATCCGTTACCATAGAATGAATCGTTCAGAGTAAAGAATCGTTACAAGTATATATTTTGCAAAGAAAAATGCCTACACTTTTAATGTAAGTTCTACAATGATTAGTTGATTGACTCGTCATTCTCTGAACAGTTTAATTGCGAAGTAACACATCGCAATTATCGATTTATATGGTATCGCTTTGAATCCGTCGATGAGAAGAGTATGTTTGGTCTATCGTTATTAATGCAAAATATATTTTTTTAATTAAGGCCCCGTAGTGAGCGTTAAAAGATTGTTTGAAAGGAAGATATGTAAATACGAATGTTAGAGGCGCTAATATTAAAAAAAACGTTAATGATTAAGCGAAAATATTTAATAAAACACGACTCCTTGGAAATTTTGCAATAAGCTCTCGTCAAATGCTTTAGTTGCATTTAAAGATACACTGTGAATTTTCGGACGCCTATAATATGTTAAATAACAAAACAAATCGTGAATTCAATAATTTTCGGAGCTTACTTTGTTATTTTTTTTCTATCGAGGGAATTTCATATAATTAATGTTTCGACATATCACATGTATACATATTATCTTCAAAAATAACTTTTTTTTGGAACTTAAAAACTTAAAGAGTTAACAAGAAACTTGTTATAAATCGGTAGAAATTGGGTATACCGGGTATTAAATATCTTGGTTAAAAGGCGATAAAATGGCTGATCTTGACGGCTGGTAATTGCGTTAGCGCGGCTCTCTTTTAGTAGAACTCCGTATCATTATTTTTTTTAACGTTTTCACAGATGTCTTATTGAATTGACGGATTATTGAATTTAAGTCTTTCGAGCTAGTCTTGAAATTAAGTAACTCGAATACAATTTTCCATATGAATATGAATTATTAGAAACGATGGTGAAGAATACCCTTGAAGGGTTCGCCAGAAACTTTAAAAGTAATTATGGAGATGTTTTATTCAAGATTTGCTCTCATTTCTGTTATTTTATCAGTCTTAGTTCATATGGTAGTATATTACGTAGCGCCCTTTGTGGCAGCTGGACGCGTCATGCCGTCTCCAACCGCTTTGTGATTTTTAGTATTTTCAAGGGAAACGAGGCAACATCCCTTTGAAGTTATTTTAAAAATCAGTGAATCAACATTTTAAATTAACTTACCAATTAGTAATCAGAACTTAATAGTAATGTGACTAGAGTGCAGTGTTTCAAAAATGAATAATCGAAAATTGTGCTAAAAATATTCTAAATTCAATGAAGTTGAATTTGGGACGAGAATCGGTAACTGTAGGTACGCCAGATGTTTTCAATGTTATTCTTGGAAACTCTGAAAGCCCTAACAAGTGCCCAAGCAGATTTATTATCCCATCCGCCGCCTTTTATATCGGAACAATGCACCACTAACATAACACAATGCACCACTAACATAATCACCAGAAACAAGTGTACAAGGAGATGGACTTTCCGAATGTCACAGCGGTGCTGCCAAGGTCTGGAATCCATGAGAGGACATTGTGTCAGCGCTCTATTAGCAGCAGACACATACCTGGAAGGATGACGAACCTCGTGCTGGCACTGTTGGTGGACGCGTTGGACTCTCTCGCTGCAGCAGCTGGCCCAGTTTCCTCACCACCTAGGATTCTTGCTGCAGAGTCTCCATCCTCTACCTTCGTCGAATTTCACAGCGGTGCTGCCAAGGTCTGGAATCCATGAGAGGACATTGTGTCAGCGCTCTATTAGCAGCAGACACATACCTGGAAGGATGACGAACCTCGTGCTGGCACTGTTGGTGGACGCGGTGGACTCTCTCGCTGCAGCAGCTGGTCCAGTTTCCTCACCACCTAGGATTCTTGCAGCAGATTCTCCATCTCCGTGTCACCTGTTTCTGTACTTCATTTTATTTAACTTAATTTCAATTTGTAATATTTATATATTTTTTCTTTGTAATATCTGCATTAACTGTACAGCGCCCCTGAGGTGATATTTCGCAAAAGCGGCGCTATAAAAATCATCCAATAAATAAATAAATAAATTGCAGGCAGAGAATGGCCTTGTACCCCGAAAGCGCGATCTGTGTAAATAAGTTGTCATGGCATCCGGTCTCATATATATTATTATCTATCATAGTTTATTGGGTGTCATGATGTATTGAGCTTGGCGTATCCAATCTGCGGAACTATCGATAAGCTGATGGCTGCTGGCTTGCGGCTTGTCCGGTCACCGGGCCGGGCGTGCGACCGTGTGGTACGCCGTGCAACCCATATGGCGAGCATCACCTTTCCGGGACAGGAATTATACCGCCAGAACACAGAGATTGTGTCCGCCATTCGACATCCTTGTCACACGTGAGAAAATACCGTTTTTATCCGTCTACAAATAGGTTAGACAATTTATGGGCATAGGTAATTACTTCGGAATCGCATTGCTCGCCGTATTTTTATCAGCTGTTCCACTTACTCCACTACTCGAGCGATTTTCAAGCGCCGCGTGCAATTTTTATTACTCTCACATATGCCAACAATTCCTTCAGTAGAGTTCTTCGCTTTGTAAAAGGCAGGTATATCTATAATAGATATTCTCTCTTCATAATTAAAATGGCTTGATTAAGCTCGGAGTTTATTGACTATTGACCGAAGCACAACGACCTCGCGATTTGCTACAGCCGTTTATTATTGCAAATAGCTTGACCAACAATAAGATTACTAACTTGACTCATTTGCTTGTAAGTTAGGTTAGCCTCACATTTCGAGTGATTTTGACGAAACGACGATAAAGTAGTAGATTCTGCTATTTCTAATTTGCATTTGAAATGACTATTATAACCGAAGTGCTTGCAAATCATGTGTTTTTGGTTTGAAAATTTGATCGCCTAGAAACGTTTCAGATGCTTTAATTAAATACTGCGAGTAGAATACATCGGCCTTTGAAATAATCGAGTATTTTTTAGATATGTCTTTTTATAAACCCAGAAAAAATAATGTGTAAGGCCTATGAAAACTGCTTTAAAGTTCAAAATCTTCTACTTACGAAACCATTTTCGGCAATGATTTTATTGTATAATGTGGCAAATTAAGTTATTTATAAAATGATCTGAAAATAATTAAATATTTATCCCTGAACATCCACAAAATAAAATAAAAGGCACTTTTTGGCCATGTTTTTTTCTTGCATAAATCAAAACAGGTGGATGGTGTTAAGCGGGAATTTAAACCTTATTGCCATCTACGTAAGGGTTGTTATTGATAGCAGCTCGATTTAAAATATTACACGACGTAGTGAATCGCCTTAATGGGGAAACTGTATTTCATATTTTAGAAAAATCTCGCATCTCCAATATCCAACATCTAGTATGCCGATTTTTCTTATCACCATAGTTCCTAATGTCCAGTATTTAGCATCTCGATTTTTCTTATAACCCTCCATCCTAAAGTCCAGCATTCTGCCTGCCGATTTTTCTTTTAACCATCGATCCCAATGTCCTGCATTCAGCATGCCGATTTTTCTTACAGCCTTCGATCGCAATGTCCTGCATTCAGCATCCCGATTGTTCTTATAACCCTCGATCCCAATTAAAATCCGGTTGATGAGCTGTGTTCAGTTTTTCGTTAAACAATTCCACGAATATCCCTGATGCAATCGCTTCATCACGAGCCACCATCGTGAGTCCCAATTAGGGTCCCGGATTATGGTAACTCTCTGTTATTGATTATGCTAATGTTGGTTATGGTTCGGTGATTATTCCGATTACTACTATTCCTATCAAGAATATTGCGCACAGGTTATTCCGCACACGGTGATTCCGCAAAAGACTACGGACACAGATAATTGCAAATACTAATTATTTCGTACTTGACCCTGAAAAAGGCACCCGTGAAATATAACTAGATTATAGAGACATGTACATTGTTTTCACTTTTATTTTTTTTTTAAATTTTATGCTAGTGTTGTACATTAGTGTTAGTAGTTTTAAATGTGTTCAATTATGGGTGCAGAATAGTTTGTGTGAAATAATCAGGGTGCGGAATAATCTGTGTTTGATGTTTCCATGTGCGGAGTATTCGTGATAGGAATTTTCCGTGCAACTTTGATTATATTTGCAATATGCTCGTCTTTCCCGCGGAGAGCGCCACGAAACGATATAGATTCGTGGTAAAATGTATTTATACCCGAGTGAGGAGTCATGCTAATCTCGTTTTACACTTTCAAATCTGTGTTACATTGTAAGATCGTGGTGCCACTTAGATTGCGGCAGGTTACTTAATAATTCTATATCTTACTATGTTCGTTAGGCCGTTCGACACACGCGGAAGTCAACGTGATTATGCATGGGATCCCCGAACATCCTCCTCATATATTACCAGTATATATCCAGTGTACAGTGTTGAAACATCGAAAACCATTACTCATCCTTCCGATCTTCGATGGCAGCTTTTTGGTAGTTAATAATTTTATTACTTTGGCTTCTTCGGTGGCCTATACATTAAACTATTTTTGTACTTCATTTTGTTATGTACAGGCCTGGGCGCGTGACCGTTAAATTACGAAGTCAGTGCTGTCACTTTTAACTTCACTGTTTAAAATTGTCTCATCACTGCTTATTTAATATGTATAAAGAGCACTAAATCACCAGTAACAACGAGTATCAACAATAATCACCGCCATCCACTGTCAATTGTCTTTGCTCGATGGCACTGGCTTAATCACGAGACACTTCAAAGTACTATGGTCGGCCCTAATTATTTACTTTCTCCCCATGTAATTGCTAGGGGAGGCATAGATTATAGAAGGTCACATAACTTCGTCTTGGCACACACTCCTTGCTTCATTTTCATCCACACATCATCTCATACGTACTCTTCTGTTACTCAGGTTCTTGACATCTTGACTCTACTCAAGTATTTGTTTTAGTTCCTTGTCTCCCTCGGGCTTATATTAAAGATATTCTCCTATCACTCCTTTCCTCGTCTCTGTCTTTGTCTAATTCATAACGTTTACATTTGCATATTTTTTGGATATCCTCATTCGGTCGTATATGTTTTTACAATACGCATTTCTCAGTAATCGTTACATTCAGTCTATTTTAGCATTCCTGCCAGTTTCATAAATCATTGCAATACGTCAGAATTGTTATCAAAACTCACTTCAACATCCCACCTCCCTTTACTTTCATCCCACCTTACTTTAATGAAGAACTTGGGTTAGATTCAATGGTTTATGTTTATTCTTATAAAACCCGTTATTTCACAAATGATGCTATTTTTATCCCACCTTTCTTCTGATGATGACAGTCTTTAAACTGCCTAGTCCAGAAAACAAACTAAAACCAATGAACCAAAAATGACTTTCAAAAGTGTTTCCGGGCAATCAGAAACCAAATTTTGTGACATCTTTGAGTTTTTGAATTTATAGAATGTATCAGGAAGGACGATGTACAAAGAAGTTCTGAGTTCAAATGCCAACCCTGATGAATGGTTTTTGTTTTTGTCAATTCGCAGTGCTTTATTTATATAAATTCACGGTGATGTCACCAATCATCGGCACTCAGGCAGAATCTACCGCGTTACCCTCCTTGCTGGATGGCCAACTGCTTTCTTTTGAACGTTGCGTGGCATCGCGCAGAGGAGAAATGCTGCCTGACTGCTCAGCGCCGCGAGGTGCGCACTCCATACAGAATATCCCCGACCGGGTAACCGGACAAATCAGAACAGTGACCATTCAGAACACCTGTGAAAAGTGAGGTTAAGTTATATCTTTTAACTAGTTTTTCATAATCTCTTAATGACTATTATGATTTGTGATGGCCATACCTGTGACCGTCACCGGTGCTCGGCGAAATCCGATATGGTTCATTAGCCGGTTTCCATCGCTCACCTAGCACCATTATTGGCATTATTACCTTTATTTCTACCGGAGATGTTTTCTAATTTTCAGGATAACCGAAAATATCCGTAAGGTAAAATAAGGCAGCCATTCCCTCAATTTAATTTTCCAAACATTTATTTCTAAAATAATTTAGGATTAATAATAATTTGTGAACCCGATTCAATGACTAGAGAACTTTTGCTGCGATTGAAAGTGTCATTTTCAAAATTTGAAGTGTTTGTTTGGAGAATTCTGACATACTGTATAGTACCTACTTATAGTATAATTCTTTTAACAGTCATTTTCAAAATTTGTCAAATTATTATTTATTTATTGAGGACTTTTTAGTGGTTTTTACTATGATTAGTAAAAATTATACAGTATTTATTTTACATTGCTAATCTACCTCCGTAACAATCTGTTATATTTATTAAGTGATAAATTGAAGATGTCCACTCACTCGGTACAATTGTTTCCCTCCATAAGTATTATGGGCAATGAGGAATACATATTTATTTTTATATATAATTTGTACATTTATTTATAACAATTACAGGTAATATAGCCTAAGACGTTATAATTGTACCATTTATGCAGTGTATATGCAATGCCAAAAATCTCGCAAATGCGCTATAGGACACAAAAAATAAATCTATTTTTTTATCTACTGCATTCAAAAAGCACGTAGCTCTCCCCACAGGTGAGTTCATAAATAAATTAGTGCGGCTTGCTCTACTATATAGAAGATTGTGATGACGTCCTCGAGAGTGAGACTCTGGTACAAAATAAATTAGTTGGGCCAGTATCTCATTATTAGATAAGTGACCGTTTATTAGTTGAAAAAAATATTTAAGCAAAGCAATACCTCTACGTGTCTCTAGGGAGTGGTAATTGGTCATGCCTAATATATAAATCGATGGGTAAAGCCAAGGGTAACGTCCATAGAGCCGCGAGAATAAAAACTTTTTTTATGGACTCTTTCAATGCGTAAAGTGTTAATTCATGTGGATCCCAGATGATCGAGTTTGATTCAAGTACACTTAGGACTAGTGTGTTATATGTTTTTGTGTTACGAAACGGATATGAGTTCCTAATTACGAAGCCGAGAAGCCTGTATGCTCTGCTTATTAAATCATCGATGTGTTGGTGAAAAGTTAGTTTGCTGTCGTAAATAACTCCTAGATCTTTGATTTGGTTTAGGTGTTGGAGAATAATTTCATTGATTGTATATTCAAATACATGCGGTTTCTTTGATCTTGTATACGAGACGATATTGCACTTGAGTGTACTGAAGTTCAAGCCATTTATTTTGGCCCAGTTTGAGACGCAGTCAATGTCACGTTGAAGGAGAATACAGTCAAGATGGTTTTTTTATTGAGCGATATAGTTTCAAGTCATCTGCAAATAGTAAATACAGCGAATGTGTGATGACTGAACCAATATCGTTAATAAAAATCAGAAACAGAAGTGGTCCAAGGATAGACCCCTGAGGAACTCCAGAAAAAACTATGAATTCAAAAGAACTGGAACCCTTATAATAAACAAACTGTCTACGATTTCGAAAATATGAAGCAAAAAAACAGAGTAGTCTTTTGGAAAAACCAAATGAAGCTAGCTTATTTAGAAGAATGTCGATGTCAACCTTGTCGAATGCTTTTTCCAGGTCGAAATAAGCAACATCCACTTGTCCCCGATTGTCGAGAGTTTGTGATAAGAAATCTGAGATACATAAGAGGTTTGATGTTACTGACATCTGGGGTCTAAAACCAGATTGACGGTCATCAATAGTTAGTCCCATGATAGTTATATTATACCGATTGTAATTATTATTATGTACTCCACTCCAACAGTGTTTACATTTGAAGGGCAGAATACTATAATAATGATTTAGCCATTTGCTACTTTTAATGGTGTTGTCTAACCTCAAACAAATCGCGTGTTCGTCTTTTCCGTTTTAAAAATAATTTGTTTGTAAAAAGAGTGACATAATTACCCGAGGCCTTGAGCACGATAGTAGAACAAACAAATAATGTTATTTTTAACATTTATTGTTTCAAATACATGTCCTATCAAGAACTTCAATTAATTGAAAAGGTTTTTACAGCTCTAAGGTAGATAATATTGCTATCCTTGATTTTTTTAATTTAAAGTGTTGTTAGGTTTATAAAAAAAAATAATGGTTGGCATTGTATCGAACCAAAGTGGTGGGGGTGTCGGACTACTCCCGTGTACTATTTATAGAATAATATTAAATGTATTAAGTGGTACACTTAATATTGAGATGAAAAATCGTAAAGGATATAAAATGACTTACGTATTGGTAGGGACCTGGAAATTTCGTGTTATTTTTCGGGAAAATTATTTTTTTTTACTTTTTATAGATTTTTTGGAAAAACGCCATTATTTTCAGCAAAACTGATGATATGTTATAACAAAAGTGATGATATTTTGCAACAAAAGTGATGATGTTTTGCAACAAAAGCGATGATATTATGCAACAAATGTGGTATATAATAGCGAAAAAATATTTAGAATGTTTAATACTACTTTCTTATTTTAAAATACCAAAAGATCGCATGAAAATTCGCTTAACTTGCTCGAAAATTACGAACTTCACGTTATTCCCATCTACATGGCAAAACTCGCAATTCTCGCGTAAAAACGATAAATTTGCGTATTTTTTTTTAAGATCTCAACGCGAATTTATAAAGTCTCTCCGTATTAGTAATATTTCAAATAGATTTACCTTCGCTGAAGAGAATGTAAAAATACCTTAATCAAAAATAAATCGGTGTCGAATAATGATTACAATAAACGTCATAATAAAATAAAGAAAAATGAGTAACGCTGATTTATTTAAAATCTTTTCAAATTATTGGTAATCCTGTTAAGAACAGGATTGGAACAAACCTGCGTTTGTCGTAATAATATATCATGACGAAATGAAAAAAAATTCTAACATTTTTTTTCATCCAACTGCGTTTGGCTTAGTAATATATCAAAACGATAAGATTTTTTTTTCATTTCGTCATCCAACTGCGTTTGTCTCAGTAATATATCATGACGAAATGAAAAAAAAAACGTTAGGATTTTTATGAACGCGGGTTTGGACATCGTGACTAAAAACATTGGTATTTTACTTAAAGTTTATCAGGCTACCTAATCATTCATTCGTTAATGGCCTACGATCCAGTTATTAACTGGAATACAAATAATTTAAGATATTCTTAATAAATCAGCATTATTTTTTATCATGAAGTTTTCTCCGTGTGCGAATTGACATATGTAGAAGGTTGCTGAATGCTGATGCATTAAAAGTTTCCTTAAAAATACACACGGCGGAGTCATATTTACTTATAGTTTCGTCAAAACAGTGGGTGGTCGGGGGTAGCGGGTGGTCGGCATTACACGAACTCCCCCTCTACTTAGCTAACGAAACGAAATCCCTTCTGGTTATTGTGATGCCAGAACTTTCGTGATTAACCTAACAGTAGCATCACTCAAAAGTTTTGATTGTATTTCTAGCAAGTTCAGCCGTATTTAGTTTACACCCCGCGTTAATCCTGTTTTCTCACCCTGTTGTCTAAATACATTAACATCACAACGCATTTAAACGCACTAACTGTGTATGTTCATTATTTTTAAATTTGAAGAATATTTATTGTATTTACTGATTGGGATTTATATATATTATATAAATCTAATTCTCACACGGAGAAAACTTAATTACATAAAGTATTGCTAATTTATTAAAAATCTCTTCAAATTATTCGTATTCCTGTTAAAAACGGGAATGCACACCTTTAACGAATGAATTGTCAGGTTTAATAAACCAAAACGCGAATATGTTATGGCGATGTCGAAACACGTGTAACAAACACAAGAAAATTCTAATATTTACGCAATTCGTCATTACATAAAAAAACAGGATACACGCAGCTGCATAAACACGTGTTCGGATATATTATGAAAGCACTAATAGTTTATCAAGAAATAGCCTGCCATCACCATTTTAACAGGATTTTAATAAATCAGCAATACTTATTTTTCTCCGTACAAAAAATCTTTTTTTTACCTGTCGTTTTTCTTTTTCCCATAGCTCATGCTTCAATTGACATTACAAGTTTAAAATACCGTTGCGTCGACCTGGAAATTCTTGACAGAAAAATTCATACAAAATTTCATGACACCGGAGCACACCGTTTGAGAGTTTTTACTGATGGGGACAGATTTGTGAGTCATGTTAAATTTTCAAATGTTGATTTTATTTTGTACTACATTTAAAGATCAATTTGGTACTGTGATAAAACCATCTTAGAGATTGTAAAGTTTGTCTTCATCATCATCATTGCTACAGTCCTCTTAAACTTGCAAGTGTCAATTTTATGACTATAATAATGTTTGATTTACCCTCATATTGGTGCATAAGGTTGGTTATTGATGTCGAAATGTGTTTCCCGTTAAGGGAGAAACCTTTTGTCACCTGCTACCCTTGTTTAACTTATCCCCTTATCGTCTACCACCATATTGAAATTTCCCTTTGTGCTTTATTCCCTTTCTTCATCTCTCACATATTTCACCACACCTTACGACAAATCAACACAAATACTTATCTTTTCTCCGATAAAGGTGAACAAGGGTCGCTTCTGTCAATTTATTAACAGGTATAATACGCCATTTCTTTTGGAGATAAGTACCACTGATAGATATATTATTCAAATTATTAGATACGATATTATAGAGAATGTATTACCCGAATCTGAATGTTAGAAGAAGTCGCGGAGGCCCGAGGAAGACATGGCACGATCAAGTGAACCAGTATAAATTACCCAATTATTATTATTACTGATTTAAGAGTCGGAATAACAAAATGGTATGTATGAGACGATGTATGAATGTGAATTAGGCAAGGAGTGTGTGCCAAGACCGAGCTGTTTGGCGGTCTGTCCTCTCTGCCACCCATGCGGGAAACGACGTGATGATTATTTAGTTAGTGATTACGATATTGTGAAAATTAACGATTTTTTTGTGATTTGAAGCAACCCTATGTAAGTTTGAAGCAGCCCTATGTAAGTTTGAAGCAGCCCTATGTAAGTTTGAAGCAACCCTATGTAAGTTTGAAGCAACCCTATGTAAGTTTGAAGCATTTATTTGATTTCCTACAAAAAATATTCTAAACAACTTGTTTACTTATTCTAACGCCGTAAAATGGCTTTTACAATACAGTGATAATCGAATTACAAGCGTACAGTCGTAAACAGGATACTAATAGCAATAAATTAAAGACCAAATAATGTATACACACACTATTTCAAGTGATGCAGTTATGAGTGCAGTGAGACAATGCATAATTCAAAAGAAATATATACCAGTGTAACAATAGTTGAACTAATTTATACTAGGTTTTTATAGAACCTGTCATAAGTCGAAGTGTGAGGTGTCTATGATAATAGTCAGTAGTGAGTTTATAATTACGCCAAATGTTTTTATAATTCCATATTTAATTTTTATTGTTTTAAAAATTTATTATCTGTTTTATTTTTCATTTACCTGTTAAAAGCTCTGAAGAAGGCATGGCTGAATCCGAAACTCAAATAAAGCGCTTATACAAATACATATTTTCATTGTATAAAAAGTAATAATAATAATAATAATTGTAATATTGAGGCATCCCGTCCGGAATCTTACTATACTTATCCCGCTTGGAAATCGAATAAAAAAACTTGCTTCGGGCGGAGTTCGGCCGCTTCTATAAATACGAGCATGCTTCCCCCCTCCTTGCTTTGTCCGACCATCGGATCTCGCATCGCCCCGCTCGGAAAGCAACCGGCGTAAGCGAGCTAGCAGCTAGCAGCTAGCAACACCCCACTAGGTGGTATCCAGTTCTCGCTGCTCACTGCTTAGTCAGTGTGCTTTCGAGCACGAACCACGGCGCTCACCTGCTGTGCTTTATCCGCTCCTGGTACCTCGATCTGCTCGCAGCAAAATGGCCGAGTGTAGAAATATCTGGAACGAATCCATGACATTGACTCTCCTAGACGTTTACGAAAGCAACGAGTTTTTGTGGAGCGTGTTCCATCCCAACTACACCAACAAGCAAAAGCGCGAAGAGGCGTATTCCAGTATTATTGGGGCGCTTGATTCGGGGACTATAACCTTGAAGGACGTTAAGATAAAGCTCAAGAATCTGCGCTCTTCGTACAGCGGGGAGTTGAAGAAGATAAGGGACTCGCGGCTGAGCGGGGAGAAGGAATATGCGCCCAAAGTTTTTTGGTTTGCCAAAATGGATGGCTTTCTGCGCGATGTTGTCGTCCCGCAAAATTCGGTTAGTATTCACGTTAAGAAAAACCATCAATATTTTATCTTCAAATAAAACTTTCACAAATTATTATTATTGCCTAATATACTCATAAAATAATTTCTCATTAAATTTAAAATCTTATCTTATATTTTTATTGTAATGATCTCCAATCATCTAATACTATTTATGTATTAAAAATAACTTTAGACGAATTAAACAAATAAAATACTTAGGACGGGTTGTTTAACAGAATTTGAACAATTCATCAAATTTCAAAGTTGATTTTTAAGTTCTGTTGTTATTTCAGGTCTGTGAAGCAACTGACACTTAACGATATATTCACAGAATTTAAATAGAACTTGAATTTTAGCTTTGAAATTTGATGAATTTTTTAAATTCTATGAAACATCCCGTCCTTAGAATTAAATGACTAAATTCCTTTCCTCCGTCAACCGGTTTCATGAGAAGTCTTCCTTCGTCACGACGATAGTTAGTTATATAGTTATAGTCACATGACTATCGTCTTGACGAAGGAAGGCTTCTTCCGAATAAGACTGACTTTAGAAAAAAAATTGTGTTCTTTTATTTGGTCTCATTATGTCAAGCAACAATGTAACTGCTTTTTTTTACAAACATACTTTAATAATTTCTTTACAATTTGTCTAATTATGTTTTCTTTATTTTTCAATATAGAACTTTAACGAATACCTACCCGCAACAATAAAAGAAGAATATGGTCCAAATGATCCAATCGCCTCCATGCCTCTTTGCTCAAAGTTGGTCACGAAAAAACGCCGGCACGCGAGAGACAACACAAGACTCACAGACGAAAGGATGAAACAGATCAAGAAAGAAGAACAACCAGAAGAAACAGTGATCGAAGGTCAAGGGATAGAAGAAGATCATAACAGAATCACAAAATACAGAGACGATGAATTCGATGCGTTCGGAAGAAACATAGCGCTTCAACTGAAGACTCTACCAC
This sequence comes from Hesperophylax magnus, assembly GCA_026573805.1. NCBI lineage: Eukaryota > Metazoa > Arthropoda > Insecta > Trichoptera > Limnephilidae > Hesperophylax > Hesperophylax magnus. Next base: position 3,719,738 of record JAIUSX010000105.1, read on the forward strand.
TGGACATTGCTTTACAAATGCAGATTAAGATGCAGACCATGCTTGCTGAAGTTAGGCTATCATTTGCTGGTCATCATAGGTTTGACTATAATGTAGGGAATGGCAGCCATTTGATGTACCCAGAAATTGATATCACGAATCAATCGGAAGAACGCGTAGTTTCATGACATTTAATTTAAGATTTCTCACTTGACTGGTTTTTTTAATGAATACTTTAGTCTTTATTTAGTCTAATTTTAGTCTTGCATTTAAACTGCTTTTTTTCGCCTCATTAGAAATAAATTATTTAAATTTAATGTTCAGTGCTCAAAAATGGCCAATTCTTTACGGGTACTTAGGATAATGTCCAGCGACTTACATAAGTCTTAATTCTACGACATAGATACCAAAATATCTTTAAAAGCGTTTTCGAATGTTTTATTTGAAATCCCAGTACAAATTTTACAAAGAACTGAAAAGCTTACGGTCTTAACCTTTTTTCACTGGAATTAGAATCCTTATACATTTTCCTATCTACATGTGAAGAATTAACAGATAAATCATTCTTAGTATTTCTTGCGTTAACAGACTACAAAAGTGTTTTGATCACTGATCGGTTGAAAATACTGTAAAATTATCATATTGTTCGATATTATGTTACAGGTATGTAAATAAATTCATTGTAAATAAACAAATTTTCTATAAAACAAACATATTTATTTTAATTTATATTTAAATGAAACAACATAACATAGTGTCGACCATTATCGACACATGATATATTTTCACCCATAATTCTGTAAGTATATATTTTGCCCTGGTTGTTCCATCGACACATGATATATTTTCACCCATAATTTAGTAAGTATATATTTTGCCCTCGTTGTTCCATCGATATATGATATATTTTCACCCATAATTTAGTAAGTATATATTTTGCCCTCGTTGTTCCATCGACATATGATATATTTTCACCCATAATTTTGTAAATATATATTTTTCCCTCGTTGTTCCATCGATCGACACATGGTATATTTTCACCCATAATTTTGTAAGTATATATTTTGCCCTCGTTGTTCCATCGACATATCATATATTTTCACCCATAATTTTGTAAGTATATATTTTGCCCTCGTTGTTCCATCGACACATGGTATATTTTCACCCATAATTTTGTAAGTATATATTTTGCCCTCGTTGTTCCATCGACATATGATATATTTTCACCCATAATTTTGTAAATATATATTTTGCCCTGGTTGTTCCATCGACACATGATATATTTTCACCCATAATTTTGTAAATATATATTTTGCCCTGGTTGTTCCGAAACTAATTATAATGGATGGTCAAAAAGTGATAGCCTCATTCAATAGTATATATTTTATATAAACTAAATATCTTCACAACCATATTATCAATTTTATTTAGCTTTTCGTTTTTGTTTTTATATTTATCTTAATTAAATAGATAATAAACACAAGTTGTCTATCGTATCCTTAATAATTGGAAATGAATATTGACAGTCAGATTCTCAAGTTTTGTGGTGGAATTAAATTGATTTCTCCCTACATAATTGAATATTGCAAGGGGCATATTGAGAATTCAGAAAAGTCTAATTAAAATTTAGGGATGGCATTTTATCTCAATGAAAAATATTATTTTTTTGTTCATCTTATTAATAATGAAATAATATTTTAGTTTTCTTTGGATTGACAAAATATTGATGCTTAAAAATAATTGTTAGTATAGTAAAACATTGTTTATACACGGAGAAAAATGAGTATTGCTGATTAATTAAAATCCGGTTAAATACGAGATTTCAGGCCCGTTTCCTGTTTTTTTTGGTTCATCCTTAATATACCGGGACACATGTACTCATGCACCTGCATTTGCCCTGATAATATAAAATGATGAAATGCGTAAATATAATGATTTTTATGAACACGTGTTCCGACATCGCGATAATACATTCCTTTTTTAATAAAAGTTTAACGGGAAACCAATCATTCGTTAAGGGCCTGCAATCCCGTTTTTACCCGCATTACGAATAATTTGAAGAGATTTTCATAAATTAGCAATATTTTATACCAGTAAATTTCTTCCTTGCAATTCTATAAAACAGGGTAATTCCGGATTAAGCTTTGATTGACGCATAAATACAATACATACAAAATATTAACTTTATTGTATTCTTCACTCAAATGTAAATTGTTAACCTCGATCAGGCTTAGTCCTAGTGAGGTTGATTTTTATGAAAAAAAACGTGATTTATGTAGTGTGAGATGCAATAAATAAATTGTAGCAATTGCAACACTTCACTTTTAATAAAATCATCTTGGCTTGGTTAGAATTCGAGTAGTGTCTTTCGATAAAGTTGGATTAAAATTATTGCGATTACAATGATAATAGTAATAACATAGCATTTATATATCCCAGTTTAGTGTCATTTCACTTCAAGTGCGCTTTACTACAGCAAACGTAAAATCTGTAATTAAGTATTAGTTGTCATGTTCTTAAAATTATTCCTTAAATTACAAAACCACAAAGGGGTATTTATTATTTACGCTAGTTTCAATACGTCTGCCATTTAGTCCCATTAATCGGCGTTTAACTATAAATAAATAAAATCATTTTAATAACAGTTTTACAGTACAGAAGAACAACTGATTTGTTAGCTAGATTAAAATGATGGAAGCAATAAAAGTGATTAGTTTCAACCCTGCTCCCGGCACTGCCCGGGGCTTAATCGTCTCGAACACCCTCCAACCCCTATTCTTGCCACTTCCGCGCCTGCCTTTGTCAGGCCCGCCGGACTAATACTCCGAGGGGTAGGCGCTGTAGGCAGTGTGGGAGGGGAGCAGGAAGTTCCCCACAGCTCAGAGAACAGATAATGCCTTCTTCCTGTTAGGTCGGTAATGCCGACCAATGTTAGTGTATTGGAGATTGATAAAATTGAATGGCTTTTCAATATTGGTTAATTCAGTTTTACGTCTTGCATGGAAAAAGCCATTTTTTGCTCTCAGCTGTAAAATATGTCAGAAAACATTAATAGCATAGAATTATATTGAGATGAAACATGGTATTTTTGTACACATCACTTTATTTATAACAAAAAGCTAACCGGTTTCGCCACAACCTCCGTTGACCTTGCTTTTCTCCGTTTCAACCATTGTTTCTGTCTCTCTCGGGGCTGCCCTGGTTACAAATTACATATATTTATTATGAACTAACTGGAGCCACGGTTGACCGAAACCGGTTTGATAACTAAACAATTTTGATGAAGAAAACCAAACCCGTACAAAAAAAAACTAATAAATTCATATTTTTTGTAAAATATGCAAGAGCTTTCTGATCAGATTTTTCCAAAGACTAAAAAAAGCGTGAACAAAGCGTTGCGTGTTCGTAAAATATCCAATAATATGCGGATCGTGATTTTCGTGACATTTTAAATGGAGCGCGAACTGATTCCCGTGCATTTCCTTTCGTGCTCATTTATTTAGCCAGATTTATTATTTAACTTCGAACATTTTCCATGGGAGAAAATACAGGTTCAAATAACTTATACCAACATTTTTCTGTGAGCGCCATTATTCCATTCATTTTTATTTATTGTTTTTGTGTTTAATTCGTAGAACTCCATTTTTTTAAATTTAATTAAAATCAAATTTTTACATTCACAGTTTGAAAATGGCCTTGATAGCCAAAACAGCTGTAACAATAACAAAAACCAAATAATACTTACGGAACTTAATAATTATATTATTAAATTTTATTTTAATTAAATTTAAAAAAATAAATAAAGTCATTATTCCAGATTCCAGGCCGATCCTCAAAATATCGCTTAAATCCTTCTCATAGATTCTCCTAAATGTTTAAGTTATTAAATCTTCTGTTGTTCTTATTATGTACATAGTTTTTAGTATCATCACTTCTAGTATATATTTTCTTATTGCAATATTATTTAAAATTCATACATTCTCCCTCTCTTATCACGATATTATTATGTGTGATTTTCGGCTTCACTTTGCATAGCGCCTAATGATTTTAAAAACCTTTTTTTACTTTTTAAATGGTTGAACCATTTTTTATAGTTAACATTATTAATACATGGTGCGGCGCGGGAACTTCCTTATTTTAAAAAAATATTAAAAAAAGTGTTGAAGATATATTTTTTTTCCTTTTCCTTTAAATAGAAGTACATTTAAAGTTTTTTTTAATTACTTTTTGTTGAGCAGAAACATAAAACATTTATTTTCGAATTCAGAAAAAATACATAAAATACAAAACAACAATTGCGAAATGTGCTATTTTTCAATCGTATGTGATGTTGAACGAGATTTCTTCATAATACCATGAATCACTTTTACATCTAACGTTCTATCCTCTTCATCATCAATATAACTTTCCAATTGTCATTGATTTATCTTAGGTGATCGTTTAATTTTTTGTGGACATCTCAACAATTTCATTTAACCTTTCAAGAAATAAAGCTCTGAACTCTTAGCATTAATTAACTAGGTACCGTATTTTTTGCTCACGTTATCAATCAGCGATGAAAGGCGTTATTATTTCAGCCAATTCTTGATTTCATCCACGAAACTCGAAATCACCTGACTCGTTTGTGAAATTGAATACCTCACGTAAAAAAAATGTCGTATCAATGAACTGTTAGTTCTAACTAACTGTGGTTTATATTACACTTTTTGCAAAATGCCTTCTTCTAAACTTCTGTTTATATTCTTTCTGCTTCAGATGATATTAATGTACTGGTTCAGAAAATTACAGAATCCTACCAAAGACAAAACAAGTGTTCAAATCTTGATTTAATTTAACCAATTGCTTTTAGAACTTCGAGTTTATATGTTAGTAAGTTTTTTCAGGCGTTCTTTCATCGTATCAATCTTATTTCGTTTAATGGCACATAACCAGTTTTGAGATAAGATCTGGTCCATTTTTCTCGCTTTAATTATATCATGATCGTAATGATTTCGAACTATCAGTATGTGGATGAATGATTAAGCCCCATTTGTTCATTGTTAGATTAGATGCGATCTCCGGTTGAAGGCATACTTCTTGTGTTTTGGCTACCAGCTGTGGGTTTACAATAATAAAAAAATGGGGCTAGGTATTATATTATTAATCGAGTGCTGTAACCAGTGAACTCGTTGAGCAGAAATTGAAAAACGGAACAGTTTATTATCTACCGTTCAACGAATCAACATTTTAAGTGTAACATGTGTAGCCCGAGTTCCTATTCCATCTAACTTATATGTTCATCTTCCAATATAGTATTTAGGGGCTCAGAATCATCGCTATTATCAAAGTCAGATGACCTATATATACCTAGATAAAGTTAATTAGTTTTTTCACACTGCGTTTACACTGGCTTCGGGTGGTACATGGAAGCAGAGTACTCTTGACCCGATCATTTTTTGATCGATTACAATGTCATAGAGTTACGGAAAAAATGTCATAGAGTACAGAGTCGGAAGTACCCATCAAATCCGAGATCCGAGTACCCGTCTCCCGGTCTTGGATCGGGTACTTTAGTTTGATGTAGGTATGTAGTTGGTAAATGAGCCTACTTTTGATTTCAGCCATCTACCATATCTATTTGTGTGTTGGGAGAACGAGATTCGAGAACGTGGTCTACAAATTTCATACATCTGTGGTCACTTGTCGCACCGGCACCCATCACGGGACATGGGTAATGACGATCGAATCTTTTTTGGATAACCTTGTCGAATTCCGCTCCACGCTTAATACGCAAAAATATACGAATAGCACTTGGTTTCAACTTAATTACTACAAGAAATAACTATTTATGTGGTGGGAGATCGTAAACGATGCATTTAAGTTCGTGTTTTTTTTTTATAGTTAAGTTTGAAGGTTAGGAAATACCAAACCAAACCCTGAAAATATAATTTCTGCTTGTTTTCTTAAACCCTCGACTTACATAGTTGTCTCCATTAGATATTTCAAGTTAATCAAGTGTTGTTTTTAAAGAGCCTTTGGCATGCGGCGGAATTCTTCAAGCTTACCCTTTTTTGAAATAGTAACCCGATCGCTCATTGGTCTTTCGTGAGCGGGTTACAATGATCGGGTAGTTCTCGATCGACTCTGGACTAGTCTGAATAACTATGAAAAGTCACTACTAATAATATTATGCTCATTGTTTCATATTTTCGGACTGTATTGCATGTTGTTTAATGCTCATAGTAGTTAAACGCCTATATTATATTGATGCTCTATTCAAATGTTCAACACATTATTTCATATCGTCGATGGCTGATTAGAAACTATCTTCTCGCAGATTTTCAATAGGCCATACATTCCCTTTAGGCATGTTTATGTACTTGGTTCTAATAGTCAGTTGAAACGTTAATTAAATTATTTATGGTCTTAATTCTACGAAAATACTACGTTTATTGTCTTGTAAGTGGCAAATGTTGGATATACACCGATAATTAATGTACCATAATGATTATTTTATACATTATTTATGATGGTGAACGATGTATTAAGTATTGGAATATGTAGGTATATGTTAAATTTTATTGGTGTCAAAGATCCGCATTTTACTAAAAATATTAGTGTCATCTATCAATGTCAACACAAATGTTTTTCAGCCTTCAGTTATGATTTTAGATTGAAACTGTGAATTGAAACTGAGAACATAAAGAGAGGTCTTTGTTCTACGCTAATTATTCAGTCCCTTCAATGTTTTGTGGTTTTAAATAATTATCTTGTTTATTGAATAACATCTTTGAGGACACTGTAATGCCGCGTTTTTTTTAATAAACTCTCGAAATAAAATAATGATGCAAAAAAAAGTCATTACCTAACTATAGTGCATTTGCAATTATTGTTTAACCGAAATCTCATATTTCAATGACACAAATAATAATTGTCATTGTAGTCATTCTCTTCATTGATTATTCAAGTGATTTCTATAATTTGTTTCGGATCAGTAAAATAATTCTGCTTACAAAATTATGAGAAGCAAAATTTATCAATGGTTATAAATTGAAGATAAGTAAAGAGAACTATTATCAATGTATTGGTACATATGCCACAAAATTTTAACGCGAGTAGATTTTTTTTTCTTAATCTTTAAGTACACATTTTCCAAAGATGAAGTTTCCAACAATAGATTTGGCCCGACCCGTTTATTCACGCATCTGTTAAGATCAGTTGGGATCTGTTGACTCTTTAATCTTCAGACGAGTTCCGCTTTCTTTGGTGAATCCCGCTCAATAGAACCATGTGACGGTCGCTCCTTGTATAGCGTGGCAGTGGCCAGTGGGCAGCATCTAGTAATGTAGTATCGTTCCTCGACAACTACCATCCTCTGCCATTCACAATACTTCACGGATCAATCTGGTGATTGGCAGACGCGGATGAGAGAGCAGATAATCTCCCACGTATCAGGGGCTCGACGTCTAAGGTAATCGACCACATAATCAAGCGCTATTGAGGTTATTTGTAGTTCATTGGTCGCGGATTCTAATAACTTTTGTGGAAGCATTGCCTCGTTCAACAGCTGGTACAATTCGTATTGCAAAATATTGTGAGTATTCAAATTGTCGCTTTATATTCCTAAAGCCGCTTACCTTCTCTACGTCGACGTATTTCTTTCATAGTTCCTCTGTTACTTATAGCTCTCTTTTGACCCTGAATTGCAAATGTTACCATCTATTTTATTTTGTTCGTGGTTAATGGCGTGTGCAGTTTTAATCGATGTTTTGAAAGCTGAATTGGCTAGGAACTAATCACTAATCATCACGTTATGCTATTTTACAAAAGCCTTAATCAGCGGATGTGTGCCGGCGATGGCAACGCGGCCGATACGTTTTCATTATGCAATGGTTTATTAGCATGGATTTATTGCCTGTTACAACTAAAGCACCTGCTTAGCCCTCGACTGGTTGGTTTACTATGATGTGTTTGAGTAACCTTTTAGTGACATATTTATGTTTTCTTCCGCCATCTACAAGACCGTCAGTGATTAGAGACGATTTTCTAATCAAAAAGCTTCTTCTGCTGTCTCGGCTATTTTAGGTCAACTTTGTGTACCTATTTCTTTAAGTGTCTGTCTGTTGTGTCTATTGCGTCTATCGCTTTAGTTTTTTTTAAGTTGGTCGTTAACATGCTGCCACTTTTTATTGCCTTTTACTTAGCAATGATTTTGAGTCCCCATTCGAAAAATCTATAACGTTTTTGACCTGATTGGTTAGCCAGATGTTACGTGTATAAAAGAATCTCTTTGTAAAATTTCTACAATGCTCCTTTGATATTAATAATTTGCAATCATCATACATACTCGTATTTTGGTGATTAATTGTTCATACACAGTCTAACAGATCAAGTTCGGAACTCACAACGAGTACCGACTTACACCCTTTTTAGAATGTCGTTAAAAAATTACAACCTTATAACATATTTCTGTATCTATTCATAAATAAATTCCTCCATTTCTACATTTTTACACATTAGTACAACCAATCTCTTTGCGCAAACATTCTCATGTCCATTTTTGGATTGGCATCTTGTTAGGCTATCTCTCCTTATTATCTTAATGCCTAATGAATGCATTCGTTATTCAGGTATTTTCGTTTTCATTCACCATTGCCACAAGATTTTGTTATGATTACTAATGATTTATTAGTTGGCTTTATGGGATTGATGCATCATATTCTTCTCCGCCAAACCACCTTTATGATTTCTTTGTACACGACATAGTACATAATTATCGTTGTATAATTCTGATTGTGCTCCAAAAAAAAAAGCATTATTTATAACATGGTTGGCTTTAATGGATACATTTTGTATCCTTCTAAGCCACCTTTTTGATTTCTTTGTATATTTAAATTATATAAAAAGAATTCCCTTTGTTGCTAGTGTGCTCCTATTTGTAAAAAAGATTCTTTATTGATCAGTTGATGATGTAAATCATTTTTTTTATTATCTCATATAAACTTTGCTATTCACATTAATCAATGGCTTCATACTTCGTGTGCCACCTCACCTTTCTAATTATTTATGAGCTCTAACGTTGTTCCATAGTGAGTTAATAATTATTTATCGATCGAAGTTCACAATTTTATAAGTGGTTGTGGCCAGCTTGGAGAGGCTGTATAAGTAACATAATTGTGTGTAAATACTGTAAATTAACGGAAACGAAGCCGTTGTATGTTCCTTTTGCGGGTTTAATTGACAGTTTTTCTGTTGGAACATTTGAGCGCCTGGTGATTATGACGACATTTCGCAAGTGATCTTTACTTGTTTGTATTTTTTGCCTTTTCAGATAGGCTCGATCGCCGTTGCGATCTTGTCTCTAGATTATCGCCATGTTATTTTAGGAAATAGGTATTCCTGGGCTCTTGTTGCTCGCTGCTTCAGAATGCCATACATTATCTTAGTTTCTATCTCAATACATTGCCGACCTTTCCATTTTCTGCATTAATTTCCCTTTTCTGTACGTAATGTTAAGTATACGTGTAATAAGTTGCCTGTGCTGGCTCTATATTCTCTATCCTCTGTTAGATGCATCAAAATTACCAAGACTGAGAATACATGACGATAAATTAAAGTTTTTATTTTTGAATATGTGACGGAAATTGATATATATATAAATATTTAAAGTCTTGGGTATATTAGTTTCTTTTTTCACATTGAAAAACCACGAAAAATGTTTGCTTTAAAGATAGAAAAAGCAGAAACAAATCAAGTCATCCTAGTTTGAATATTGTTTTTTCTTATTAGACCAGAAAAGATCCTTAGCTCACGATAAAAATAGTTGCTTTAGCATTTAAATTTTAGAAGAAGCTGTGTAAATTTTGTTACGACAGAACTCGCCGTTCGTGTGTATTTGGTTCATTTCAGGGCACAGTTATTGTTTAGTCAAACATAGAAGAACCTACCTAAAAGTAGAAGTATTTGCCAATTTCGCCAATCTTTCTATTATTTTTATAAAAATATTTTATTTAAACACCATTTTATTTGAATGTATAAATCAACCGGTTTCAGTTCAACCCGAATCTTGATCGGGGTTGTATAAATACATGCTAATACAGATCAAATATTCAACAACTGTGACGTACTAGATATACGCCAATTATACGTTAAAACACTACTAAACTACATTTTTGACAAAAAAAATAAATTTCAACATACACAAAATAACACTAACAGACCAGTTAGACAAGCGTACAAAGAAAACATAAAAACTCCGACAGTAAATTCAAGCTTTGGACAAAGACACTACCAATACCACGCAATAAAAGCTTTCAACAGTTTAAAACTTGATATTAAAATTGAGGAAAATAAAAATAAATTCACACACAAAATTACAAAATGGATTATAGAACAAAAAAGACAATATTACCAAAATTTCATAGCATAAAATAAAAATAAAACCTACACGTAACACACAAAACCAATATAAACACACATCACTCACAAACACACAAGATTATTTTCAATGTACTATTTTTTTTTTAAATTTTAAATATATTATTATGTATTTTTAATTTTAAATGTATAATTATTCTCATTAAATGTATTATGTAGTTTTTTTTATATTATAAAATGAAGGCCTCAGCACGGGCAAGCCACCCAGTGAGGCCTACATTACTGAAATCTTGAATTGTAAAAAATATTGTACCTAATAAAAAATAAAAGTTTTTTTTTTTTTTTTACAGTAATACCGCACAAGAGTCCCAACTGCTCCCGTCTGGAGCCAGTGAGACTATGGCATCCCCAATTGGGGTATGTTGTGAGGCTGAGGGTATATTGGGGAGGGGAGGGAGATGGGGAAGAGGAAGGTGGGGAAGTACCTGGCTATTCAGATCTGGTCACCAAACACGGCTAAAGCCATTTCAAGCAACGTTTCAATTCTGAATGGTGGTCTTACACCAGGGCGATACTGAGAGTATCTTCCACTCTGGAACGTGCCGCAAATATACTATATATTATTTTAAATTAATTAATTGTGAAATAACACAAATTAATCATATAAAATTTATTTGCGCACGCCGGGTTCGAACCCGCGACCGTCGGATCTGTAGTCAAAAGCGTATACCACTAGACCATAAATATAAACAGAAATACAGTAAGTTACGAAAAATAAGAGAGATAAAATCAATTTTGGTGTGTAGAAACAGAAGAGTGGTGAGCGGAAGAGGGAACATGTTCAAAATTTTCAAATTTTATTTACGTATCCACAAAGTGATTGCTTCCTGTGAAAGTTTAATTTATCTTTATTTTGCAAAGTAACAAGTTTAATTTAATGTAGTGCGAGGTGCAACTTTGATGTGACATATATTGAGCCACAATGATGTCACTTCGCTGTTCAATGAACAGGAAACCGGATCGGCTATCAAGGGAAAACCTACTAGTTCAAGTTCGTTTGTCATTCGCAAGTACAGTAGTGGCATTGCCCTACATTCCCTCATTCTTCAAAAGTGTATAGTCAACTTAAACAACTAACTACAACACATGAGTCATTTTTGTACATAAAAAGTCACAAAGAAACTGCTTGTGTAAAATTCATTCATTTATTTTATGATGTAATTGCATCGTGTCGGTATACGAGAATGTATGTATGTTTTTCAGTTTGGTTGCTTTTTTACTTGATGAGATCACCGTAATATAAATGCAATACTTTTGTTAGTTTCTAAATATAGTGTACCGTTAGATTGTCGATATGTAAATCATTTCCACGGCTGTCAATCTGCTCTGCATTGCCAACGGGACAGTTTAATAAAAGTATCCTAACGTCATTAAAATCCCAGTCGATTAAAAAGAAATTACATCTCTCACTATGAACACAATCATTACTTCCGGAACACAGCTTCCGGGTTGATAGTAAAGTGATTTATTTGTTATTTCACCACCTAATAGTTTTAATTTTGATTCAAAATTTTGCTTCATACAATCAACTCTCTTTTTTCTCACAATTTATTCATGTATTTTAGCATATTTGCAGGTTAAATCGTCCACCTTATCTTCCTGACGTCATAATTGTTTTTTCTGGTTTCCTAACTCAACTCAGTTATCCATAAATTAATATACCATTTTTCTGATGAACATACTTTGTGTCTTGATTTGTAACCACATCATCGGACCCCTTTCTCTACGATATTGTTTCAGAATGATTGTCTATTATGATACTAAAGCTAGGGATGTACGAGTATTTCACCGGTCACATAAATCTGTGGGAAATGCAATACAAATGACATTCGATTTACATAGATAGACGACAGTACTCCAATCGTAAAGATCCGTGTTTATGTAAATGCTTAGGGACGTTTCCTGAACGAACACGATCATCATTTCTAATTTCTTCCCCATAAATGTCCTACGAAGTCATATAGCTGACCCAAGGAAGATAAATTAACCATTGCCCATTGGAATTATTATTCATGTGGGTAGAGTCCTAGAGCTTTAAGCTTTAGACCACGTATGGAGTATAGCATGTCGGAGGATAACCTACAATAATTATTATATCGTATTACTGTAGGAGGCTCAGTTACTTAACATCAGTGAATCAGCAGTAGAGATGCACCGGTTATTTTATAATCCTGTTTCGTTCTAGATACAGTTCATAGAGGTCAGCGAACAGCTGTGTGTGAAATGAGATGGAATATAAGCAGAGTCCTGCCACGAATTTAGTTCATTATACTTATTACGGATTAAATTTACTTTATTTATACCTGCCGCGTTGTTTTTTGAGTATTACATCCTTCGTGATTTGCAAAAATTGCAATTTCTACACAATGGAGCCGTTTAAATCTGAGAGAGTAAAAAAAAACAGAATTATTGTAAATTACGCATTCTTGTTTCCCTCTCAACTTTTAGAGTCAACATCAATCTTTAATCGTCGAGGTGAATGATCTTACTGTGCTCTTATTAGCACATTTTGTTTGATATATTATTATATTCCGAGTTAAGTATCTTTATTGTTACGAAGTTTTTAAACCCATCAAATTGGTAGATGTACTCCATATAATACATGGTTGTCTTTTCCGAGTATTATCTCCAACAAAGGACTGTCAATCTTTCGTAATGGTCTTTAACGCAGAACACGCGAGGGCACGACTTGTGGTTCGCGTTAAAAGGCTTGAATTATAACACGTAACACATGAATTATATAAGATTACTGAAACTTTTTTTTTAAAGTGTATCTTCCACACGACACGAGCTGATGATAAAAAATGGTTCACTCATTCATTACTCATCATTAATTGGATTTTCGCACTAGTGGGTGCTATTTCATTACTCAGTTCTTCTATGGACGATTCCGTTGGGCAAGGCATGTAAAAATAGGTTTCATAGCAACCTCCTTCGTCTATGATGATGGCTTCATAGGGTTTGCATAAGGTGCTGCATTTCTTTAGTCATTCAATATCCGGCGTTGTGTCTTGCAACATCGATGTGCATCTAGGGAACTTACAGACTGAACACTTCTTGACAATGTGCTCCATTGTTTGAACTTTGAACCTGTCCTCATTTACACACTGCAATGCGTCCTTAATTCCCCATTTATGCATCGTGTGCGGTTCGTACCGCGGCTGTGACTGCACCGGATGTGGTTTAATGTTGTCCACGCTTTCAGAGAGAGAGAGAGAGAGACCATGGCAACTTAATAACAATAAGAACTAAAAACCATTTTCAGAATTGAAACATAGCCGTGTTTACTTTTCAACCTTCCTCCTTTCATCATCTCCCCTTCCTCATCCCAGTCATTTCAGCCTCCCGGTCTATCAAAGAGTATTTGCGAGTTCTGTTCATATCTGTTTGGACGGTATGTAAGGCAAAACCGCATCTTGGGTACAAGGAACTGTTGGGAGAATGGAGGTAAGAAGGGTATCCTATAAGAGTTCCTCCATGGTAGGGAGATGCAGGACTCCAGCAGAAGTGTAAGTTTCTCTTTAAGGTGCTAGCGATGACACTAATGATTCCTTAATAAAATTACGCCGATCGCAAATACCTTCTAGTAATTCTGCGCTCCTGCACGGAGAAAAATATTACGTATTGCTGATTTATTAAAATCTGCTTAAAAATGCTTTAGCCGGATTACGAATAATTTGAAGAGATTCTATAATATATTAGCAATTTTATATCAGCAAGTTTTCTCCGTGTGATCTCAAAGAATTATTTAACCTCCTCCCGGGCAGTTTTGACCACCATGAACGGAATCTTTCTGTGATTTCGGCCTCATTGCTAATGAAATGGCGTGATCGGTTTGAAGACATGCCAGAAGCCGATGTGGGAGGTGCGAGATGTGAGATTCTGTATGAAACTATACTTGGACCCGTTAAATATATGTGAAATTGATTGAAGCATCGTATGCCCGCATCTCGAATCGTTGCGCAACGGTGTAACCATCATTTTTCAATGAGAAGGCGTGGGTAACTTTGTACTTAGTGATTCGACCATTGTTCCTGGAGCGACTTTTAATCTGGAGTGTTTTGTACTAAATGATGGATGCTGTCTACGGCATTGTACTGTGCCCCTATGAAATCTCTTTTAATTACATAGAAATACATTGTCTAATTGATTCCAATTTCATTGGTGTGCAGGCGGCTTCATTAAGCCCCGCATTCCGATATTCTACCGATTTATTACATATTTCTCTCGAACAATTTAACTTTTAAGTTCCTAAAAATGAATATATTGTTTTGGAAGATAATATCTATACATTGTGGAGCCCAAACGGTTATTGTATGAAATTCCCTCGATAGAAAAGAAAATCGCTAAGTATTTTTCGAAAATTATCAAAAACACATTTTGTTTTGTTTTTTAACATGTTACATGTATGAAAAAATCACACTGTATCTTTAAATGCTAAACTAACTAACTAACTAGCCATCACGCCGTTTCCCCGCAGGGATAGGCAGAGAGGACGGACCGCGAAACAACTCGGTCTTGGGACATACTCCTTGCCTCATTCACATTCATACATCGTCTCATACATACTCTTGACATGACCCGACTCGAGTATCTGATTCACTTGATCGTGCCACGTCTTCCCGACTTCTACTACCATTCAAATTCGCAATATATATTCTCCTTACACTCCTTTCTTCGCTCATTCGCTCTACATGCCCAAACCATCTAAGCGTCCCTTTCTTAATCTTACTCATTTCGCTTACATTAGCCTTGCACTCTTTGCGGTTCTCCACTTTTCTCACACGATCATACATGGTTTTACCACACATGCGCCTCAGGGATATCATTTCAACAGCATTCAGTCTAATATTACTTTCCCTCTATTTTTTTTTTTTTTTTTTTTTTTTTTTATAGTCGGAGGCGGTTTACTTACGTTCCCCGCGAGCACTTAGGCCATAGGCCCATTGTACTATCTCCCATTTTACCTCATTCCCTTGCCAGTAACCCGGTCCCTTTTATGAAGTTCACCAGGGCTGTCATTGGATATGTGGCGATGTCTTCTGGTTCCACACTGTGTCTTCCCAGGTATCTGAGCCTTATTCCCAGCAGAGCGGGACATTGGCACCATAGGTGAATTGAAGTCTCTTCCTACTCTTCACATTTCCTACAGATGTTGGTGTTTTCCACTCCCAACAGTTGCATGTGTCTCCTGAGATGGCAGTGTCCCGTTAATAGTCCTACCAGTTCCCTCAGTGAGTTTCTGTCCATATCGAGTAGTTGCCTGGTTCGGTTAGGGTCCGGTCCGTTTATGAGTACTTTAGATTGCCTCATTCCGGGTGCCTTCTTCCATTCCTTCCAGTGTTGGGATTTGACCCACCTCTTGATATGTAGTTTGGTGTGGCAAGCTGCTACTCCTACGGCCGGCTCAGATCCCGCAAGTGGTGCTTTCGCCCCTTTCCTTGCTAGTTCGTCAGCCCGCTCGTTGCCCTCAATACCTTTATGTCCCTCTATTTTAAATGTTGTATATTTTGTTTATGACTGACTCTGACTCTGACTTTTGGGTTTACATATCTCCCTTTCAAACCTAATTACAATGAAGCCTTAACTTAGTTAGCACCGTATGAATGAGACAATTATCCGTACGAAGCTGATCTACTTATTTATTATTATTATTATTTGAGATTTGAATTTTAAAATATATATATATGACATCAAGCTTTTCTTTCTTTGTGTTGATTGTCTTTTTAAAAACTGTATAGCTCAAGATGAAAATGACAACGTTAGCGGTTTTGTACAGCTTCAGACAAAAAACAAAAAAAAAACTGATTTCTGGTTTACATTTCAGATAAGAAAATTTCAGTAATATTTATTTGCTATCAAGCCGATTGCCTCTGGTAGGAAAAAAAATATACATTTTTTACGTTGTTGTTTGTTAATAAAAAAAATGTTTTTTTACCGTGTGATCTCAAAGCGTTTATCGTGAGTACCTTTGCACGCAATCGTTTATCTATGAGTATATTGTTTATCACATTACTTTTAATGAGTTATTTTCTGCTTTTGTTTTTCGTTCTACATCGAGAGCATCCATGTTTTATTGTGCCTTCAGACAACGAACTACCTGTGGTCAGGTCAATAATACGAAGGGTCACGCGATACCAACGTAATAAAAATACCAAATATCGTGGGTTTCGAAGTTCAAAATTCCCATTAGCACGACTAATGGGTCTTGTTTTGCTCTCGGCTAATTGCTTGCTGATTCTATCTTAAATATTTAACTTATTGGCAATTACACTAATTTTTTAGGCCGTCTCTATGTGTAAAGGTGATAGGTCTTTCCCAAAAGCCATATTTCCAAAATTATAAGTGATATCTCTATCTTTTGTTAACAATTTTTAAGTTTTGGTTGTCTGATCGACCGTCAAACATAACATACGTAAAAAATAGATTAAACGCGGACGGGTTAAGAATACGCGTTTAACTGGGGCCATATTTGAAGTGGAGAACATCAACAAGTAAAAATGGCGCAGATTGCTGATTTTACTACTTTAAATGTGAGGACAGTTCAAACAACTAGGCTTAGTTATTGTTCTGCCCTGACGAAGGTACGTTTGTTTGTGTCCAAAACAAATTGTAGTAGTTATTTATTGTCCAAACTAACTAACACACACGCCATGTCCAGGAGGGATAATATAGAATGATTGGATATTGGACCATCACTCACTTCTTTTTGGAACACTCGTCTTTGTTAATTCGCATTCATACATAAATACACTGGAACTGGGTGCCACGTTTTTCCGCGACACCCCAACTTCTTATTTCATCTATTATCGTGCATTATCATTGACTAAGATTTTTATGTTATCAATTTTCTCACGTTTCGCGGTGGTACCTCTACAATCGCACCTCCGATCCTTGCGGCTTTTTAAATTAGATTTTGAGTTGATTGAATAAAGATTCAAATAATAATACATTATACATAGTTGGTCGTTACGGTCCGGCGATCTCGACAGAATGATCTCACCCGCTAACAGTAATAGCTGTTGGCTTTTGGCCGGAAAAAACATTCATGACTGATGCTTGACGGTTTGACCAAAAAAACTCTCAGTTCACGTTGCGCGAATCACGAACTATGAGATCACCCCGCTGTACCTTTGCTACTCGGTAGCTGATTCCGTTTTTTGTTTTTGTTACCTAGCACTGATTACCTACCTACAGTACTTTAATATTGATGGTCAGTCCTTTAGCTTGTTGGTGAAAACTATGAACACCTTTTTCTGGTTTGTCTTGGGCTATAATCAATGGGTGTTGTTATAGTATTAATCTCAGTAATATGCGGTTGAGTAAATTTAGGTTTGTAAGGTATTGTTTAGTTAGTAACAAACTATCACGCAATATCTTCATTCGTAGGAGAGGTTAAAAAGTCCAGCAATTCTATCTTTTCACTCTAATATTTTTAAAACACTCTTCTGTTATGTCAACACTTGATTTGACCTCACTTAAGTTTTTTGATTGAGTTGATCGTGCCTTATCTTCCTGGGATGAACCCGACATCTTTTTCCTTCAATTCGCTCACCGTGCATTCTCCTTTTGCCCAAGATTTTTTTCAATAAAGTAACTTGACCACGTGAATAAAATATTACAATTTCTAAAAGGCATTTGGACTTAACATTTCAAAGTAAAATACGTTTATTGATTAGTTCAGACTTGGACAAAGTTAGGTTGCAGTGGTACCTAGTTAATTTAATATTGAATAGATTAGTTTTATGACTTGGTCTGAGCTTTTACTCACGTAGAATCGCAGCTTTATTTTCAATGCGTTCAACAGTTTGGATAGATTACACCATCATTCACCGTTTTTTACAGTAAAATACCAATAACATTAGATAAATTATAGCGCTTTTCGTACACGGTAATCTGTTCCCAAAAAAACATGTAAATTACATTATAAACATATAAAACAATATAGTTCATGATTTATTCACGGGCTGATTGTTTATCTTTTAAACATGAATAAATTTCGTTTACAGTCATTGTTCCCCATCAGATATTTTCTGCTCTAATTTTTTATCATCCTTGTTTAGGATTTTTTGTTAATACATTTGCGACTATGTGGTGCTAAAGGCATTACATAATAATACATTTCGCATCTCAATTGGAATCAATCTTCCAATTGTTGTATTATTTTAGGAATAGCTTCGCTTTATGTTTAACCTAAGTAAAATTACTTTCAGTGAAGTGCCAAGTTTTATTTATTTTAATCGTTTTTTTTTTTTAAATATTGGTTGTTGTTTCCAAGAAAACGGGATACACTGTTAATCTCAAAAAAACTGTTTTACGTAATTGATTCGGATTTATTTGTTAGCCGAAAGTCATTATGCAGCCTCATAAAACACATTTACTAAACAACCATTGATAGGAGTTTCAATATCTCAATAATTACAGGTTTCACCTGTGTAATTCAATCGCAGATGCGACGGCGATGATTCTTAGATGCATTCAGATCAAATTATAATTCAGGTTAAAGCACCTATCTCTGCATACTACTGGTCGAACAGAGATCATAATATGCAAATGCAATCTCGGTATTACATCTCAGATCTATGCGGAGATGCTCGCTTGTAAATTGTAGCCGGTGACCACAGAGATTGCGGCTGTCTGTAATTTTGTTACTGATATGGTTATTGCCTTTATTTCTTTTTGGTTTTATTGTTTTGACCTCCTTACCCATGCTCGTAATGCTTATTCGATCGTATGTGTACGTAATAATTCGTTTTGAGGTATATAATACGTCACTTGCTAGAGTGACCGCAAAATCATTGGATGATGGTGAATGAACATTTATTGAATGTGTTTTTTGATGCTATAAAAATGGCTCACGAAGTCCTAACGAATCATTTGTTTATTTTATTTGACTCTAACACGACGCCATCTGTATCTTTTCTCCAATGAAACATGTTTCTATGAATCATCCATGGATTTCCACACAATATGTTGATTTTAGTTTAACGCCATCTGCTCACTTGTCTATTTCCACATATTGTGGTTAACTAGGATAATCACATCTCCGACATTAGGTACTTTTCATCAAACGGAATGTATCCTTATGAATCATTTGACGATATGCACATATTATAGTGGTATACAAGTATATCGCCATATGCTCCGGCGTACAACAGTAATTTTCCTCTAGCCTCGAGTATACCTTCATATTATCAGTTCTATCTTTCACCTTTTATTTTCGTTATCATTTTATTGCGAAACCGTCTACCGGTTGCTACTCTACTATCTTATCTATATATTGATTTTGCTTCAATCCGCATTGAACTCATCTAACATCTGGTGCTTACCATGAATCATTGTTATGCCAATTTATATTTTATGTGACAACATCCAAGATACACAACTGCACTGAGCCAATTGTCTCCAGAGCTCCAGATTGCGATATGTCTGTTAAACGGAAAGAAATAAATTATACAAAAACGATAGTTCAAATGTTTTCCTGTGTGTTCAAACAGTACTGAAAGCTTCAAACTCTGCATTATTTCTAAATTAAAACTTTGTTCACCAAGTACCTGGTGACGTTCAGACGTAGTTACAAATTGGACAGCCTATTAGATTTAAAAAACTCAATTATCGATATGAATAATTGTGTTCCGTAAATATATTCACAGTCACGTAAATTCTCTTTGTTATTTGCCCCAATCCGCTACTCTGAAATGCATTACGCCGCTCAATTACAATGCGAACAGAAAAACGCATAATCACAACCTAATCTTACACACGCGATTTGGGTATTAAAACGTACGCACATTTTGACAAAAACTACTCGAATTACAATGAGGAAATGCTTACAGTACTTTGTAACTGTTTTTAAATTACATTTTTTAAAAATAAATATGCCTTTGATTCTGTTACTTTTGTGTTTCTGCTGTTATAATACACGGTGCTACCCGTTTTGTATTTAAAAAAATTATTACTTGCGTTAATTTTGTCACCAGCAAGATTCACCTTCTACAGTTTTTCTGGTGTACGCAACCCATTGATCATAAATTAAAAAGTTATGAAATATACTAATTTCGGTTGTCTGTGATGATGTGCGTTTGTTATTTCCGCGTAAAATATTCCACGTTCAATGAACTCAAATTCGCTTTGAATTTAAGTGTCATTTTCAAAATTGATGCTGGTTTAGAATAATTCAGACAAGCGATTTTATTTAGTATATTAATTGGAGAAAATTAATACATTTGAAATGTGTTTTTTGTTTTAATTTTTGAAACGGTGTTCTTTGAATGACAATATTTGTTTTTGTAATGCAATGATCCTGAGGCAAATATTATTTTATAAATACTTTGAGCGTCACAAATCCTACAATAATTATAATATTTTTTAATACAAATACTGCCACTTTTCTTTTGTGCAAATGACTACATTTTATTTTTGTATTCTTCACACATTTGTGCGAGTCGAGTTATAGACGTAACAGCTTTACCGTGACATAATGGCCATTAACCATCGACCAACAATTATATCGAAGCTATTTACCACATATTTTGACAGTTCTCGTATATTAGAACTGTCAAAATGGTGTCACTGTACCTCGCTTTACCATGACCTTCTACTGCCCTTTAGACTTATATTTTGACGTTCTAATATAGAACTGTCAATATAGGCGATTAATGGCACTGTAACGCACGTTGAAAGTTAAATACTTCGGCCCCAAACAGTCTACCTTCGCATATGTATTTCAAATGATATCTTGTCTAAAAATTTTTCCTACCTTGGAAAGACAAACTTGTGGTACTGCATTTCAGAATTCCAGTTGAACTGTATACTGAATCCTGACTGCCATCCTTTTATTTCTACCTTACTTAGAAGAAGTTTAAGAAATTTAAATGTATAATTCTATATATTATCAAACGACCATGTTTATTCTGTAAAGTACTGTTCATTTTGTAATCTTAATTGATCTTTGCTAATTTATACGTTTCTATTGTTTCAGGTAAGCTGATTATCTTTTTCTACTACTTTTGCAACAGGTTTGTAAACCAAACCTGGTGACGGCAAAATGAGAAGAACGAACGGAATGCAATAAGGTCCAAGTTTGGGTAAGTGAGTCAGAAGAAACAAAGACCTTTAGGAGGAATAAAAAACAAGTTTAGATGACGGATATTTCTTTAGTCACACTTGAACGTCAAAGAAACGAAATGTTAAAAAATCGATGCAAATATTTCTCGGAAAGGGTGAATCCTGGGTTATTTCGCATCTTTTCAACAATTTATTTCCGTAAATAAACTTAAAATTTGACCTGTAGCAACCAACTTCAAAAAGGTTTTTCACAAATTTACATGTTTTGTTCTTTTGTTTATTTTTACATTCACACATGTTTTTCGTGTAGATTTGTACCATGTTACCTAGCCTACAACGTATGTCCATAACGAAATACAAGTTTTCTTTTTGTTTATTGTGAAAATCAGTATGTTTTAAGGTAACTCAACTAAAGTTGGAACCTATTTTAGCTCTCAGCTGATATTTACTAAAACTAGCCGTGTTCTATTATTATTGTTCTAACAAATTCCGTTTATCGAATTTTGAAAGAAGAACATCACGACCTGTCAAAAGTTTTCCCAAACTAGACAATTCTATTATGAAAGAGCTGATTATCAAACCTTAAATTGGCTTTTAATCTAGCGAAGAATCTAATGGTATAAACTTTCGTAGAAATCGTCAAATTAATAATATACATGCATCCAATCAAACCCACACTGATACACGCACGATTATACAATGTAAACAGACGAATCAGAGCGTGCCTGTGCAAGATTAACGTTTGGCTATTGCAAATTTTTCGCCGTCATGACGGAATTCAAATTTTCATTGTTACCAGTGTTGTTCCAGTTGAAATAAACATGTACTTTTACAGTTATGACCTGTCTGGTGGAAATAATTAATTTGCGCGTGAAATTTGCAAATTGTGAGTGTGAACTACTCGCATGAACGGAAAGGCATAAATTAAAAATACCCGTTACATTTGTAAAAAAGGCACTTAAAATTGACAGTTTATGAGATTATTTCCGGACAATCCCGCTGATAGTATAACTTTCTCTAATAACATTGGATTTTGTACTAACTTCAAATAAAAATCCTAAAAAATTAATTGTACTCTTGTCCTACCCATACGTTTTCTCTTATTTGTTCTTCTATTCAAATTCGTCTTGATTTTTTGTCTGTAGGTCTTCTCAAATGACTGAGTACTCTCTTTATGTCCATATCAATGCCTCCTATTCATAACCAAATACCTAATACTGATCCATTGAGCCTGTCAAATTGTTTTGTTTTTGATTTGTTCTTAAAAATCCTCATTGCTCAGTTCGTCTTTATCAGTGTTCTGTTTATTTTCTTTAACTATTTCGTCTTCTTAATCTTTCTTCCACTTTATTTTTCACACACCAGCGTAGCGTTTTGTGTAATCAGTATAATTCGTAACGGACTGAATCATTGATCTAGATGCATTATTTTTTTTATTTGAAATTATTGTTTCTCCGTATTTATCTGTCTTAAATCTGTTATCTTATCCTATTTCATCTCCATCATCGTTCTCTTCTTTCTTATCTCTTGATAATCGCACAGTTTCGCAGTTTTTTGTTTTGTTTGATTAACCTGATTCGTATTCAAATAATATATCTAATCTATTGAACTTGCCTGAATTTGTACTTCTTTCAAATCCTGTTCTTCTATTGGTTTTATTTCCCTATTTCGTTTACATTCTCATAACTTCTCTTTTCTTTTAAGTCTTGATATACATAAGCTTAGGTTTTTGCGTAATTAATCCAATTCACAACCAAATAATTCATTCGGTTTGTGCGTTTTTTTTTATATCCTTAATTCTTTCTCAGTCTTTATCTGACTTCTAATTGTTCTCTTTGTCAATTTCGTCTTCATCTTTGTCATCATTCTCCTCGTTCACCTTTGGATAATTACATATCAGTTTAGGGTTTTGTGTAATCAATCCTATTGTTAAAAGCTGGGTAAAACTTGTGAGAAATTGTGTGTAAGTTGTGTGTAACGGGGCGCGCCAATTCCATTAGGCCAATGGAAATATTTAACGTGGCGATCTTTTGTTTTAACGATAGAATCGCGTGTCGACTGTGTTTATTATTTCCTGACGAAGTCCACTACAACGTTATTATTTTACTTCCCGTATTTCAATAGTCCAGTATTTTCTGATATCGTCTAAAATACTCTGTTTTTCGTTGTGCTTGTCACTTTGTAATTTTCTAGTATTTTTTTGCTAATCTTTAAATTTTATCTCTGCCTTGCATAGTAAGTCTTCCACTACCAAAGTTAAATTTAAAAAGATTGTTTACGTATTTGTGTTAACAGAGGATTAACATAATATTTTTCCACTTCTACTATGATCTACTAACTATATATGGAGATAATATACAGTACCATACTTTCCTGGTAGGTCAATTGAGATTAACATTCAATTAACATTAACTAATTGTTTATTAGCGAAATTTAGATACAGGATTTAGGACATATAAGTTCCATTTGATAAAATAGTTGTTTTTATGTTTACTCTGTTTCTTCTTGACAATAATGATTTATTTATGGCTAAAATATTGTTACAATACATTCCTAAATTCTGCCAGTCATTTGACACTTTTTTTCTGTTCTTCTATCCTTCTAATATTTGAGTTTATTTATTCTTTGTGTTTATGTATTACTTGTTAATGATTCACTTACCTCGATATAGGCTATTTATTAGTCCTAGTGAGGTTAATTTTGTGCTAAAAATTATGCTCATGTTCTTGAGAAGCAATAAATAAATAAATTGTCAAAAATGGATGAAATAATTTTGAACGAATAAATTTTTATAAACATCAATAATGTTTTATCTAATCTCCCGTCTTCCTTTCAAGTTGCGACGGTTTAACAATGATTTAAATTATCTAACAAAAATGTGAAATGATAACCCGAAGGTAAATCCATCATTGAAAGTTGACAAATAATGGGGTGGGCCAACTCAAACAAACATTGAAACCAACGTAATAAATAAGTCTGCGTGGTAATTTAATTTTGTACGCCCATTTATAGACGGTCCATCGTATTCGCCAGAACACCTTATAAATTCACTGTAATACCTGTAACATAGCCAAGTACATAAGTCGTGATTTGTTCTTATTCCTCTGTAGATTTAATATCATTTAATTATAGGGTATTAGTAGAAAAATCAATATTGCCTTGAGGCTACTTCCCGGGCCACTCCTACGACTCCCACACTTTTTTCTCGTGTGCTTTGTTATGGACTGATGTGTGATAACGGTGCAAGTCAATTTATTTCATGATTTAATCTTATTCTGACATAATTGTTTGTTTTTACTGAGTAGCTTAAGTAACACGAAATATATGTTACATTATAATACATAATGTCTTAATTAAGTATGTAGCCCATTTTTCTCAAAGTTATATTACTTAAGTCAATAAAAATTGTATGCTACAATAAAAAAATGATTATTTTCATTGTTAAGGTACCTTCCTTATTCGTTTATAAACAGTAGGTATCTACTGCGAATACGTCTGGAATGTTTCAATTACGGGTTCATAGGTAAACTTCGTGTTTCAGAGATCTTCTATTATTATGGACTAAGTTTTAGTAGGTCGGTAATTTTGTGCATTCTAAACACGTTAACACCAATCCACTTTCCACATTGTCTACGATGTATTCCATTGAACATAATCGGCGTTCTGTCAAATTAAATATTCACAGTGAAAAAGTGGTATTGAAACAAGATTATAATATATGAATATGCTGAACAATGTTATCGCCTCGCAATGACACTTGATGAAGTTGAAACATTTGGGGTTTAGTTAGGGTCGTGCTAAGTATTTTCACTATTTTCCATGTCAAAATGTCCATGTTATTTTGTAAGTTATGAAAATAGATTTTTCATACAAATAGAAGTTTGAACTACTAATTTTGATTTTAATCTGTCGTCTGTCATTTTTTTACGTAACTATAATGGGTGAAAATGTTGCATGTTTATTTCGTTTTATATGTAAATTATTTATTTAAAAACGAGACTTTATGCTCTTGAAACGAGATCCCTGAGGCGTATGCGTGGCAAAACCGTGTATGATCGCGTGAGAAATGTGGATATCCGCAAAGAATGCAAGGCTGATGGAAATGTAATGAGCCAGATTAAGAAAGGGACGCTCAGATGGTTTGGCCATGTATATCGAATTAACGAAGAATGGAGTGTAAGGAGAATATGTGACGCAAATGTGAATAGTAGAAGAAGTCGGGTACGCTCACCGAAGACACGGCACGATCAAGTGAATCTAATACTTGAAAATCGGGCCATGTCAATAGTCCGAATAATATATGAGTATTAGAATATGTATGAATGTAAATGAGGCAAGGAAGGAGTGTGACCAAGATCGAGTTGTTTGGCGGTCCGTCCTCCTTGCCTACCCTGCGGGGAAACGTGATGATTAGTGTATTCGCGTGTATTTTGGATGGTTTTTGACGGCAACGGCAAATGACAAATGCTGTCATTTGATCTATTGTTGTTGGTTATTTATTTTATTTATGTATTTAACGCCCAGAGGGCTTTTACATGGTTGGTAGTATAATCTTAATTTGACAGAAACATAAAAAATAAGAATAAAATTACATTTGATAAAAGCTATGCAACAAGTCATACAAACACAAGAAACAAAAACAGAAAATTACAGCTATTTGTAGGTTTACATGATGTGTTTAGGAGTATTGTTGAAATAAATGTTTTGAATGATCCACAAAACTTGCCAAGTTGGTATTGAATATGTCAACATCACCCAAGTAATGATTTCCCATGGTGTGAAGTCGTTGTATCGGAGAGTGGGCAATGTAGTTACGCTTATGTGTGCTGCTGTAGAATATTGTATTTTGTCGTGTTGTTACTGTGGGTGTATGTATGTTTATGAGTTGCAGGGGTTCACAACAGTCGAAAGTTATGTTCAAGGTGTTGCCATTTTTGATGATATGTCATTTCAAAATATTACTTCTTCTCTAATGTATGAAAATAATGATCGTGTAAAGCAAAAAAATATCATTTGGGTCCCGATGTTTTCCATATGGGAATCGCTATGAAAAAAGACGTCGTGTAAAACCACCATAATGCTAGCGTTTCAAGATTTTTCAGATTACCTATAATTACATGAACTATTCATTACTTTACCTTTCATCCCGAGGGGGTAAGCGACGCAACGTAGCAGCATCATCCCACCTGTTTAGTAATCATTACACCAATTAGCATATTCCTACGATAAATTAATATGACTGTATCGTCATATTTATTGTAATGACCTTTTGCGTAAAGTATTGCAACTTATGACTTTGCCAGCTTTGACTACGTGACTCCTGGCATCCGAGACTCGACGAGTCGTCGTGGGTGCAATAAACCCATTCATCATATCAAATTAATTTTTGCAAATTTCTCAACCTTTAGTGAAAAGTTCTGCCTGATTAATTCATTGTTCTCACAAATTTAAAATATTTGTAAAAGCTTTTCAGTAAAAACTTTTAAATTTTTTTTTTGAACATTTATAATTGGCGTCTCTATTGAGTACTTACGTCCTTCCGGTCATCTTAATATAACATAAAAGATTTTGCATGGTGTCTAATTATAAATTAATGTATTCGTATTGCAAAAGAAAATACTATTTAGTAGCTAATATTTAATTAATGATGGCAATCGAACAAAACAGGAAACGTTGTTGTTCATCGTGAGAAATTATCGGAAGGTGATATCATTGATTATTTTACTGTCTCTTTCTCACTTGATGTGTCGATCACAACGATGTGTGATATGATTTGGTACATTGAATCTATTGAAGCATCGACCAACTATGGACGGGTTGTTTTAATTTCTTAACAGAAAACGCTGTGCCAATTTCACGCCACCATTCGAAAATTTGTTCCAGTTGTTTCATAGGTTAGATTTTTTAGATTAATAATTCACTAAATTTCAAAAGTTAATATTCGAATGTTGTGATACTCCTATACATGTTACTATCCAAGTACTGTGAATCAACCAGTCCACAGTTAAATAATAACAGAAGTTGAATAGAACTTTCACAGAACTTGAATTTTAACTTTGAAATTTGATGAATTGTTATAATTCTGTTAAAGTCGATGCAAACACTTTAAATATTATATCAGAAATCATGCAAGGCGAAGCCCCACGTTTGCATAAATCTTAGTTTCAATTTTTCTGTTAATAATGTCGCTGGAGACCCGCCTTTACCGTCTTTTATATCCAACCTCTAACGGTATTGTGTGGTCACCATAACCTATTCGGATAACCATAATTTTTTCATAGAATCCTTTTAAAATTTATATGCAACCACATTTTATGAGAAGATTTAAATTTAGAACATATTTAAAAATCGACGCCTACCCATCACCACCGGACACATTATGTAATACAACAGTTCACTGGGACAATATATATATATTTTTTAATAATAGTACAACACTATAAGATTATATATCTGGCAACTGTACTTTTACTACCCGCACAATAAAGTATTGTTTTATTGTTCCTGACCACTTAATTGATGTGGGCTTACCTTTAATATGAGATTAACACACCTGAACCTGTGTGAACTATTCTGCTAAATAAAAATGCCACTCCATATGCATTTATAAACCCAATACAATATTTATAAGTAAATGTTATTATTTTTTTGGTAAACTAATGTTTAAGACAAGATTTTTTATGCATAGCACAAAGGGTAACAATTATTTTATAAGCAATAATTATTAGCATGAAACACTCATTCACATTGTTAAATAAAATAAAATAAAGTTGGTTGTTTCAGGTGAAAAAATGTAACATGCAGTAATTGTTGAATGAAACACTAGTATATATTGAATTATTTCGCGGATAAGAGATAAGCCGCCATAGCTCAGTGGTCAGAGCTGTCGACCGGAAATCGAAAGGACACGGGTTCAAGTCCCGTTGGCGTCATGTATCTTTTATCAGGAGATTTTTCAATGTGGATGAGTGTTTCAGGCTAATAATTATTGCTTATAAAATAATTGTTACCCTTTGTGCTATGCTTAAAAAATCTTTTCTTAAACATTAGTTTACCAAAAAAATAATAATTAATATTTGACAAGTTCTAGTATTTCCATAAAAAAATGTAGACAATTTGTCTCTACGCCATCTAGTGAGAGAGTTAGCACTTACAATGCCTTTCTCATATAAAATAAAGTTGGTTGTTTCAGGTGAAAAAATGTAACAAGCAGTAATTGTTGAATGAAACACTAGTATATATTGAATTATTTCGCGGATAAGAGATAAGCCGCCATAGCTCAGTGGTCAGAGTTGTCGACCGGAAATCGAAAGGACACGGGTTCAAGTCCCGTTGGCGTCATGTATCTTTTATCAGGAGATTTTTCAAGGTGGATGAGTGTTTCAGGCTAATAATTATTGCTCATAAAATAATTACTGTAAATGTGTTAAAAATATATATATATTAAAAAAAAACTTTTCTTTGTTCTCGCAAAACTCGAAAAGTAGTCGACCGATATGGCTAAAAATTTCAAAGTTTGTTCTTATTGGTGCCAGGAGGGTCTAGACTCTAGAGAGTAGTTTGAATGGTAGAAATCAGGGACACCTGAGGAACATTTAACGCAATATCTCTGCACCGAAATGAGATACGGATTCGAATAAAGTCGATGTAATATATATTTTTAACAGTAACGTTGTTGTACACAGTAGTGAATGGTGGAAGAAGTCAGAGACGCCCGAGAAAGGCATTAGTAATAGCGAAGTATTGCGGGGTCCACTAGTAATATATATATTTTATTAAAACAAAAAAAGTCACACCACCAACACAAAATCCCACTACTATGTACGATAATAGCACAGCCCCATAAAAAATCACGGAATATTATGATTGTCGGATTTGTAAAGCTAAAAATTTAAAAACAATGTATTTACCATAGACATATGAATATTAGTAGACCTGCCCTAAGTGATTAAAAGCGTATTATCCCCACTCCCCATACCGGTTCCATTGAGCCGGCTGGGCTCGCATATGGCCTCAAGTGAAATTTGAAAACGTGACGTCATCATTCTTGTGCGAACTATGGTCGAGGCATCATTGGTTCATTTTACGAAATAACACGGCAAAATGTTGACTTTTGATATGAAAACTTGTAAAAATAGATGTGAAAAAGAGAATAAACCCAATTGTCGTATTACATTCCATAAGTAAGCATTATTTTACTTTATTTTAAGCTTATTCACACCGTATTATATGGATCAGTTTTAGAAACATATACTATCACATCACAATGTAGCGATTCTCAAGTGTGCTCATCGTTGTTTACTGGGGTAAGTAAATTATGAGACATTTGTAAAAGTGTCTTAACTAAATACTCTGAAACTAACTACGACTCTGAAAATAGAAGCTGCCTTACTTTGCCGAATTTGGACTTCGCAAATTAGTTCATAACGTGGCGAGTAATTTGCGCTCCCATGTAAAAATGTCTATTCATTCAAACGCAGATTTTACTTTTAAGAAGTAAATGGTGATATTATAATGCGAGATGCCTATTTACTGTCAGATTGATTTATTGACGAATCACAGTCAGCCTTACTCCCCTCGTTCTTCAACAGTTGATTTTACCCCTCGCCCTTATCTTCTCGTCTATTAATTCCTATGTCTGTGGTATTTACTAATAAATTTAAATATATATATATATATATATATATATATACTTCTGCCAAAAATCGTACCCCGATCAACTGCTTGGAAGGCAGCCATATCGAGCATCCCTCCACCGCCTATTTTAATAACGGCGGCATAAATTCCTTATATGTACTGAAAATAATAAGAACTGCAGATAAAAACCCAACATTTTTACAGTTGAACTTTTTTTTTTAAATAACAGAGGGCACCACTTCCGTTCACAACAATTTTTACTGTACAGTCATTATGATATCAGATTATTTATTTTTAATTTCATTTTGTTACATAACTATCTATGTACTATGTACATAACCGATATTATATTGTTTAATAATTTTTATTCGAATAATTTATCTTAATTTTCCAAAAGCCGTGTCTTAAAGCTTATTTAAATTGCTTCTTTGCAACACAGTGAATGAGGTAGTACTAACTGAGTCATTACAACAATACATAATAGTTATTACTTCATATTACTAAATGATGTAATTTGTCTTATGAGTTCTAATGATCTCACCATTATAACTTCAAACTTTAAAGCGGGACCATTATAATACATATTTTTATGAGAATACCGCACAAGATAATATATAGGGTTCGATTCCTAGTTCTGTGTCTTGTACTGTTTCGTTTAGATTTATTAGTATTATCTTCTTCTTCAATAATATATTACATTGATGGGTATAGCAATCTTCAAAATAAGTTAAAAGAAAAAGTTGTTCCTGAATGTTAAAAAAGTTGTTCCTGTTTATTTAAAAATAGTTTTTCATCTGAGTACAGATTCAAGAACCTTTCTTACCTTACTTTACCCCATTAAATTCTGTCATATCCTAGAGAGTAGTTTAAGAAGTTACTCATAGATGGCACTAGGTAGTAGTTTCAGAGGTTGCCCATACATGGCACATAGCTGTCGATAATGCACGGATTGAGACTATAATAAATACTGTTGCAACCTCAAGGTCGAGGCGCAGAATATTTCCTACCGCCTACTAAATAAGCCAGCAGAGTTATTATTATCTTTTACAAATAAAGTCCAAAGTATTTTATTGACCCCAGAGTATTAATTTAAAGAGTTTGTGAGAAAACCACGAGTTACAAAAAAATCTAAATTACTTTTTTACTCGTTTTTAACATAAATTCAAAACGTTAGTGTAGCAGAATAGCCCTTTTCTCTCACAGTAATAAACAATCCCCATAGCCCTGGGCGAGTACCGCGCAGAGCGCAGAGCACAGAGCATGGAGATGAGAATCGTAATGGTTTTATAATTCTACTATTAATGCAATTACTCGTGGTTCGGGCCTATACTACATAGAAGGCAGATTTGCGGCCAATATCTAGGTCATTGGGCCAACAATTCAGTCGGAGGTTGCTTTTGTTGTATTTTTTAAATTCATAATAAATAAAAACTATTTTTATTTTCTCTAATATTTATTTTATTACGTATGGCTCTCACGATATCTATGTAAGTACCTACCTACAATATTATAGACAAGTGTTTTACCTAGTAATATTTATATATTTTACATATTTCACTGTTCATTTATTGCATATTAAAATTTAAATTAGAAATATCTAATGTTTTATTACACTAATGTAATTTAATAAAATCTGTAACTTAATTTTAATGTTAATTTTTACCTTATACCCTATTTTTTCTTATAATGTTGATGTTTTCTGTTTACTGTAAGTGTTGGGAAGTAAGAGCTTCACAGATGCACTCATAGAGGGCAGTGCGTAGAGCTTGCTTGGAAGTCCGCAAGATGGCAGCTGGTAGCCAGTAGTCGCCAGGACCAGTTAGAATGCTCCCAGACAAACTTGGTGTTTTCAGATCTCATTTAGCCACCTCCTAGTTAGGTCGACTATCGAGTCACCATTGTAATACGCTAATAATTAATAAATCCCTGATTTAACACAAAGAACCTATTATCTAAAATCTCCTTCCACGACGAGTTGGAGAACTGTTTGTGGGAACACAACACTGTAAGCAAATATTTACGCTTATTTACTTCGTTTTAGTATTTTTTGTACTTAAGAATATAATCTTTTTTTTAATTCTATTGTTTACTATTTATGGTACCACTACGGAAAATTTGGTTTTTCTTATCCCATTCATGAAACTAGAAATTAAACCATAAATGTAATTATGACTTGTTTTATGTAAAGGCCCTCAAAATGACGTAATAAATAATTTTTTTTTAAATCTTTCCTACATCTTTGCTTATGGCTGAATATTTTCATTATTATATATTTACGTGGCAATAAAATGTTTTATGTGTATTTCAAATGCGCTATACATATATTTTTTTTTCATTTTCTGTAAAAACAAATACTGTTTTAAAAACTAGATTAATTTATCATTCAGGTGTATGTATTTAAAATAAACATTACTATTTCTAAATAATAAAATTTTAATATAAAGCGTGAAAAATGTTATCAAAAACGCTAACTACATTTTTACTTATTTTTTACTCCAATCATAGAAAAATTGAGAGAACTCGTTATTTCGAAAACACGTTCGTTTTATGAAAACTGTGCCTTCACTTTTATCGCGTTCACATAATAAAATACAAATATTTTTTAAAGTTAAACCGATTGTTACGATATCGGCGCGAAATATGAATTATTTTCATTTTTGCTATTTTTAGGATTTTATTAATGGATTCCAGTACAAATATTTGAGGCAAAATGTAGAGAATTATTATTTATCATTCTAACGTTAAAAAAATTTCCCCTTTTCCGCATGATAGAAAAAAAGATAAAAATACTTTTATAAAATATGGACGCCCGGTCATATATGACCCTAAAACGCTGGAAGGGTTAAGTGGTTATATATATTAATATATACGTTAAGGGTTATATATATATATATTGTTATATAATTATTTTCTGCCATGTTATTAGAATCATATTTATATGAAATTGATATAATATTTATATGAAATGCTAAATACTAAAAAAATATATTTTTATTGGAAAATAACAAAAATCAATATCATTTAATCAATTATCTGCGATATTACTTAATCATATCGACAGGTTTAACTTATGTAACAGTGCAGCTTAATAAATTAATATTTTTATTCTCATGTTACAGATGAGCTTAACGATTGTTTTGATTATGTTTGTTTATGATCCATCACGTTTTTGGATCATTCATAGTTATTGGCGTCTCCATACTTGTTTTTTTCACCAGGAAACATTATGTTACCTGCTTTATATTATGAATGTTGCCAACCTTATTTGGATGTATGTACTTTAAAAAACAAATCGATTTAAATAGGCTTTTTCAGGGCCAATACTCTTACGTTTGTTGTGTTTTGTTGAGCCGTTTCGAGTTCCTCATAGAGCAAAAAAAGGCTTGTTTCCTTTTTGGTTCAATGTCAAAACTTTTATATAAATGTACAAATAATTTGCATTCATTTGAAAACTCACACAATTTACTAATTAATGTTACGCCACTTCCTCACAGGGGTAGACAGAGGGGATGGAATCAAAACCTCCTAGATCACAAGGCCGGACACTGAATCAAATGAGCCTCATAACTTGTATGGGAAGCTCCAAAAAATATTTTTTTATTAAATTTTTAAATTAACTTAAACATTAATACTAAAGATGTATTAATAAATTATAATAAATTGAAAAAATAAATAAAACGAGTATTTTTGTAAAATCCCATACAAGTTAGGAGGCTGCTTTGAATGAGTGTCCCGGCCTCGTGATCTAGGAGGTTTTGATGGAACCGCTCGCACCTCTGTGGTGGTCCATCTTGCTTCATCCATTAATATATATCATATTAATAAAATTTGTTTTAATACTTCTGTTATTCCTACTCCTGACATGACCTGATTTAAATAAATTATTCATTTTATCTTTGCCGAATTTTTCTTCTCTCTTCTTCACTCTGGTCATGATTGTAACGACAATCCGCCATAAGTGTCTGATATCATCCGTTTCTCCCTCCGACACCGGCGCATAGTCGGGAAAGAAGCCAAACCCGCGTTCATCATTTGTACACGGTTAACATTTCTTAGACTACTCAAAAGCTCGGCTCTGGAATGATTTGTCGGCCTCTGTGTTTCCTCCCTCCTACAAGATGGGTCTCTTCAAGACCCCTGTTCCCTCCTTCTTCTCCCCAAAAGCGTCTCAAACATATTCAACATGGACATCTTCTTTCTAAACTCACCTCTACTGCATCCTCACTGCTATATCTACATAAGATTTGATATTGAAACTAGAAACCCTGTGAACTTCTGACACGTTCTTGTTTATGACTACCGAATACAGTCATCCATTATATTTGTACTGTCTGCATTCACTCTTCTATCAATATCTTCATCAGCCTTCCCGTCTTTCGCAAACATACTCCTTCTTTCTAACTTCGAAGTATCATATTGTCCGACACTTAACGTACATGTTTGTATTAGTTTAACTTGATAAAAATATGTATTTATAATTATTATAAGTTACTCCAGTTTCCACTGCAACCTGATTTACTTTGCAATAGTTCAAACATCCACCGAACATGATTAATTGTAATGATTGTATATATTGTGCGACTTCCTGGCTTATTGTGATTTATTCCTGTGCACAATAATCAGAACGTATTCACATTGAACCGGAATGAGCGGAACATGTAATTATGGATGTAGAGAGATTTACATAAACGTTGTGAATTTTCGTTTTATTACAAACCTTTCACACGTACTTTATTATAATATCTTGTCTATGGGGCACGAGACAGAACCGAACTTAGTTCCATTAACTTAATTAATTTAAAGCCTCCAAATTATCACTCATATCTACTTCTTTAAAATGTAGTATTTTTTAGAATAATTAATTAAATATTTGTTGGATCAATGACAAAATAGAATAGGCTGTTAGTGTATAATTTTAGATATAAATGCATAGATGAATATCTAAATAATTTGTAGGTACATTGTATTTATTATTATTTTTTTAATGATAAACTAATGTTTATAAGACAAGGTTTTTTTGCATAGCACAAAGGATAATAAATTATTATAAGCAATAATTAGTCAGCATTTATTTTTACTCTGGAGATATTTTCAATTTGTATGGATATATCAGGCGACTAATTATTGCTTATAATAATTTGTTATATATTGTATATATATTATCTGCCCTGAAGATGACACCTTTGTTTCCGAAATCCGTTGGTTATAAAACGTTACACGGAGAATAATGAGTATGCCTGATTTATTGAAATCCTGTTAAAAACGTGATGGCAGGCCATTTCCAAACAAACTATCAGCACATTCAGAATATATCTAAACACGTGTTCATGCAGCTGTGCTTATCCTAATAATCCTAATAATGACGAAATGCGAAAATATTTAAAAAAAAAATACATTAAAAACGCGTGTTTCGACATCCTTATAACACATTTGTGTTTTACTGATAGTTTGTTAGGAAACCTGTCAATTCATTTGTTAATAGCCTGCATTCCCGTTTTCAACAGGAATACGAATAATTAGACCAGATTTTTAATAAATTAGCAATACTTTATGTCATTAAGTTTTCTCCGTGTATAATTGAAAATAAAGTAATGTAAGTTTTTGTCACATTACCCACACACGTACAGTGCCTTAGAGGTTCCCTTTACTTAGATTTAATTTACAGTTTATACTTTTTTAATTTTTTTTCTAAAAATGTTGTGAAATTATTGAAAAAAAATAAAGGAATGAAAACAATAAGCAATATATGTATGCAGAGTACTTTATTTTTTATAGATACATACTTATATTATATTCGCCCATGCCTGTGCTAAAAGATAGATAGCTAATTGTTTTTTTATTGTTAATAAAACACGAATGTCCTTTACCGAAACCTTGGAAAGGATTAATTCGTCTGTTTTTTCTCCCAATAAAACATTTTTACTATGCTGGCTTTATGTTTTATTACTTTTAACAGAGATCTCCGATTCGTTAATTTTTACAATTATTTGATTGAAAGGTTGGATAATTAGTATGTTGGAGGTCCTTTCGAAAGGTTAACATGTAATTAACATCACATCCTAATTGTCATATTTACAAGATCCACGAAAGATTGCTGTTCCCCTACCACAGTAATAATAATATATTAATTAACACGCAAAAATGAGATTCGAGACCTTGGCGTAATTTGCGTAATTGGCGTAATACGAAGAATCCTGGAATATAGCTACATTATTTGGACTCCTTCTGAACACATCCATATCCCAGAAATAAAAAAGTTACAAAAGAGGTTTATTCGTTGCCTATTTATGAAAATGTCGATACAAGACGTTACTAAGTGATTTATAACAAAAAATCCATTGAATATCTCGATGCTACTATTCAAATTTGTGTTGCGTGCGTGGGACAAGTGGGCATTGGAACGTAGTAATGCACACGTTGCGTACGTGAGCCCAGTGTGTCTACCTTGAAACAACTGCACCCTCACTGCACTCGCATTCTTAGGTCTACGTAGGGTTCAAAGTTATTATGCGCGGCCTCAGATTCTACTTGCAACATAATAAGCATATATCGTTGCATTCATCCTTACAAACAAACACGTGAAATAAATTATATATAAGGTTTAAATATTTTTTTTACTTATCCGCCTCTGTCCAGTTTGTAGAGCCCTCATTATTAGGTATACCAAACAGAGCGAGCAAACAATCACGCCGTAAATTAACTTTGCAGAATATTATCGTTTCGCCTTCACTTTCATCCACGTCTTGACCATGCTCCAGACCTTTTTAATGGCGGACAGGAGTATATTATTGATTTTCCAGTATATATATATATATATATTTATCGTGTAAATATATATATATATATATATATCATCATCATCAATCATACTAAATTCGGTTTTCTGTGGTGTGCGTAAAGTCGTACGTGAAATCTGGTTCAATGAACTCTAATTTCCTTTGAATTTTCAAAATTGGAACTCATCGTGTAAATAATTCAGACAAGCGACAAAGTACGGAGCTAACTACATATACTATAATATACTATTTTTAAAACAATTTTAAAATCGGAACTGATTTGTCAAGATACTATAATAATGTATATGAATGAAATAAATTTCCTCACGCCTGGGTTTGAACTCGTGATCTCTCATTTCGTATTGATGTGTCAATCGATATTATAATAGGAGGAGAGTTATTATCAAAATATTTTTGTTAAATTATTATTTTTAATATATATATCCGGCTGCAAAATTACCAATGACCAATGGGACATAAAAAAGGCCCGGTTTTTGAACCCATGTACCAATTTTGGTCAACCGTTAAGCATCATGTATGTACATTTTTGATCAAATGCTGACGGGCTGGGAATGAGCTGTTATGTTCCTTTTTATATATATAATTATGGCATCCCAATTGGGTTATGTTGTGAGGTTGAGAGGAACGAGATGGAGAAGTACCTAGCTATTCAGATTTAGTCACTTAACACCTAGCAACATTTCGTTTGTCTCTCTGAAACGTGCTGCAAATATCATCATCATCAATCATACTAAATTCGGTTTTCTGTGGTGTGCGTAAAGTCGTACGTGAAATCTGGTTCAATGAACTCTAATTTCCTTTGAATTTTCAAAATTGGAACTCATCGTGTAAATAATTCAGACAAGCGACAAAGTACGGAGCTAACTACATATACTATAATATACTATTTTTAAAACAATTTTAAAATCGGAACTGATTTGTCAAGATACTATAATAATGTATATGAATGAAATAAATTTCCTCACGCCTGGGTTTGAACTCGTGATCTCTCATTTCGTATTGATGTGTCAATCGATATTATAATAGGAGGAGAGTTATTATCAAAATATTTTTGTTAAATTATTATTTTTAAACGATTTTCATTTTCCAATCGATTCTCATTCAGTAAATCCGTTCACGTTAATTATAATTAATTTTCGGATTGCGTTTATCTCTCGACGTTATTGAACAGCGATGGAGGCAGTCGCGTTAGAGACGTAATTGCGAACAATTATTCGTAATTCTCTTACCAGATTGACGAGGAACAATTCGCCATCTAGTCGGTTGCTATTATGACTGACGACCCTGTGCCAGTGACTCGAGAAGGTATCTCGTTTTCTTGCCTCGGTTACTCTTTAACCCTCTGCGCTCCTGGTATATCCAAGCATTGATTTTTCCTTTCGTCACTTCTAAGTACATCGGAAAATGTCGGATAATTAAAATATTCCAGACATTGTTATTATAATAGATCGGTTAGTTGGTCCAAAGTCTCCAAATTGTGTTAGTAGAAATTCGTTTGTCATTAAATAATCAATATTATAATTTCGCTATGGTACTTTCAGTTATATACTTGAGATTTAAAAAATCAAATAATCTCAGTTTCTAAAATAGGTACTTTTTATTAAATATTGGTGCAGTGGAAATTGCATTGTGTAATAAGTTGGGGCTAAGTTAATACAGTTAGGTAGTAGGCGAACCAGCAAATAATAAAGAAAAATCGTTAGTGTTCCGTTGTAACAACACATTATTTAAAAACACTAATTCAGGCATATAAATACATCGTCATCGAATATCGATTTAAACATGTTGATTAGGTGTAGACTTTGATAAAAACTATAATTTACATAATAGCAATCAGCGTGTAATTAAATTAGAATTATATTTTGGGATGCGTCTCTTGCCACGTAGTGTTTTAGCGGATATAATTTTAATTTTAGATTTTCACGGTCGTAATATATTTTTATAATTCTAGTTTTGAGAGGTTTCAAGGCGAACTCCGAACATCGCTTTAGATGTAATTTGTTAAAATAAACTTGTAACTAGAAATTGTTGTATCACCGGGTTCTCTCACAAACTATCTTATTAAATAAAACTTCCGGCTCAACAAAACACTGAACGGGTTGTTTCACAGAACTTGAACGATTCATCAAAGTGATTTTCAAGTTTGTCGCAGTTGATTTTAAGTTTTTCAGTTGATTTTCAAAATTTTCACTGTTGATTTTCAAGTTTTTCACAGTTGATTTTCAAAATTTTCACTGTTGATTTTCAAGTTTTTCACAGCTGATTTTCAAGTTTTGTGGAGGTTCTATTCATGTTCTGTTATTATGTCAGTTTACAAAACTTGAAAATTAACTTTGAGATTTGATGAATTGTTCGAATTCTGTCTAACAAACCTTCCTTACACTTTTAATGTGATAATTCGATAGGGAGCTCTGATATCTTATTTAGCAGGCGGTTGGAATAATCTGGACCCCGACCTTGAGGTTCCCACCTTATTTATTATACACTGGGTCTCTACAATACTTGACAGGGAGACCTAATAGACTAATCTAGTGCCATCTATGGGTGAAATCTTTCACTATGTCAATGTTGGGAAGTAAGAGCTTCATAGATGCACGCACAGATGGCAGTGCATAGAGCTTGTGTGAAAGTCCGCAAGATGGAGCCAGTGGCCAGTTGTCGCCAGGGCTAGTGGGTAGGCTCTCAGAGAAACTTACTGTTTCAGATTCCAATTAGCCAGCTTCTAGTTATGTCGACTATCGAGTCACCATTATATTACGCGGAGTAATAATAAATCCCTGATTAATCTAAAAGAACCAATTATTTATAAACTCGAGTTGGAGACCTGTTTGTACGAACACAACAGTCAAGAATATTACAGTAACTTTGGTTGACTGAATACGGTGTATTTTTTTTTACTTTACTTATCTTCAATGTTATGTCACTGTTCTGTTTTGTCATGGAACCGTAAAAGCTTTTTTTTTTAATTGTCGTTTTCTTTTTTGTAATAAAACCATGACATAAGGGGTTAACCCCTCGTGCCGCACGATGTATTGACGTTTGTTCACGACTTGACAAGGTTTTGGTCGGAGATAAGTCTAACTTTGACATTGCTCCACTACTACTCTTGTCAGAAGTCTAAAGTTCCACTCTGGCGTGACTGAGTGACGTTTCTCTGGCGCAAAAAGCGCGCCAGCCGCGAGCTTTCCCCTGGCGGTACAAATAATAACTAAATAACACGATTTTCTGATTGAAAACGTATCATACCATTATTTACTTAACAATAGATTATCGCTTGTGGAAATATGCACACAACGTTGTTAATAGTTGCAGTCGTGATCTTTTGCTCTCCCCTTCGGCAATAATTATTGTCTTGTTACTTTTTTTGTGAAATTGTGCAAGATTCTAGTTCTAGAGAAGGCTAAAGCTTATTGATAAGTCTAGATGACTGCACAATTTGTATTTCTATAGAAATAACTCACAGTTTTCCAATTGACAAAAGCGATCGCTAACTATTAGAGAACAACAAGGGTTATTTTCAAAATATTCAAAATGTACGAAAGATTCATTTTTCTGATTCTGATCATCGTACTAAAAATGTGTGATTTGAATGTTTTCATTTACAATTATTGATTTTAAAAACAATCTAAAACCGCACGTTCCGAAATGGTACCAACTGGCTACAACGTCATTATGATTTTTCTGTCTGCTAAGACGGCTGTCACCGACGTTGACTAGTATGATGTCAACAACTCCACAATCACGAATAAAAAAACAGACGTGTTAGTTTGGCGTAAAAAATTCATTCTTTTTTTATTTTTAGAATTAAAAAAAAAACGATACAAATACCCTTTTATTATTAAAACGTGACAAGAAATCTTATTTTCGCAATTCAAATGCTGTTGTGTTAACCTGCTAAGGTAACTTTCAATCTTAAGGCAATGCACTACGTCGTGTAATATTTTAAATTGAGCCGCTATCAATAACAACCCTTACGTAGATGGCGATAAGGTTTAAATTCCCGCTTAATACCATCCGCCTGTTATGATTTATGCAAGAAAAAAACATGGCCAAAAAGTGCCTTTTATTTTATTTTGTGGATGTTCAGTCATAAATATTTAATTTTTTTTTGATCATTTTATAAATAACTTAATTTGCCACATTATACAATAAAATCATAACCGAAATTGGGTTCGTAAGTAGGAGATTTAGAACTTTAAAGCAGTTTTCATAGGCCTTTACATTATTTTTTTCTAGGCTTATAAAAATTCTTATCTAAAAAATACTCGATTATTTAAAAGGCCAAGATGTATTCTACTCGCAGTATTTAATTAAAGCATCTGAAACATTTCTAGGCGACCAAATTTTCAAACCAAAAACACATGATTTTGCATTACTACGTATGGCATCGCCTTAACTAATTCATTTTCACTATTTAACAAATATATGTACCATGTAAATAATATAGAGTAC
The DNA here is from genome assembly GCA_026573805.1 of Hesperophylax magnus. NCBI lineage: Eukaryota > Metazoa > Arthropoda > Insecta > Trichoptera > Limnephilidae > Hesperophylax > Hesperophylax magnus. The sequence continues at coordinate 3,761,086 of JAIUSX010000105.1, forward strand.
GAAAACAGTGTGCAATATAGCTGTGAATGAGGAATACTTGAAGCAGGTGGATGAGTTTGTGTATTTAGGAAGCATGTTTACGAGAGATGGGAACGCTGACAGAGATATTGAAAGAAGAGTAAATGCAGGTAACTCCATTAATGGAGGACTGAACGCAGTTGGCGCTAACAAAAAATTGTCCAAAGAAGCGAAGTTAGCAGTCCACAATGGAGTGCTGATACCTACCCTGATGTATGGAAGTGAGGCATGGAACTGGCAAAGAAAGGATGAAAGTAGATGGAATGCTGTTGAAATGAGATCCCTGAGGCGTATGTGTGGTAAAACCATGTATGATCGTGTGACGAATGTGGAGATCCGCAAAGAGTGCAAGGCCGATGTAAGCGTAATGAGTAAGATCAAGAAAGGGTCGCTTAGATGGTTTGGGCATGTAGAGCGAATGAGCGATGAAAGGAGTGTAAGGAGAATATACGAAGCAAATGTGAATGGTAGCAGAAGTCGGGGACGCCCGGGGAAGACATGGCACGACCAAGTGAATCAGATACTTGAGTCGGGCCATGTCAAGAGTCAGAACAATAGAAGAGTATGTGTGAGACGATGTATGAATGTGAATGAGGCAAGGAGTGTGTGCCAAGACCGAGTTTTTTTGGCGGTCCGTCCTCTCTGCCTACCCCTGCGGGGAAACGGCGTGATGGTTAGTTAGTTAGTTTTTAGACAATATTGCGCCTTGTCTTATTTTAAGCACTGAAATAGATTTTTCAATGCTGCATAGATCATGATGGAAATGTTGCTGTGAGCTGAAAATAATGGCATTGACGTATAAGCCAGAAAGAATATATCGAGGTTTTGGTGGAATATATAAATAAATTTTCTGCTTTATAGGTAGCTAATTATCTTCTAATATAATAATATGTGGTCCTATCTCGAAACCAGAAGTAAATCGGCTTGATTGAATTGCTCAAAGGCGGCTATCTGATTTTCCTACGGGTTTACAACCGGATACGAAGCCCGACTGCAATTAATCAATTGTGCACCTCTGCCTTTGCATTTGCTGCATTATAATTGCCATTAAATACTATATACAGTGGGTTGCCATATTAATAGGGACAGTTCCAATATTTCCTGATTTTTATGTTTACGTTATCTCTACTTCTAAATAACTTGGATATGATGGCCATTCCTTCGTTATTTTTGTTGCTGGTATCACCACTGATACTTTTAAGATGTGGCAACACTCGCAAAGTGTCACATCCCTCGAAAATTTAAGGTTTTTTGCACGTGGCCAGCATTTTTGTGAAAATACGTGATTGAAGTTCTGGTAAATAAATATACATTATAATTATATTTACGAGTTTTAACAGTTTAACTATACAAAATGGTAGTAATTATTAATTATCTATTAATTTCTGTAATTTTTTTTTTCATATCTTATTTCAGTGAATAGTTTGTCCATATTGAGTCCAATGTTCTGTTTTTTCAGTATGGCTAGGTCTTCAGACACGTCCCCAAGAAAATTTCCGGAAGTGAAGACACTATTGTTAAACACTCAACATTTCCAAAGGGATATAGCAGCCATTACAGATATTTTAAAATCTGTGGTTAACAGGATAAATTAGAAAATCAATCAAAACCTGCCCCTTGAATTGGATCACGTTGGGAAATGTGGCAGAAAACGAATCACTACACCTCTTACTGGCCGCAAAATCAAAGACGTCTGTCTCCAAAACCGCAAAAAGAGTGTGGATCGTCTGACCTTGATGATCAATGAAGAAGATATCGAAGTCTCCCAAAGGAGAGTCCAGAGGATATTGGCTGAGGAGAATCTCATTAGTCATCGGCCAGCTAAAAAACCTCGCCTCACAGTAGATATGAGGAAAAAACTACTGGAATGGGTCAACGCGCACCAAAACATGACTATAGAGAACTGGAATATGGTAATTAACATTTTTGTGGTTACCAAGCATTCAAAAAATTCCATTAGTTTGATTATGGCCCTTTTTTTAAGGTGTGCTTCTCTGACGAGTCCATATTCCAAATTTTGTTGGATTAATCATCGTTCGTCCGACGACGCCCAGGGTAGAAATTTCATCCGGACTGCCTTGTAGAGGCTATCAAACACCCTACCAGTATCATGATGTGGTCATTCATCTCTTCCAAAGGGATGGGGAGCCTCCACATCGTGCAAGGGGCTATGAGGCAGGATCAGTACAGACAAATACTGGAAAATCAATTACTGCCTCAAGTCGGAGAATGGTTCCCTGGTGGCCAGAAATACGTCTTTATGCACAACTCCGCACCCTGTCATAAAGGCAAGACTGTCACTGCATTCCTGGCTGAAAAAAATGTGCAGGTTTTACCTTGGCCGGGGACTTCCCCTAACATGAACCCTATTAAAAACCTGTAGGAGCTCACCAAGAGGGAGATTGCCAAGGAGGTGATCACAACGAAGCAGCAGCTCATCGAAACCCTCATCCGGGTGTGGCATCATTCTCCTGACCCAAATATTACTGCAAAATTGTGCATTGAGAGTATACCACGGCATGTACAAGCTGTTATTGCGGCTAAAGGCGAAATGACGAAATATTGACTTTTTGTTCGATAATGTTTAAAAATAATAAAAAATAATAAAATAATCGTAGATTAAGGACAAATACAGTGTTTAATTTTTCAAAATTCAATTTTCTTGTAAATAAATAATAATAGCCGCACCTAAAATCATAAACATCTGTGTTTTATGAACACAAAGTGTAAAAAACACATTTTCCATAGGTGTCCCTATTAATATGGCAACCCACTGTAATGCTATTTTATTGGCGAACAGACTGAACATTTGATTGATTCGTAAGCAGGCTGGTTGTTTTTGTTAATTAAACCCCGTAGATTAGTTAATGGTATTAAAATACACAATAAAACATATTATTAGACCGTATTAATGATTTATAATATACAGGATGTCCGGGGATAAAGTGCACTAACTTCGGGGGTGATTCTACATGATTTTAGAAGTAGAAAAGCAAAATAACTTTTTTCGAAATTCCAACGTCTTAAGGTATTTTTAAGTAAATGCTGAATTGTTTGTATGAAAAATATTTTAGTATTGGAAAACAGAGTTATTTATCTTTTTTACTTCTGTAGTTATCATCATGTAGAATCACCTCCCCAAGTTAGTGCACTATACCCCAGGATACCCTGTATATATTGAGCCTTACCACTCCGTGGTCGAGGGTTAAGACTCTCGACTAGCAATCCTATCTAATTAGCGATCCGTAACAACCAACTAGGTCGCGGGTTCAAAATCCCGGGGTTCAAATAAAACCACCATTCGGAATTGAAACGTTGCTTGAAAAGGCTTTAGTCGCGTTTGATGATCAGATCTGAATTGCCAGGTACTTCCCTACCTCCCTCTTCCCTAGCTCATTCCCCTCCCGTCTCCAGTCTTTTTAATATCGCATGCCCTTTTAATCAAATGAATACCAACCTTTCTTTTCGTAAAATAAATCAACCCAGCGAATATTGTTATTTTTTATTTCATTAATCATCAAACGTTCAGGTTTCGCACGATTTGTATAATAAATTGATAAAACACACAAAAAACTTTTTAACACTTTTTTGGACGGGTTTGTTTTTCGATTAGTGACACCCGAAGCTTTTAACTTAAAATATTTGGTTTTGTAAAAGTTTTCTATAGGCCAGCTTTATGTTTATTCACCAAAGGTGCACCTCTGTCTTTTCATGTCTTTGATCAATCTATTTCTAAGATCAACTGGATTACTGGATAGCTAAAGTCATACACAACCGTGACCGTCTATTATACTTCTACTGGCCGTGGACTTCTTATCTTCAACATTATTCAAATACACAATATATTATATACCTACTTTGAGTCCGCTTCAATGCAGCTTGTACAAATGCTTTACTAATACCTATACAATATATTTAGTTGTGTTTTGATCAGAGCTTCTTGTTACGTGTAGGTTGAAGCAGATTATTGTCCAAGAAGGGAAATGTATCATTCTTTACTAGACTTTCTTCCAACGTTCTGCTGTGTGGTCAGTAAGTTATTTCTTTTTGCCCATTATGCGTTCCGACTTTCTTCTTTGAATGGTACCACAAATAAATTTTACTATAAACGTCTAAGCTGTCGTAATTCTTAATTTCTTTCCAACTGGAATCCCCGTGAGTTGCTACAATTTATTTGTGTTATTTTCCTAAGCTTTTACAGTCGACTTATAAAACTGTCGTAAATAGTATCCAATTATTCTCAAGAGGCCAAGGTTGTTTTGTATCGTGTCACCTTACACCTAATGCGTTTTCCGTTGCTTCTAATCCACTTTGTTTCCTTGAATAATTGTCTTATTTTTCTTTCATTTCGCCGACTAAGTTTATATCATATTTACGTCAACACTTCTGAGTGCCTACCAGTTATTTTTAGCACAGTAGAGATTATTTTCGTGTCATTTTCACCTCTTAGGATATCATTAACTCTCCGTTCGTCTTTATTTGTTTTTTCTTTTATCATTTGAATCGTGGGAATATATTTAACTCCATTGGTGCGAGGCTGTTCCTAGTTTATTGTTATTTTGATCGAATCCAATTCGAATTGAAAGCTACGGTTGTTTAATATTCAATCGTGACAAGTATTCACACGGATCACGAAACTAATATCACAGCTATTAATAAGCTTTTTACTTCCTTTGTGTATGTCCTCCCCTTCTAATAATTTTTCTAAGCGTTTTTGACGAGATGTGAGGAACGAATGCAATCTACCAGTAACCGTAATGAAATGTATATTGTACATCGACCATACAAGTAGCTATGAAGGTACGCATTCAAACGTTTACTAAAGAAAACTGGTAGGTACTACCCGGCTTGGCCAGAGTTTTTACAGTGTTTTATAAGACTGCATGATAATAAATAATAATGTGACGTTTTGGCTTATTTTTTTATACTGTTAAATTGATACTTCATGTAATTGAATATTTCTTCTTGGTCTCCTAGTTTCCGCTTGACTACTCGTTGGTCATATGACTTTCCGGGAATCCCTTACATTATTATTTGTATTGAGTTTGTCGCATCGGAATCGTGAATCGAATCGATTGAAATTGCAGACAAATTACGAAACAAGTTATCGATTCGCTTTATCTTCGGTCTTTTAAGTTATTTGTTGATTCAGTAGTATTTCAATTCGAGATCATTTTCTTAAACTGCATCCTGCTTTATTTAATGCATTCACCAGTTTCTTACATGGTTGTTTTTATGTCAATCACTGAACACGTAGCAAACATTTCAATTGCTTTATTGCATTTCCGCTTTTACTCTATTCGTACGTTTGGTATACCTATGTCCAAACATCCTATTGGACTGAATTTTCCTTGGAACCAGTGTAATACATTACTTCTTGCTTTCAGCTGTTGTTCAATCCGTTTAATCTTTGTGTAATGTGTAAATACTGTCCCTCATTGGTGCAACCTCCAATGAAAGATGTGGAATGATTTGCCGGCGTCTGTGTTTCCACTCCTAATACTGTTCACCAAAGCATATACAATACAGCTCCCCGAAGATGACATAGGCCTGAGAGAAATAATCTTCAGTTCGATCAGATAATTGTTTTAAAGAGTCAATAATAATAAAAACGTTAAATTGGTTCTGATGTAGATTAGTACCGGCTTCGTAAACAGCGTTGGTTTTGTCTATTCTCTTAAAAATGACCAGTATCGTATCCAATTTGTGGGAATTGCGAAATAACAATTTGGTTGTTTTGCTATTCAAATGTTTCTTTTACCGCTGGGGCATTGTGCCTTTGCGGAACGAGTCAATTGAAACAGCTTTGTCCTTGGTTGCCGGTCGCCAGTTGGTCGGCTGATGAGTGTCTTGCCAAAATTCTGATTGTTGGTGTAGTCACAGTTTAAAATGACCTCAACTCAAATAAAGTAATCTAAATGAGATATATCTCTTTTCTTTATGACGCGTAGTTTTATGTATATTTAAAATACGCCATAGCTCACCATGGAAGTAACGTTTCGAGCTACAAATAGCTTAATTGACGTAGAAATTCCAGATGGAAAATTTGTGCAAATTACAAATTTAAAAAAAAAGTTTTTTTATCTTATTGTTTTGAAACATGTTTTTCGTTAGCTAAAAAATTGAGAATTTAAATAAGAAAACAACGGTACCCAAGTAACATTTTACAATTTTTCTTTGAATAATAGGATATTTATTTATTGAAAAAGGTAATATGGTAGTATGGAGGTAGTATGGATAAAGAAAATTTGTGAACCCGTTCTAAATTTAATGCGACACATACTAAAAAAATCTTATCTCACTTAAAAGTTTGACTTGTTGGACTTATGGTCTTTTCAAAAACTATGAAGGTATTTTATTCATTTTTACTTAGTAAACAAACATTCATTTATACATTTAGCATAAATAGTAATTATTCATATATTTTAGACCAATAATGTTCCATTAAGTTTAGTTGTTGATTTAGTATTTGTACCTGCACAATATATTTATAAATGACAAAGAAATATAAAAATAAATAAACACTATAAGGAATTACAAAATGTTATAAAACAAGTAAAGACAGTAGTAATACAGTTTTCGCATGATTATACTAAAAACAATAAAATGAACTATAAAATAAACTAAGATGGTTGAATTATTTCACAAAATAAAAAAAAATATGATAATGACCATGCATCTGGCAACACTGGATAGATGTTTTCAAATGAAACTGGCTAGTCATTTTTTCCACAAATTTGTATTTCTCCATTTTTTAACTTAAGTACTTGTTTTTTTTAAAATTGTATTCCCTCTGCTATGACACCTCGGGTTTGCTGGTTGGCGCTAAGTTTAGCATAGCCGAGACGCGCTGATGTTCGTGCGTGGTCGTGACTCATTGCTTCTCAGACGGTCCATGGCTCCCATCTACCAGCATCCCGCGGGGTCTCTTGAACTCCCGAACATGTGCTCAACCACGCTCGACTCGGCTACTCGGCCTGTTTGGTAGTGAGCCGGGAGCGACATATTTGAAACGCATGTTTATTCAGAGGGTATCTTCCTAGACTTCTGTAATGAAGATTTGACATCTTCACAACAATCATTTTTCATTCTGTGATCTTATGATTTAAGTCGCGTAAACAATATGTCTACAATTTTACTAAGTAACGTTATTTAGCACTACCTTGTGGTTCCCGCACAAATTCAATAAATATCCTTTTGTATTTTTGCACTGTTGTACATACAAATAGTTTATTCTTTTCATTTTGGAGTTTTTTTTTTGCGAATACTTAATCTTTTCGTCTGCCATATCCCTAAATGTGTAAATATTTACCAATTAATATAGTTTTTGTAGTTAAAGCTATAGATGCACACCGAACTGAGAATCTGTAAAATATCTTCGCTAACAAGATGAAAAATACGAAAATGATTAATTTCAATATAAATATATAGTCTCACACTTAGTAATCACAGTATGATTACTACGTCTGCGATTCCACATGATTGATGCTGAGAATGATGATCTCAATTTCTACAAATTGTCGGTTACACACAAGTAAAACAACTGTGCAATAAATTGCGAAAACTAATACAGTAACAAATGTAGCAAAAAATCATCAACATAGTCGAGTGTTTCCAGTTAAATCTTTTTTTTGTCCACAAAACCCTCCATGCGAAAAATCGTAAAATCCAGTGCAAATCCGTATGCATTGTATTTTACGATAATTCGTCTCCGTGCAATTCCTCGAATGTTTCTGTTGTTAGTACTCAGACTTATATTGCTTTCAGTCCATACTCCGCGACACCAACCTTGGCGAGAGTGGTTGCTATTTTGGTAACGAATTCCTTTAAACTTGCCTGTTCACTTTCTTCTCTTATTTCTACACTCGGCTCATCCTCTCCTCTAGAGATCTCTTCTCGTGTTTGTTTCCGGTTGAAGAAAGCAGCAATATGTCGTCTCAAAAGAACCTAATAAGTAGAATAGTACAAAGCTGTTATTTTCTAACAATTTCTATCCATTGCAGACATTAAAAATTCTTTGCAACCAAAGCCGAAAATAACTTTGATCAAAAGTCGTAACATGCTATTTTGGTTTGTCGGGCTTAATGATTTGGTTTATCTTTTACGTATGTATTTATAAAACTTCGTCCCAGAACATTATGATAATGCTGTATAAGAAACATCTTGACAAGCTACAAACATCTCCCAAGTCCCCTCTCTGTTAACCATCTGTTAAATTTATCCCATGCCTAAATCTTTGTCGAAATATTTCTCTCAGTAGTTGGTTAATTAATAAAGCACAGTCTCTCGCGCCCGGAAATGAACTTAACAGAATAATTGATCCATGTCATCTAATATCCAAAAAAATGTTTAGGTTCTTAATCTGCCTTTTGATTTCTTTGTTACATCACTGCCTACTACTGCCATAATATAATTGGTCAGCTTTTTATTGTAGTACTTTAGTTTTAAAATTTCAGCTTTCTTTTATTAGGCACTTCCGACAAGCGAACTAATAAAGCTTTAAACACGACTTCCGTCCACAGATTAAGAACCTTCGTTTATTGTTCGTTTGAATATAATATAATGATCTGTATCTTCGACATAAGTAGAAAAATATGTCTTCTTTTGTGGTTTACGTAACTGTTTCTATTTCTTCTCTTATCAGATGGATTCACTCAACAGCTGTTGCTCTTGGGTTTTTGTTGGTCGTTTACATATTTCATCTCTGTTGGTTTTACATTGGGTCCACTGATCATTACGTTGATTATTATGCTTGTTGGATATAGTCAACTCTCATAATTCAATCTGATATCAAGAACTAGTCTAATGTGTTAATCAATTCTTCCTGGTTCCTGATTCTTGTAGGAAATTTAATAGCTATGCCTTTTCTAGAAACCTGCTTACAATACTTGTATAAATTCACATTTTAATTGAAGGGGTGTTTTGTTCTCAATTACCTAGCCATCCAATCAGCCGTAACATGTGTACGTACAAGCTGTGATTAACCGTGCAGTTAGGGATACTTAGCTAATTAATTAGTTACTGGAATTCAATTACTTACTTTAATAATTATTGTAATATTGCTGCACCTCTTCTTTTGATTTATAATTAGCACAACTGATGGATTGGTATAAAAGTTATTGACTGATTTTGAGATTTTGCAATGAAAAAAAGTCACACATTTCTATTTCGAGAACTTTCGTAATATTGTGTCACTTATAAAATATCTTTTTCGTTTAATGGTCGAATGCTTTTGGTTAAGTGAGGTTAGTTTCCTGGTAAGTAGTTACCAAACTATAAAAATATAATGTAAAGGGATATCCATCTCTATTAGATTATACAATATTTCTTTTTTATGAAAAACTCCTGCATTTGTTTAGATTTGGTCTTTTTATCCTTCGTATGATGAGATATTTGACGGTTATCACAGTGATGCTGGGGTGCTTCGGTCATTCATTACATGCAGTGTCGCGTGTCATCGATGCTCCTCTAGGAGCTGCCGGAGTGCTCCTCCTTCAACAACGCCCTCCGTGGTTTAGTTTTGTTAGAATGTACCTTGAGCTTTCTATTTTCTATAGAAAGTATTACTGTTAGATATTTTTTTATACTTTTTTCAATATAGCTACTTTTTAATCAATATTTATTCATTATTATTTTTCTTTTTGTTTTAGGTATTGCAGCGTGAAGTGGAGTGGCATGGCCGCATTGTGAGCTCGGTGGTTCGCCTTTGCCGACTGGGTCCTGCAGAAGCCGTAGCCCGAGGTCTTGAACGTCGCTGGCACCATCTCTACCTGCGTGCCCTCGAGTGGCAGTGCCATCTCGAGTCTTGTCTGTCGAGGATCGATGCAGAGGTGAGTCTCTCTTTATTTTTTAGTTTTCTTTTAAAATTACTTCATAAGGTTATATTCAGAATTTGTAATTGTAAAACTGTTCGTCTGATTATTGATGCTTATGTTTTGACTACTTGAAGGATTAATTAGTAGTAAAAAATAAAGAGCGGCACGCAGAGCTGTGAATGATTTTTGAATTCCTGACTTCTTCCGTTACCGAAAGCTCTCTGCGTGGCACGCATTCGTCTGGACGTATTCCTGTCATTCTGCAGTCTGCACATCTCTTGGAGCGTTTCTCCTCTTGAGAAACCTATGATTTTTCTGTTAACTAAATGCTGTAATCTTTAGCTATTGGCTATTTAGTTGGTTTCCTACCAAACGTCATTTCCCATCTGACAGAATCCATATTTTAGTAACTCGGAACCGTTAGAATTTCTATTAATGCTGGTCTGTTTCATTGGTTGGTTTCATTGTTATTGATTGAGTGTTTATTGATTAGAGATGATGAACAAGTCTTGAGTGTTTTGAAACTGGGTTAATAATATCTCTTGCCACGAAGTGTTTGATTTCTAAGAAAATATAAATTAAACACGGTTTCGGTTGTTTATTTTGTAATACCAGTTTAATGAAGTAATCAGTTTACAAAAGTACGATTGTATTCATTTACAATAACTTACAAATTTGTTTTCACTGTATTTTGTTTGTTATTTTTGAATATCCTCTTGTATGGAAGCGACGCTTGTGTTTGTAACGATTTCATTTCTAATGTGTACGTATTTGCTGAAGTTTTACGTGAACATAATCTATCAACTGAAACTATTCTTGCTAAATTGCACTAACTTTACTGTTATGGATTCTATTGATGAAAACACTTAACACGGTTTTATAATTTTATTTGTAAGTCTTACAATTGTTTATGGTTACATATTATATAGTAGAGTTTTTACAGAGTTAAATGTCTCTAAGTGAAATGTTTCCAAACTGAAATCTAGAATGAATCTGCCTTGAAACAGAGCGTAATGCATCTTATAGTAATCTTGTATTTAACTAGTGTGGTAAATAAAGTCAATTAATAGTAAACATGGAAATTTACAATAGACAAGAGATATGGCGACAATCAAAATGTTGATTTTGATATGCATTGGTGCGACGGACAAATAATAGATAGTGAATGAAGCATAATAGGTTCAAAGGTTGTACAAGTATTAGAAAGGTACATAACACCTTCCTCGTTAAGATGAGATAATGTGGCGTCCATCATTATCTCACATCAGTTCGAAGTCTTGTACTTCGTCTGAGCGTTAGGGATTCATCAGTGGACCCGGTAACGTTTTCTTCCATTTCTACGTTTGCTTCTCTTTTGTCTTTTGTTTTACAAATGTTCAAGTAATTTATTAATCTTACACGAGAATCACCTTTAAAATGATCTCTTCTAGATGTGTAACACTTAAATAGTTTATATAAAATGTAAATGATTATTAAACTTAAAAATACATAGGAAAAAAAGTTATTTTTCATAATTCTAATTACAATATGGTCTTCGGGTATATTTTCCAAGTCATCGTACATTTTATTTAACTTATGGCTTGCTAAAATTAAATCATCTTTTTCTAGAGTAAATATTTTTGGTATTATTAATGGAATATTTATTTTGACATTTTGTGTTTGATTTATATTGCAACAATTATCATCAGTTATATTGAACAGGGGAATTATTGATTTTGAAGCTGTTTGATTTGATATATTATAATATTAGTCTTCTACATTAACAATCACTATTGAACTAGTGTAAAGTTTGCATTTTGGCTTTATAATTAATATTCCTGTATTCTGTAATTTAACATCGGTTGGTTCAGAATTCTTACATTTAATTGTAACCAATGTTGGTTTAGGGAGCACAAAAATCCATTTCGTTCCTTTATTTGTAGTATGCCAAATTTCGTTAATCGTATTCATTATTCTGGTTTCACAATTCGGAGGCATATGAGAAGGTTCGATTAGTAATTCTGTTTCACAAATAGATCTTTCATGTAGATTATAATAAATGTTTGTGGTTTTACAAATCGCTTTATCTAAAATGGTTTGTTTACACGAATCTATATTATCAAGAGTAACATAATTTGTTTTACTCTCGGCGATAGCTAAATATTTAACATTAGGCATAATAAAAACATATAAATCGTCTTGTCTTTTCATAGGCAAAGGTATTAACTTGTATAAATTATAGCTTACATAACTACACAAAGGGTATGATATAACAAAAATTATTCTTCTATTTACATATGCAATGTCAATTTTTACCATTGACATTAAAATATTAACATTTTTTATATTTGGTGGGACAGGATAAGATACGGAATTCGGTAAATAAGGCAAGGACTTACTTATTTCTTCAATATATTGCTGAGGTGTGATAATAAATGGGTGTATTATATTATTTTTGGAAAGCATTAATGCGTTTATGATAAGCGTATATTCGTTTTGTAATTCTGTTGTGATTAAATTCAATAGGGTAAGATGTTTTTCTATTTCTTGCTTCAATTCTAAATTAAATATGACATCGCTAATGTTTGTAGTAAACGACTTTAATTTTACGAAATTTTGATTAAATATTTCTTCATTTCTTTCAAGATTAGTTATCGTATTATTAAAATTTGTTATAGTTGTTTTCACTATTTGAGTTTGCTGTTTTAACATATTATATAAGTCTTTATCACCTGTGTTTAGAGAATCAATTGCTTCATCATAATAAAGCGCGTCATTATTATCTAAGGTTCCAAATACAGTTTTAAATACTGTACCTACCATATCTATCCAACCACGTTTTACTCTTATTTTTGGTTGTCCTATAAATTGTTTTAGCGTCTTATCCTTTTGCTTTAATACTATTATTAGTTGATGTAAAATATTTAAATGCGGTTCGCAAGGAGAAAAACTTTTATGCATGATGTTATCGTCATTACATAATAGTTGTATATTGCTATATGTTTTATCAATTAATATTAACTTATTATCAAAATATATGTCTAAATCAATGTATGTTACTACATTCCAATAACTCTCTATAAAATTAATCATATTAACGTGTTCATAATATATCCCTGCGGACGAAGATATTTGCGTCCAGTTGAATCCATTACCGTAAGGCAACCATGTCATCAATCTGAAACAATAGCCTTTTTTAAACGATTGAAATGTACTTTAACATATTTTTTCTTTATTTGTATAGTACAGTTTACTTTCGAATTAATTTTAACAATTCTATAGGGGCCTTGATAATTAGGTGATAATTTTTTGGAATGATTACTCTTCGTAGTTTCGTTTCTTAAATAGACTAAATCGTTAACGTTATAAAGTTCATTACTAGAAATGTTCTTATCAAAGTTCTCTTTTGATCTTATCTTTTGGACTTGAACATGTTCGCGTGCAATTTCTTGTGATTTGTTCAGTTTCAACTTTAAATTGTCAACATAATTATCATATGTATATTTGAATTGAGGTTTTTGTGTTAATGACGTTGGAAGTTCTGGTTTTAAACCGAAAATTAATTCGTATGGCGTATACCTAGTACTGGTATGAGGCGTTGTATTATACGAAAACATTGCTAAATTTATCCACTCGTCCCAATCTGTTTGTTTTTCTGAAATGTAATGTTTTAAGTAATCTGCTAAGGTCGCGTGAGACCTTTCCAATGCACCGTTGGACTGGGGGTGATAAGCTGTTGTTTGGATTTGTTTAATTTTAAATAGTTTTGCAACTTCCTTTAAAATAATTGACGTAAAATCTTTTCCTTGATCTGTAAGAATTCGATTTGGTATTCCGAATACACAAATGAAGTTATTGACTAACTCCTTTGCAATAGTAATTGCTTCATGATTTGGAATTGGAAATGCTTGCGAAAATTTTGTTAGGTCGTCTTGTAACGTGAGAATATATTTATTTCCATTTTCGGATAGGGGTAACGGACCTACAATATCTAAAGATATCCTTTCAAAAGGTTTCTCAGAAGTTGTAGTTATTTCCATTGGATGAATAAATCTTTTACGAGAAATTTTATTTTTTTGACATGATTCACATTTTTTAATGTAGTTTCTTATGTCTTTTCTCATATTTTTCCAATAATATCTCTCTTTCATTCTATTATACGTTCGATGAAACCCCGAGTGTCCTGATTGTGGAGAATCGTGATTCTCCTCTATTAATTTAGCTATATCCTTGGGATCTGGATAACTTATTTTATTTTTACAAATAGTTACCACGATTCCGGAGTTTGCAAAGACGTAATAAATAATAGTTTTTATTTTATTCCAATTTAAATTATTATCACTGCGAGCTAGTTCAGGAATTGAAAGCGATTTCTTTCCTTGTGAAATTAATACATTTTTTAATTTAAGAAAACAACAGAAAATATCTTCGTATGTTGGTTTATCCCAAAAATGTTCCATTGTTATAAGATGGTAAACGTTAAATATGTTATTTAGTTCTGAATATAATATATCTCTTACATTCGTTTTACTTTTCTTTATATCATCGTGATTATTGATTAAATTCCTTATCTCCATAGACAAACCTTCGGACATTTCCTTATCATTGGAAATAAAGTTACATAAATTATCTTTCCGTATTAGAAGACATTCGTCTGTTTCAACAATATTTTTGCAGTCAATAATGGTTTTATCTTTATAATGAGACTTTATAAATTCTTCGTAAGAATTTGGTTCAGGGTTTATTCTAAAGTGTAATATTTGAGAATGATCAATTCTAGATAACGCATCGGCATTAGAATTAAGTTTTCCGGGTTTATATATTATATTATACTGATATTCTTCCAATTTTAAACGCCAACGAAGTAAGCGAGAGCCAGGGTCTTTTGTATTAAATAACCAAACTAAAGGTCTATGATCCGTTATTATATTGAATTTTACACCATACAAATAAGGTCTAAAATGTTTAACTGCATAAATTATAGCTAAAAGTTCACGTTCTGTCGTTGAATAATTTGATTCGGCTTTATTTAGAGTTCTGGAAGCAAAGGATATTGGCAAATCTTTAGAAATCTCACCTTGAGATAATACTGCACCGATAGCAAAATTACTTGCATCTGTGGTGACATTAAATGTTTTACTGAAATTGGGGAACTGTAATATTGGTTCATGAATTAAATGTTCTCGAAGTATATCAAAAGATTCTTGTTGTTTTTCCTTCCAAATGAATGGAATATCCTTCTTTAATAATTGGGAGAGAGGTTGAGCGATTTTGCTAAAATCTTTAATAAAACGTCTGTAATATCCAGCAAGTCCTAAAAATGACTTCATATCTTTTGGATTTTTTGGAATAGGGTAATTTTTTATGATTTGAATTTTATCTGGGTTTGGTTTAACTCCATTTTCTGATATAACGTGACCTAAATACATGACTTCATTACGCATAAATTCACATTTATCAGGCTGTAATTTTAAATTGTGTAATCTTAATTTTTGGAATACCTCTTTTAACCTAACCTCGTGAGTCTCTATTGTATCGGCATAAATAACTATATCATCTAGGTATGCGAAACATCTTATTCCTTGTATACCAGCTAAAACGTTATTTATAACCCTTTGAAATGTTGCAGGACCGTTTTTTAACCCAAACGGCATCCTTAAAAACTCGTAATGTCCTAGAGGGGTGGAAAATGCTGTTTTATGTGAATCTTCCGGTTTCATTGGGATTTGGTGAAATCCTGATGCAAGATCTAAGGTGGTGAAGTACTTTGAGTGTCCTAATTGATCTAATATCTCTGTGATGTTGGGTAAGTTGTAAGCATCGCCTACAGTGACCTCATTTAATTTACGGTAATCAATCACTACTCTATATTTTACTTGACCTGTTGCATCTTTCTTCTTGGGCACTACCCACAAAGGAGATGACCATGCTGAATTTGAATCTTTAATTATTCTTTGGTCCAACATTTTTTTTATTTGATCATTTACTTCCTTTTTATGTACCTCGGGGTATCTATATGTTTTTGCGTGTATTGGAATCTGTGTTGTAGTATTTATTTCATGCCTTATCGAATCGGTTTGACTCAATGTATCTCCTTCCAAGTGAAAAATATCGTTATAGTCTCGACAAATTGAAAAAAGCGATCGTTCTTCTTCTTTATTTAAATGTTCAGTCCGTAATGATGCTTTTAAAAGTTCGTACCTATTATCAATTTTTTCTGTTATTTTGTTGAATTGAAAAATGTTTTTATTTTTGCATTTAACTTTCCTTTTTATCGTTCTATCATCGCAATCAGCTTCTAACATTTTGCTATCTTTTTCACTAAATTTTTCCAATATCAATTCCATTTTCTTAACTTTTACTGCTTTTTCTGTCGTATTTAAAATAGACGTAATTGCTTTTGACTTTGAATTAACCTTTGTTATACTTCTACAAAGATAAACTCCTTCCATAATCTCTATTTCTGGAACGAGTCCCTCTCCTATTTCAGGATTCAAAACATTGAATTCAACTAAGGTCTCTGTGCGAGCCTGTACAATAATTACCGAATTATTGTTTTTGACATCCGAACTTTTTGTTTTAAAATGGATTTGCATAGAACTTTTACCTATACATAATGTATTGTTGCTGTAATTAATTTTGGCATTTACTTTTCTTAGGAAATCATTTCCGATAAGTCCATCGAGTGGAACATTTGTTGCTCGAGGCAATAAATGCATCTTATTAGAAATTGGGATACCGTTGAATAATAAGTTCAATTTGACAGATCCTAACGTTTCAGTCGATTTTTCAGCGTTAATTCCTCTAATTTTAATTATTTCTTTATCATTGTATACTGTTTCACCATCTAAAACCATAGGGTTAATTAGTGATATATCTGCGCCACTGTCTAATAATAGTTTGACATATTTATTTTTACATTCTTTAATGGGGATTTTGATATATGCTGTAATATTTTCGAGATTATTTAATATTCTACCTGTAACGTATTGACCTTCTTCGTTTCGGTAGGGAACGAAGGGTCTTGGAAGTTTTCCGAAGCTTTCTTTTCTAAGAAATTTTTATATTTCCAACAATCTTTTTTGTAGTGTCCACGTTTTTGACAAAAGAAACACGTTATTGTGATGTTTCGATGCGTGTTTACAGTATTATTATTTTTGCACTGAGAATTTTTTGAAGTGAAGTTACTAAATGATTTTACTTGGTTGACACGTTTATCTTTATTGTGGAAGCAATTTATAGATATATGTCCTGATTTTTTACAAATAGAGCAAAATTTTTGGTTTGAATTACTTTGTTCTGTAAAATTGAGCATTTTTTCTTCGTTAATTGCAAATATTGAAGCTTCTTCAAAGGTTTTTGGGTTTCTAGCCCTCAAAATAATGCTGTACTGCGGTAATGCGCCCATTAAAAATGCTTGAAGAGCCATTTGTTTAATCATAGAATTTTTTCCTATTAATTCAGTGATGTCGACAGTTTCTGCTTTAGTAGCTCTCATTAAATTTGAATAGCACCTTTCAATTCTTTGTGTAAAGTTGAGAACACTCTCATTTCTATTTTGTTTACATGTCTGCAACTCTAATAATAGTTGTGGAAACTTTTCGAATCAGCAAAATTTTCTTCAAGAAAACTTTTGTATTCCTCCCATGTACGCAAATTTCTACATGATGTTATTAAATCAGCTTTTCCAGTAACTTTGGTTTGAATATATTTAAAAATAATATCTTTTTGAGCTTTAGATGCTAGTTTATAAGCATAATCACAATTTTTAATGAATGTGTGAAGATTATTTGTATTACCATCAAATGTACTAATGAATTGTGTTAAAAATTGAAGAGATACTTCTTGTTCAGTCATTTTTAACAAAGCGATAATTGTAAATTAATAATAAGAAAAGAGATTTTAAATGCTACGTATGAGATTCTTTAGAATTCATGAAACAATAATCAAACTTACAAAAATATGAAAAACCATTCCATCTTCAGCAAGGCAGGTCCGCGACGTGCGACGTCAAGGTGTAGAATCTTCTTGATTTTCGGCTATTTGCACAGCAAAGGGCAACAACGTACTTTATCAAAAATACTCAGCAAGGCAGGTCCGCGATGTGAAGGTGAAGGTGAAGTGTAGAATTGTTGTGTTTGTGGTAAGATCCAGGGATGTTTGGGAATCTTCTTGTTTCTTTCTTCTTGGTGCTGTTCGGCTTTTTGCAAAATTTTTTTTTTGCAACAACGTCACTAGTCACAAATAATTAAAAGTTACTCGTAGAATCCGGAGTTCTTTTGTTACAGTCAAGAATACTACAGTATTATCGAAATAATGTTTCCATGTAGTATTAACTTAGACCATATCGCACTTCTGACACCAATTTTTTGTTATGGATTCTATTGATGAAAACACTTAACACGGTTTTATAATTTTATTTGTAAGTCTTACAATTGTTTATGGTTACATATTATATAGTAGAGTTTTTACAGAGTTAAATGTCTCTAAGTGAAATGTTTCCAAACTGAAATCTAGAATGAATCTGCCTTGAAACAGAGCGTAATGCATCTTATAGTAATCTTGTATTTAACTAGTGTGGTAAATAAAGTCAATTAATAGTAAACATGGAAATTTACAATAGACAAGAGATATGGCGACAATCAAAATGTTGATTTTGATATGCATTGGTGCGACGGACAAATAATAGATAGTGAATGAAGCATAATAGGTTCAAAGGTTGTACAAGTATTAGAAAGGTACATAACATTACAATGCCACTTCAAAAGCCATCGCAGTTCAAATAGCAGTACTTTAATGAATCTATTAATATTTCGAAGTTGGCAATACTTGATGAGCTTAGATATTAATGTGTTTGTAAAATTAATTATTAGTAGTTATTGAAATAATTATTATTGCAGGTACTAATCGCGGCAATCTATCTTTATTACAAGTTTTTGTTCGCACGTTAATAGGTGTTTTGTAAAACTATGAGAGATACTTTGAATCGTGTTCGTGCCCAATCAGTTTTTAATACATGAATTTTCAAATTGGTTTTACCAATCCTGGTTTATCGCAAGAAATCATCGGCCATTCGCTAAGTATAAAACGCATCATATACAAACTAGCTCCACGTGAACTTTGACATCAATTTTAATTGATACTTTATACGTTTTACCTTTGAATTTCGCAGCGTTTTAATCCCTAGTCTTAATAAAATTTAACACGTGTTAAAGTAAACATCAAATGTAACTATAAATAACCTTAAATGTATTAAGCCACTGTAAGTACCAAGATTAAACAAAAGACTTAATAAAAACAAACAAAAACTGCCATTTACATATTTAAGGGTGTTGTTGGCTGTGAAACTGTCCAGACTTATGGGGATAAAGGTAAACTGTCTACAGTGAACAATTTATAAGGTAGAGAGAAATAATATTTACACGACAGTTCAATAAGAACTTCGACTCTGTGATCTATTTATTGACACGAATTTCTGAAGAATTGAGTTTTAATTAGATTCGATAATCCAGTGGCAAATGTCACACAGTAAAATCATTCATACCCAATGTTACTTTAACAGTCTTAGTGTGTGACTTCATTAATTATGAAACAAATTAAAAGCAGAAGGCTGCCACCAAAATACCACATCGTTAAATCAATAGTAATTAGATGGTAACTTCAACAGTCTTTGAAGTGTGACTTTATTAATTGTCTGATGATGCCTGACCTACAACGTTTATTTCCATAACCAGCGGATGATGTAAGTTTGTCCAGGACATCTTCAGAATTAGCCAAACTAATTAGCTGACTGAGTCCGCCTTTCACGCCGCATTCATAAATAAGCGCGACGTTTGTCGCCTCGGCCTCCCGACTGGGGCCCAGCTCGAAGGCACAAAAAAGAACGAATACAGTCAGCAAACTGCGTGACCGTTACTGACATTGACATTGATGACGACCTCTTTGCCAAAGTCCGGTTGGGATATGTCTTGGCTTCTGCGAATATCTTAGAAATGCTCGTAACACCTACGAATTTAACCGTTTTGCTGTCGATGGCTGAGAATTCTACTCCAGCAATCCAGTGAATCTAGAGCATTTTGTTTGTGGTAGAACAATGACTTCTGGTTTGACAGTTGGTATAATGGCTAAGCAGGGACGATTGATCACCTGCCAGGCTTTGGCTGATCGGCCTAACCTCATTCTACTGTACAGTTGACCTTTCACATTAAAATCTGTTAGTTTTATTAAGTTTACCTTGGTGTCGTGACCATCCTTTTACTGTTTCAAGTTGCTTGTTGTTAATTCAATGTTGTTAGTCTTCTACCTTATTAAATTACTTTTGTAAACCGCATAATTCCTACATTCATTGCTCGGCATTGAAGTTACGTAATTTTTATACCCATTACTTTTAGGAAGTTGATGAATACAGTACTATTTCACTAAAAGCTATCGTATTACGTTTCCAATGCCAAACAAACATAGATGTCACTAAATCTATCGATTTTAACCTTGTAACAGTAATGTCACAACAAATTATCTTCTAGGAAAACTTAAAAATTATATCTTGTTACCTTTTTATCGCTTTGAACCTTTGACCAACTAATTACAGCTTTGTGTTGAGGCATTGAGTATTTGGGTACCTACTAACGCATCGGGACGTGAAACCACAAAAAATCTAACGATGTTTTCATTAAAACAAGTTTTTTTTCGGTCATGACGCGTTAGGGACACATACTTAAAAATTGACATACTGACATCAGCAAGGAGTATTAATTTTACATCGAGCAAAATTATGATAACCAGTTTATTGTTGAATTCTTGGAATGCTTTTTGTTTTTTGGGAACATATTATTTATTATAGTCGAAAACACCGAAGATAGAGTGTTTAATTATTTGGTATTAGATATATTAACCGCGAACATTTAATTTATTTAGAATTAACGGCACAAGAGCCTTTTACATTTGTGATAGTTATTGACAGTCGTAGTACAATATAGAAAGAAGAAAGAAAGGAAAATTATAAGATTATGTAATTAATAGTAAAAGAAGTATAATACAAAGTTATTGAAAGAAATTAAGAAGAAACAAAAACAAAAAACCTGTTATGTAGTGATCTCATTAATATAAGCACTGACAAAGTGTTTAATTAGTACGGCCTTATGTTTCCATAAAGACGCATTAAAATCATCAGCTAACATAGCATAAGAATTACCAATGGTGTGTAATCTATTTATTTACAGATTTGTGAGCTGTGTTTCTTAAAGATGACGTAGTTTGTATCAGATCAACGTACACTTTTATGGCGCAATTCATATAAGTAATCCAATTATGCTTAGAACGAAACACTCATATTTTTAGTTCATTCCGACTGACATAACCTGTTAAATCTTTGCCAGAAAAATAGCAAGACATGATCGTTCAATTTTCAAAACGAAATAGTAGGTATATTTAACCTTCAATACTTCGAAGCTCTGAAATTGCCATTTGTGGTGAGTTTATTTTAACTTCTAATACACATTACCATCCTAGTTTTTGCATGTTTTTTCTTTGCCGACTTTTTGGACATCATTTTGTTCGGTTTATTTTTTTAAATCATCACAGTTTCTAGGTATTTTAAATATTTTAAGTTCTTCCGAACAACTTCTGTCTTATCTCATTTCTTGTTGCTCATGATCGTAACTCGTAACCTCTTCAACTATTTATCTTACGCTAAACGCTTTCAAATTGATTAAAAGCAACCTTTGGCCGCTAAACAAAATCTGCTAGATCTGGGCTTTCTCCTTTCCTTACCGACGTTTCGAACACTGTTAAAATGCCCGTCGTCAGAGTTGATAATTTGTGTGATAAAACTACCTCTTCCCTGTCTTTGAAATTTTCTCCAATGTCTTTCCACTTATTCCCATACAAGAATGATTGAACATATTTAGCCTGGCGACCCAGCAACATATCCCACTCTCCACAAATTAATTGCGCTTAGAAATAATTACACCTCACTTTATTATGTCTCGGACAAGGCATTTTCAATGTTGACAACTTGTTCGTAATGTTTAAAATTTATAACTTGTTTAAACTGGAGTTTAAAACAAGCAAAGGTGTTGTGGCTTGTGTTAACCCGTGGACAGGGAATCCGACCTGACTAGTCTCCGTAATAACACAGTTTATTATCTCGAATCTCGCGCATCTTGCCATTAGAACACATTATTACTTTCTCAACCGGATTGTTAATTAATTAGTGCCAATCGATCACAGGAAAGTAAAGCGGAAAGGGCCTTCGATAATTTCTTTTTGTTATTTATTATATTTTAAGACATTTGTTTGTCATTCACACAAAATTGTCGGATGTTTGTTTCGACCCAATTATCTGGTGTCCCTCTCTTCGTCTCGTGCTATCCTTATTTTTTGTGTGAATACCGCACAAGAGGGTATGTTGTGAGACGGAAGGTAGTGGGAAAGAGAAGGAGATTGGGAAGACGAATGTGGGGAAGTATTGTTTCCATTCTGAATTGTGGTCTTACACCAGAGCTATTCTGAGAGTATACCGAGAGAGATTTTATCCCGCCACCTCCTGATTGCTAGTTGAGAGGCTTACCCATCGACTATTCTATTCGCTCCTAATTTATATTTGCTTCTATTGGAGATATTCTTTACTCTGCAATCTGTATGTCCAATTTATTCCAAATTCTCAAAAATTACGAGCTCTAATTCAATTACAGATTGTCTTCCTTATAAAAAAAGTTAACACCTGAACCCGATGACCTTGTAGCTTGTATTATCCCACGAATCTATATGGAATAACCATTGTCTCATCACTGACACTCGTTCAAAGACAATGCTGTTCCCTTCGCATAGAATACCATCTTGATAAATGCACTATTAGCACATGCACACTACCTGCTTACAAGCTAACTACAAGCTATGTCCGATAAGATCGGCGATGCATTCGCAAGTGAGGAAGCCTTGTTGAACATATGGGTTTGATGCACAAATGCAACACTGCACCGGCAACGCGTTAGTCTTCCGTTTACTCAAATTAAAGCGTGATTCACACAGACTTATTATACATACGCGCTCGCATATGAGAATAGAAATGACGGAAGAATGATTGCAGATGTGTTACATTGTTAAAATTAGTTGTTTTAGCGATTATTTTATGTTTGAGTTTGTTGTTGCACTAGAAATAAATAGTGAAGAGGTGGAGAGGGAAAAATAAGGAGTATTGGTTGAACCTGGCTATTCGGGTCTATTAAAAAAATTGTATGTTGCATTTTCGTTTTGCTCTAATAGGCTAATCTAATAATACTGATAATTTTCTTAGGACGGGTTCTTCAATTTTTTTAAGTTTTGTTATTATTTCATCAATGGTCTATTGTTTCACAGTACAATTGAATTGGACTTTCACGGAACTTGATTAGTCAACTCATATTGACGAATAAATCCCGTCATTACCGTGTATTTTTCCTATTTTTTTCTGCAATAAAACAAAACAGTGAAAATACGCTATTACATCTCAATGTTAACTGATAACTTCAGCTTAATGATCTTAGGAATTGAGAGTCAACCACCAGCGGGCAACTAAGACCAGTGAGGCTGAGTAACAGAACTTGGTCCAGAGATGCATTAGTGAATAGAGGAATACGCGCTGGAATGCGGAAGCTGCGATCCGGGACCAACAATCGCAAGAGAGGGAAAATGCACGTATATTTAGATTGACGCACGTTGCCTTTTTGGATTCGGTCTCGTCAGATGTACTATTAATTATGGATGATGTATGAGATAATTGTGTTGCAGAATCTGCAGTTTTTTTTCAGGTCATGGGGTATTACAAAAATACAAATTATTAGCTATAATTATTAACCTGAAACACAAACATAAATTGAAAAATTCTTCCGAAAAAAAAAATGCCGCCGATAGAAATTGAACCCGCACCTTCTGATTGCCGGTCAGTTGTACAAAACTACTGTGCTACGTCGGCTTATTTTTAACCGCCAAATAATCCAATATGTACTAATATTTCATTCAACAATTATTGTTTTTTTTCACCTTTAAACAACCATGTTTATATTTGTAGGAAATCAGAAGGTGCGGGTTAAATTCCCATCGGCGGCATTTATTTTTTCTCGGAAGATTTTTTAAATTTAAATTTGTGTTTCAGGCTAATAATTTGTTATCCTTTGTGCTTTGCATAAAACCCTGTATTTTAAACATACATTTATCTTTAATAAATATTAATACAAAAATACAGTTCAAGTAAGTGTTTATTTGAGAATATCTTCTTTTTCTACTCCCTCTGGTGCCCTCTCCTCTCGGAGGTTCCGAGGTTGGCTATCATCAATGGAATCTTTACCTTGCAGTGTAAATAGGTCTTTAGCTTTAGGCAAGGTACCTTCATGATATGCAAATTACCTCTGATATCTCACAAAAGCGGCGCTATAGAAATAAATAATCCAATAAATAAATATTATTAATTTCTGCTTATTTTGGCCTAACATTTACATATTTTCAGTTGTTAATATTAAATTATTCGAGCTTGTAAATTTTTAATTTACCGCTTTGGGCTTTTTTGTGAAAATCTAGTAAATTTCAGATCGTCCGTTTACACGAAATAAAAAGAGACAATCTGGTGGCTTCAGTTTGATATAATAATAATTTATAAGCGTGTCAATAATTATCAAAGAATCCATTTTCCTTTCTCGACCTACTCAATCTTTACTAACCAAAATAAATCAACGATTATCATTATTATTATTCAAATAAGAAAAACTTTAAAAAAATCAACGTGTTGAAATTTATTTTTTCTCTAGAATGTATTTAAAATTCACCTAGGACGGGTTGTTTATGACAGAAATTCAATTATAACATTGTCATCAAATAGCCGTTAAATGCCGTTTCAGCTTTTGAACAAATTGTGATCAGCAGAAGAGGACAACTATCAACTATCATCATTACAACAATAACCTTGCTTGTAACTACTGTCAAATTTTGCTCTTTCTTTGTTTTTCAATAATATAATAATAAAAAAAACAATTTTCATATAAAATAACAATGACTACACGTTCAAACTCCAAGTCCACCAGTAACTTTAGTCCGGAACTACTACAAATTCTGGATAAAAAGTTCGACGACTTTAAAAGTTGAATTCCTAGAAAAATCGTTTGCAGACTTTAAAAAAACTATAGTTGAAGTGATAAAAAAGGAGTACAAGGAGGAAATTGAAGAACTTAAGAAGAAAGTTACACAATTGGAAAGACAAATTGAAAACAGTGATCAATATAATCGCTCAAACAACGTTATAATAAGTGGTATTCCGGAAAACAAAAATGAAAATGTTTATGACATTCTATCTAAAATCGGTGCTACAGCTGGATGCAAAATCACCCGAAATGAAGTAGACTTCGCCAGCAGAATTTCCCCCAGAATAAGTCGTACCATAACAAATGGAAAACCGAGGAACATTGTTGTAAAATTCACACGCAGATATCTTAAAGATGAACTATTAGCTGCAATAAGGAAGAGAAAAGGGATGTTTGTTTCAGAATTGCAGCTTCCTGGAGTCAGTAGAATTTACATTAATGACCACTTAACCTCTAAAAACCAACATCTTCTAAAACAATGTCGAGATATAAAAATGGAAAAAAAAATTCGCTACTGCTGGGTAAAAAACTCCAAAATATTCGTTCGTGTAAGTGATTCAACCCCTATAATGTTAATTTTTGATCAAGATGATGTCAACAGACTCTCCAAATTGAAGACACTTCAACCTGCCTTACATACGCAGGCCCCTTTAGAAAATTAACCTTACATGTCAAATATAATCTCTGGCAAGGATGGAAATATCTGAATATTGTACACAATTTGTCATTCGTTGCAACACACGAATTATCACCATTTTTTAAGTACAAAATACTACCAAATACTTATGAAATAATGTCAAGTCATAGTAAAATTATTATTTTTAGGGCTTGTTTACAATTCATTAATCATGTGAATATGTCCATAGATATACCTATCAATCTGTCAAAACTAAAGCCTCTTGGAATCATAGACAATATAATTTACCAGAAACAAACACATAATTCGGATGTTCAAAATTACCCCCAGTCACAAAATAATTATTTTATATTTACAAAATATTTTCCAGCCAATTTCACTAACATAATATATAAAATGCTTAACATATATTTTAAAAATGTGCGAGGTCTTCCCACAAAAACTCATAACTTCTTAAATCAGGTCCTTTTGAACAATTTTGATATTTATCTTATATGCGAAACTTGGCTAAAGGAATTTATCCTTGAAAATAATTTTTTTTACAATATGTACGAGTATTTAGAAGAGATTGTGATTACTCTTATTTTTCTCACTCTTAGTATACTGACAGATCTTTTAGTTTATAGCAAATACTTAACCGGTTTTTTATCTTTGTATCAGTCTATTGCAATCGCTACAAATGTGTATTATTATTGTAAACACGAAAATGTAATGTTTTGGATTTCTAAACTTAGGATCGCTTTAGAATTTTTAATTTTTTTAATACTATTATACATTTTTCAATACCAATATTTCAATTACCTAGTTCTGTCAAAATCTGATACCATAGACAAAATCATTTACCACAAACAAACAAAAAATTCTCATGTTCAAAATTGCCCCTTTTCAAAGCATAATATAATAACACATAAATTATTTTCACATCAATTATACAAAAAGACATATTTAATTATGCTTAATATATACTTTCAAAATGCATTCTAGCAAAACGGCAATAACACTTTACTATCAAAATGTTCGTGGTTTGAAAAGCAAACTAAATGATTTGCACTGCGAAGTGCTCAGTTGCAATTATGATTTAATTTGTCTTACAGAAACATGGTTAGACTCCTCAATCTATGATCATGAAATAGTAGATGATCGATATAATATTTACAGACGAGATAGGGACACATCGAGTTCTTTTAAAAA
This sequence comes from Hesperophylax magnus, assembly GCA_026573805.1. Taxonomy (NCBI): domain Eukaryota; kingdom Metazoa; phylum Arthropoda; class Insecta; order Trichoptera; family Limnephilidae; genus Hesperophylax; species Hesperophylax magnus. The sequence continues at coordinate 3,787,836 of JAIUSX010000105.1, forward strand.
ATCAGGTGGTGGAGTTCTAATAGCCATAAAGAAAGAAATGACATCTATCACAGTCCCAACACACAGCTCAAAATTTACAGAAGATTTATGGATTAAATTTAAATTAAATGAAACATCTAGGGAAACCATCAACTTATGTTTGGCGTATTTGCCTCCTGATATACCAATCGAAAATTTCACAGATTTTTTCGAAAAGTGTCAAACAACATATAATAATTTATCATCAGAGGATGTAACAATAATAATGGGTGATTTTAATGTACCATCTATTCAATGCCCACTAAATGTCAACGAAATTCACACCAGACCAGTCATATATAATAGCCATAAATCAAAATCCCTAGTAGACTTTCAAAATTTGACTGGACTTAATCAGTTCAATCATGTCTCTAATAATATAGATCGAATTTTAGATTTAGTGTTTTCCAACCATCACCTGGAAATTCAAATTGCTTCACATGTGCTATCTAAAGTTGACTCCTATCATCCTCCCATTGAGTTCGATTTTCTAATGTCTAAATACAGACCCTTACCCACCAACCCAGATCACATCAAATATAACTTAAAAAAAACGGACTACACTAAATGCAATGAAATGCTATCACTAAATAACTGGAACGATCTTAATACTCTGAATTGTAATGATTCCCTACTACATTTTTACAACTTATTATGGCTATCAATTGAAAAACACACTCCGCGCTTAAGAAACAGCGACAAAAGGTTTCCAATTTGGTTCAGCAGTGCTTTGATCCACCAACTTAGAGAAAAAGAAAAGTTTAGAAAGAAGTGGAAAAAATACAAAAATCAATGTGACTATGACAGTTTTTCCATCTTGAGGGCTAGAGTAAAATTATCCATACGTACCTGCCTTAAAGCCTATGTAGATTCAATAGAAAATTCTCTCCCTAACAGTATCAAAAATCTGTCAACCCTCATTAAATCGAAAAGAGTTTCTAATTCTCTCCCAAAAATCATGCATCTCCACGAAAGTTCAGCATCAAATGGCAAAGAAACATGCGAACTCTTTTCTACTTACTTCTCTTCTGTATTTAGCTCACCATCTAATTCTAAAAGTGACTCTATACTTTCTTTCCCACTCTATAATTATCCACTATCTCATATCAAAATAACCCTAGACGAGGTCAAGGTGAAGTTGAACACTCTCGATATCAATAAGGGTTCCGGTCCAGATGGTATTCCTCCACTATTCATTCGAAATTGTGCAGATCAACTTGCAGCACCTTTACACAAATTATTCGTCAAAAGTCTGAACGAAGGGGTATTTCCAGATCTGTGGAAAGTTGCCCACGTCATTCCGATCCATAAGTCTGGCAGTAAAAACGATGTAAAGAACTACCGTCCTATCAGCCTTTTATCTTGTTTTGGCAAAATATTTGAGTCCATTGTATATAAAGACATATTTAATCATGTAACACACATACTTAGCCCTTTCCAACATGGCTTTGTAGCTAAACGATCTACAAACACTAATTTAATCGAGTATATGGACTTTCTGTGTAAATCAATGAATAATAAAACACAAGCAGATGCCGTATACACCGATTTCAGTAAGGCTTTCGACAAAGTTAGTCACCCTATCTTAATGAATAAACTGGATAAAATCGGCATACACGGAAATCTGCTTCGTTGGTTAGAATCATATTTATCAAATAGAAGTCAATTAGTTACTGTTAACGGTTTTAACTCTTCCCCAATATTAGTTACATCGGGCGTTCCACAAGGATCACACCTTGGACCCTTGCTTTTCTTAATCTTCATCAACGACCTTACATGTAAACTCCACTGTAATTTTTCTCTATACGCTGACGACCTCAAGATATATAAAGCAATTAAATCTATGGAAGATTGTGAACTCTTACAACAAGACCTTAACACATTATCTGCCTGGTGTATTGACAATGAAATGGAATTGAATATAGCTAAGTGCAAAGTTATAAATTTCACCAAGAACACCAACAAAACTCTATACTCATATAGCATATGTGGTCACAATCTGGAAACAGTTGAATCGATCAAAGATTTAGGAATTATATTCGACAACAAACTAACGTTCAACCAACACATAGAATACATTGTAAATAAATCAAATAAAGTACTAGGTTTTATTGTAAGATCAACTAAACTGTTCAAGAACTCTAATAGCCTAATAATTCTATTCAATTCGTTAATCCGTAGTGTTCTTGAGTACGGGTCAACAGTCTGGAATCCACATTACACGACACAGATATCCCGTCTTGAATCTGTCCAAAGAAAATTTACACGGATTTTGTCTTATCGATCAGGTGTCTACCATCTTCTAAATGGGTATGAACAAAGACTTACATATTTCAAATTAGAGAGTTTAGTTAAAAGACGAAATATAAATGACCTCTTAATGCTTTACAAAATTGTGAATAATCGTGTTAATAGTAACTTGGTCAATCAAATCACTTTTTACGCCAGGCCCAAATATACTAGAAATATGAACATATTTTGGACCGAAATTTTTGCCAATAACACTGGATATTTTAATCCTATGTCTAGAATGTCTCGATCATACAATGATCTTGCTAAAATACACACTGTCATAGATATTTTTGCAAATAATATAACGTGTTTCAAGAAATATCTCCACGATTTCTGTACTTAAAAAAAAAAAAAAAAAAAGAAAGAAAAATAAATAAATAAAAAACTTGTTTAGTGGTTTAGAATTTTTTATTTATTTTTTTTAATATGTACTCTTTAAATTTTATGTGCCTCAATCTTTGTAATTAAGTTTTATGTTTTCTATAATAAATACTGTTATTGTTTTACATGTTTACTTATGTGAATGTGCAAATGTGATTGCTGCAGACACATTAGTCTAGGGATATTTATAATTGTACTTTTTTATTTTGTAAACCATAATTAATGTTTTTATAAATATCCTGTTTGTGTCTCGAATAAAATAAATAAATACTGTTAAGCTTGACAGCTTATAAGAAAAGCTGAAACGCACCTACAATCGACGTTTAACGGGACTTTTCATATATCGATAAAAGAAAATGCTGCTGAATGGCAAAATTGATGACTTTGTCACACGGAAATTTATGCGAAACAGCTGGGCCTTAGTAAAAAAGATATCACGTTCATATTTGCATATCACAATCTATATTTTAAATTATTCTCTGATCCGTAGAATAAAATGTGTCGAGAAACTTGCCTACGTTTTTTTACACACATCTCAATTATTGGTCTATGTATCCCCGCAAAAAATCAAGTTACGTGGGTCGAATTTCAACAGCTACGTGTCGATTGTATTCGATAATGTCTTATATTGGATTATTATCTGTTGGTGTAATGTTTCAGTCATTCAATTTGTTCAGTTTGTATCACACTACATCATTATTGCGAGGCGGTGAACAATATACGACTTGACGAGCTGTCATTATAAATCTAGAAGATTTAGTATCTAGAATGGACACCGGGACTGGTGTACTCGTAGATTGTAGATATATAATGGATGAGATTGCGGATATTTCTACTTTTTCACACATAAATAACAGAGCAGCTTTGAACTTGAAGTGTTGCAACTAGATTTTACGATAAAGATAGATTTTGTGTCTGTATCAATTTTCTAGCAAGGTAGACATTCTTCGCCGTACTACTTTTATTTTCATACATTAGCAGTATTTATTTATTTATTTATTTTTTTTTTTTTTTTGGGAAATCAACAGTTTACATTTTTACAGATTGTACATAAGTAAAATAGCCAAAATAAAACCAATTACGGATTTCCTCCTTGTGATTTTACGTAAGACAGCATTAGAAGAAATAATTAAATTAATGAGAAATGTGAAGTTATAATTATATAAAATAAAAGAATTGTATAAAATAATAGAACAAAATAATACAACAAAAATAAAGGGGAAAAAAAAAAAAAAAAAAAAAACTAAAATTTATATAAAATAAAAGATTATCGATACATTGGTAACCATAAGAATACAAACAATATTGTGCATATAAATCATATCATAACCATAAGAAGACAATGTTGTGCATATAAATCATACCATAACAGGATTATAAATATATAAAAACTAGAAACATAAACATCAGAAACATCAATTCAAGAAACATCAGTGAAATACTCTTTTAAGGTCATTTTATATTTAGTAAATTCGCAATTGAAGATGTCGATATTGAATAATATGTTATTGTAATTATTGTTAATTATTAATTATTGCATAGGGTGTATCAGCATAAGCGGAAGTAAAAAATGTCATTTTGCTGCAAAAATTTCATTTAAAGTTGGCTGTTTTTTTTCAATTTAAATAATACAAATATTTTTGCATCACACGTCGCCACTGGGTTCAATCTAACGCATCACGTGATAAGCAATCCGTCTCGCTCTAGCAGAACCGTGAGAACACACGAGACAATGTGGTCAGTGGCGACGTTTGTTGATTTTAGTAAAAATATACATTTAAATATATATATCGTTTAAATATGTAAGTGCCACGTTGCCGTTATCTCTTCTTTTTTGCATTAACGACGTACATTTATTTCTGTGGTGCGTACGAGAGAAGGGACGATTTCCCAGGTTCAGCCATGACAAGTATTGGCGTTTACTGATTCTACGTTTTCCTCCAATATTTACCTTCGGATAGGTGCTCAATTTTTCATACGAAATGCAGTTTTCTTCTTTATCGATACGAAGAAAAGCTTCACACTTCCTCTTTCTTAATTAGTTTCTCCGCAAATTACATTTTTTTAAAAGTCCATAATTCAAAGACCTCCAATCCTTACGTGGTTCTAGATTTTAGAAGAGATATTTTTTTTATTTTTTTTTTTATTAGTAGCTATATTATACATTTTTATTACATTTTTATAAGAATATATATATAAAAAATAGATGTTGATTATATTCGTAGTCCTCCTCACTAGGATATCCTGTGCTGAGGGGGACTAGGTTTTGGATAAGTTATTCAGCGACTTCTATGGTATGACTCCATGTTTTGGGTAAGGGTTTCCAGAAACTTCTACGACGATGTTTTAAATATGCTAGTAAGTTCTTTTTCCGGTAATTCCTTAAGCCAAGATTTAATGTTCTTAATGCAGTTGTTTTTTGTTTTGATTTGTTTGATACTAAGTGGGAGTTTGTTATATACCTTTACTGCTAAAAATTCAGAGCTTCTTTGTCCAAAGGTAGAGTATATCACTTCATTATACGATATCTTCAAATCTTTCTTTCTAATCCAGCAATAATAAATGGTAGTATTTTTTACAGACAGTTACACGTTCCATTCGAATTACACATCAAAATTCCAGCAGTTACCACAATCTGCTAAGGCACATTGAGACTTACCTTTACTAACCAATAGTAGATCCCGAACAAACGGCTTTCGACCTGATCATTATTTCAACGGATTTGCACTCACAACTTCCTTCGCATAATGAAATCAACTTCGGCTTTCAATTTCAGAATCGTTCGGCTGCGGGAATTTTCCGACAAGAGGAAATACCTATAATCAGCTGCCGGAGAAACGGTCTCATTTATTCGCCTCTTGAACTCTGATTGATAAATTACCAACACTTAATGCGTCCTCTTGCATTCTTGCGGCTTTCGCTGATTTTTCGTCGAGATACAATCAGTAGCACTAGATTGATTGGTAATATTGATCAATTTTGTTTTATTACAGACGCTTTTAATTGGAGAGTGTTAAAAAACAACAGATTTAGAATTATCCACTCGAGTGATCGTGTCAATAAACGAAATATGTGTCCAGCGCTCCGCACTTTTAAACATTCGTTTTAGAAATTTCCCGCCCTCATTAAAAACAATTATACATCTGAATTTTAATATGAAAACATATAAAATGATTGTAGTGCTATAAAGCCAATTAAAGAATCTATATTTTGCCATTTATTCCTTATTTTTATATTTATTAAAAAATCATAAACTTTACAAACACCGAATTCTGCGTATTAATTAGTTCTTTAAAATTATCCGTACTTATTTGTGTCAACAATGAATATTGTATATTTCTGTATACCTATTGTTAATATATAATATAATATAATCACAGATACAAATATATATTACAAGACTTAATTTTTAATCGTAACAGTTTTGTATGAAAAAAATATTGCACACAATTTGTGTCAACTTCGCGAACTGTCAAAATTGAATCCACTAAATTAGGATATTTAATTTGACTCCGTATCTCATTTCTGTGCTATTGATATTGCTCGGGCGTCCCTGACTTCTTCTGCCATTTAAATATCTTTAAACTATCCTGGCACTAACAACAACAAACTTTGAATTTTTCAGCGATATCAGTTGACTACTTTTTCGAGCATAAACATAAACATGCTGAAATTTTATACATTAAGATTTTTCCATTCTTGCACTTACCTCACCTTTACTTCTCCATTTAACATTATCGCAAATGCGCAAGTCAGAAAATTACAAATAACAACAACATTTTCACATTATTATGCACATTATTCTAACGTCAATGCACTTCGTTATGCATAATTAATCGAGCAGTGTTTGTATTTATTTTCTCCACTGCTTAGTGTTCCGAACAAGTTTGTATGTTATGGGATAATTTATAGAGCCTGCGTGCAAAGATCATAAACCATATTTTTTTATAGCCGAGTGGTTCGAGTTGAATAACACCATGGCGTCATCTCGAGGAACCGCTAAATTGGAGCTAATATTTGAAATAGTTAACACTTGTTGTGGTGATCTGCCGTGTCGATCACTCAGATAAGATGTAAATAATAGTCGTTTGGATACTCCATACTATTTGGTTTATTTAGTGTTATTACTAATGTACAGTATTCGAGATGTTGTTGCAAAGAGAGGACGAGTTACAACAGACACGCCTTTTTATACGTCTCGGTCATGCTGTCTCACTCATATATGCCTGTCTCTTTCATACCGACAGACATACGTTCACCACATCCCTCCACACTTAAATCAGCAGACAGTAACACAACATGATTATCATAATAATAATTATAAAACATACATACACATATTTAATTATTATTTTACAACATTTTCTTTTTTATTTATAACCATGTTGATTCGGAGAGTTGACTGCTGCTTATTTTGATTTCTCTGTCCTTGGTCGAAGGCGCTCCTTCCAGTTCCCCGACGTTGACGCCACGGGTTCACTGGAGCTGGAAGGAAAAAGAGGGTCACCCGTTAGATTGTCATCCGAAACAAAGTCGGAGACATCGTACTCATCGAACGATAGCCTCCTCGTCTCAGACTCAGGAATTAAAATACTAGGGTTCTTTTCCCATGATACACACAGTTTGGATAATTGATCAAAATGTCTTTTCCAGTACATGATTTTATCATTCAATTTAACCTCAATTAAATATAGTTTATTTCCCAAACGTTTATGTACTTTCCCTGGTACCCACTTATCATTGTTTTGGTCTCTAAAATCCCTAACCATAACTTTCTGATTAATCTTAAAATTCGTAGATACTTTGTTATTCCTTCTATAATAGAATTTCTGATTTTCCTGACATTTTGACATTTTCATTTTGGTATCTTTATCAATCACATTTTCCTTTACCTTCCCCCCTCTAGGTATAAAATTATTCAAATTTGACCTTAACCTTCTACCAAACATTACAACTGCTGGCTCTAACCCTGTTGTACAGTGTGGTGCATTCCTATAATCTATGAGAAAACATTCTAACTTCTCATTATAACCTGACTGAAATTTTTTTTCTAACAATATTTTCTTTAAAAAATTTTTACACGTTTTGACTGCATTCTCTGCCAATCCATTTGATTGAGGATGATTTATAGGTGTTGTTAAATGTTTAATGCCATTTCTCTCGCAAAACTGTTTAAAGTCTGCTGACATGAATGCTGCTCCATTATCAGAAACTAAGGTTTGTACACTACCGAAATAACTGAATAATCTCTTTAAGATTTTAATGGTATTATCTGAGTTAGGTGAATTTACTTCCACGCAATCCAACCATTTTGAGGTTGAATCTATGATTACCAAAAAATATTTATTTCCGATAGGCCCTACGTAATCTATATGAACCCTACTCCAAATTTCTTCCGTTATCGGCCATGGAGTTAACTCACTCTTGGGTTGTGATGGTTGAATTTCCGCACAAATTCCGCACTCTCTAACTAAAAATTCAATTTGACTGTCAATCCCTGGCCACCAAAAATAGCCTCTAGCTAGCCCTTTCATCTTGGCAATCCCTAGATGAGATCTATGCAATAAGCTTAATATCTTATCCCTTAAACTTATTGGAATTACTAACCTATGGTTCCAGAAAATACAATCATCAATTATTGATAAATCGTTCCTTTTTATCCAATAAATCCATTTGCAATCATCCTTATTGACTTTATTTGGCCACCCTGTTCTAAGATAATTTTTTATCTCTAATAATAATTTATCCGTATTAGATTCTGCTTTAACTTCCTCAACATCTATTGGCATCTCGCTATTATTTTTGAATAAACACAAAATTCTTGAATCAAAGTTATTATTTTCCTCAACAGGATCTCCTACAGGTACGCGAGATAAGTAATCCGAACAATTTAATGTTGATTTTACGTATTGAACTTTATAATTGAAAGATGAGAGAATTACACCATAACGTTGTAATCTATTACAAGTTAAAACAGGAATTCCTTTTTTTTCACCAAAAATTCTACATAAAGGTTCATTATCTATTTCTAGAATGAATTCCCTTCCGTAAATGTACTCGAAAAACTTCTTAAAAGCAAACACAATTGCACAAGCCTCGAGGTCTAAAATTGAATATTTCTTTTCCGCTTCTGTCAGTTTACGAGAAACAAAAGAAATAGGTCTTTGTAAATTATTTTCATACACATGTAACAATGTTGCACCCAAACCTTTCGTTGAGGCGTCCGTAACTACCTTCAAAGTAACATTTGGATCGTAATGTGCTAACACTCGATTATCACATAAAATTAATTTTATTTTATTAAAAACTTTTACGCAATCTTGATTAAAATCAAAATTCGTATTTTTTTTCAATAATTTGTGCAAAGGATCTAATAACATAGACATATTTGGCACAAAAGATCGGTAAAAATTTACCATTCCTAAAAAACTGCGTAGCTCTGATAAATCTTTTGGTTGCGCGACTTTACTAATTGCGTTCGTTTTATCTTCCATAGGTTTAATCCCTTCCTTCGAGATTTCAAACCCTAAGAAACATACCGATGAAGCGTTAAAATTGCACTTTTGAATATTTACGCACAAACCGCAATCTTTTAACCTATTAAGAACTGCATTTAAATTAGCATTATGTTCCTCTATCGTTTCTCCTGTAACCATAATATCATCCAGGAAAACCGCTGTTTTCTTCAAACCTTGTAGACATGAAGCTATAGTTCTACAAAATATTGCCGGTGCACTGTTAATCCCAAACACTAGCCTAGTGAATTTAAATAATCCTAAATGTGTAGAAATCGTAGTATATTCCATACTTTCTTCGTCTAGTTCCAACTGTAAATAAGCTTGACGTAAATCAATTTTTGAAAATATTATTCCGCCCGAAATTTGTGATAATAAAACTTCTATCTTCGGCATGGGATATTTGTCAACAATCAATTGTGGGTTCACAGTACATTTATAATCCCCGCAAATTCTAATGCTTCCATCGCTTTTAACTACGGGCACGATAGGAGATGCAAACTTGCTATAACTAATCGGAACTAAAATTCCCTCTTCCTGTAAACGGTTCAATTCCGTTTCAACTTTCGCTTTCAAAGCGAAAGGAATACTTCTCGGATTGCAGAATTTCGGTTCTGCATTTTCTTTCAATTTTAAATGAACTTTAAATTTATTGAATCTACCTAGTTTACTTGAAAATACCTCCGGATATTTACGCACTAACGTATCGACACTATTATTGTTTACGTCGTGAATATTATGCGTGAGTATTTCACTTTTCAACTGTGAAGAAACCGTCTCGAAACCCGTAAAACCAATGTTAAATTCTTTTACGAAGTCTCTACCTAGCACAGTGGTTGAACCATCCTTTACAACACAAAATTCCATTATTTTAGTAATACCATTGAAATTAATTGACAAAATTAAACATCCAAGTAACTGTAACTTACAATTATTGTAACCCTTCAGGGTTAAATTCTTCGGCTTCAATTGTACATCTTTAAAATGTTCCCAATAATCTTTATCCGATAGGATCGATATTCCTGCACCCGTGTCAAATAATCCTTTTATGATGATACCGTTATTAACTTTTAACGATAAATAAATGGGATCGGTATTTCTTGTTAACCTTGAATTTATTTCACTTGAATTCACAAACACAGATGAAACTTCCTCCCGTTTTTTTTCGCGACAATTTTTACTAAAATGTCCCTTGTTTTTGCAATTAAAACACGTCACGTTTTTTAATCTACAATTACTGGAATCATGATTATTTAAATTACAATATTTGCACTTCAACTGTTGTATACGTTCTACTGATTTCTTTCTGGGAATTGTAACATTTTTGTCTTTCGCCCGCGCCGGTGAAGTAGAATAATTCCTACCTGCACTACTATTAAAATTTTTCTTACTTCTAGAAATGAGCCCGACACTCTCGGATTTAATACACGTAATATTTTTATGAAATGAATCCATTCCCGATGCGCACTCTAATGTACTTTTTAAAGTCAGCTTCTCTGCATCTAAAAACATTTTTTCTTTAATACGACCTTCTAATAAACCAGTCACAAAAATATCTTTTAAGTTTTCTTCCAGTCTGCTTTCAAATTTGCAGAATCTTGTTAGACAACGTAACCTAGCTATATAATCATTTATAGATTCCCCAACTTTTTGTTTCGCCGCAAAAAAATTTCCACGTTCCTTAAACACATTCTTTGAAACACCAATGTGGTTTCCTAATAACAAAAATATATTTTCAACCGATAATTCTGTTATTTTTTTTGGAAAACATAAATCTATCAGTAGATTAATCGTGTCTGTGTGTAGGTGGGATATTAAAACCGCCCTCTTTTTATCCTCGGATTTAAAATTTGTCATCATTGACGAGGATCAACTGCTCAAACTGTAGCACGAACGTCTCCAGCCCGTCCCTAAGGTGACAAAACCTGGGTAAACCCACTCCCTCCATTTCCACACAGATTACCAATAATCAGAAAAAACAACAACAAACAGCACTCAACTCACGAATCTGATGATTGATGCTGCCGCCGATCGCCGCCCTTCCGCGTCCGACCGTCTTCTGGCTCCGTCCGGATTCCTGGTCGTCCTTCTCGTCCGGTCACCACCGCCACGCCTTCCCGTGTCGGGTCCCCGTACAAGCTGCCTGGATCCGTTTTTCATCCGGTTTCTCGGCTGTTGATTCCTTGAGCTCAGCGCCTTGAATCTCCTCACCAGTTCCTTGCCTTGATGCTCCTTCAATGTCCGATACTGTCCGTGAAGCTGCCCCCAAATTATTTTATTTTTTTATGCGACAATAATCCCTTCCGCGGTGCTCGGTGGGATTATAACCAAACTATGGTTCTTTCAGCTGCGCCTACTGTGGTTCTTCCTCCAGGAAGAATTTAATGGCTGATCAGCTTCCTTTTTCGGCTGCTCCAACTGTAGTTCTTCCTCCAGGAAGAATTTAATAGCTGTTCAGATTCCTTTTTCGGCTGCTCCAACTGTAGTTTTTTCAGCTGCGGCTACGGTTCTTCCTCCAGGAAGAATTTTGCGGCCGTTCAGCTTCCTTTTTCGGCTGCGCCAACTGTGGTGATCTGCCGTGTCGATCACTCAGATAAGATGTAAATAATAGTCGTTTGGATACTCCATACTATTTGGTTTATTTAGTGTTATTACTAATGTACAGTATTCGAGATGTTGTTGCAAAGAGAGGACGAGTTACAACAGACACGCCTTTTTATACGTCTCGGTCATGCTGTCTCACTCAGATATGCCTGTCTCTTTCATACCGACAGACATACGTTCACCACACTTGTTAACATTGTTAAGTGAGTCATAGAAATCAGGCAATTTCTATTCTTGAACGAACCGTACATGATAAGCTTTTGGTTGATTTATAACTGAGCTAGTTACCAACTTGAGATTATTAATAATCCAATGTTATTGGACCAATAGAACTGGACATATTTAAATATAGCAATTCTTAGTTTTTATTATGAAGATTTTAGAAAGTAGCAGGGATGTTTTTTGACTCCCAAAATGAACAGAGGAAGGATAAGAAATTGTGGGAAAGAAAAAAAGTATGATGTTATGAATCTGGGGGTTGGTGTGTCCAGTAGTGACGGACATATGAATCCATCCCTCCCACAGCAGTGCAAGGCGATGTTCCGAGAGAGTCGATCTGGAGAGGTCAAAAGGTCTCCCAAAAGTATCGAAAGTATCTCCCAATCCGGCCTGCCAAGCAGCTGGTGGGCAGATGCATCCGCCCCCAACACCTGAACCCACCTCACCCTATGAACCCGAGCACCCCTACTAAGTCACCAAACGTAGCGACACACAGGGTGACCTGTGGCAAAGGTTTTGGTTAGCAAATAAATGGTTCCCGGGTTGGCGGTACCCAAACCCGCCTCTCAAATTGATATCATTGTAATCGTCTGCATTTAGCGCTACTAAAAAATAGTGAGATTTTAATTTCATACTGCAAAGCTATCCGAGACATTGGTTCAAGAAGCAGATACAACAGATAACAAATATTATTTATGTGATGGATTTTTAAAGATTGAATCAAGCGTAAGAAAACGATTAATTGCTCTCAAATTATTTAACTTTCTTCTGGTCTGCGCCAGTTTTTATACGCATTTTATTTATAAATTATAACTGTAATTAGCAGTTGTAACGATTTGAATTTTTTGTGTTGCTAGCTTTGTTAATTGATGCAAAATATGTTTCGTAATATAATGACTACTAATAGACGTCAATTGAAATTTGGTGGAAAGTAAGCAAGCCAGCAATAAAAAAATATGTTTTAATATGGATGTTTGGTTTTGAAATGAGCGTATACTTAGTTCCTACCGGCATGTCATTTATCCAGTTTCTACATATCCCTAACCATCACCTTGCTGGAAAAGTGTTTGAATTTTGGTACAATGGCAAGAACACTGCAAATTTCGTTGCATTTGTTGCACTGCAAAAAAATCAAAAAAGGATTGAACTACTGGAAGCAAGTTATTGATGTTTTTCGTGTACATAATCATTGAAAGAAGGGCCATATTGGAAGTGCTCAGTGTCGTTCTAGTACTCCTTAGTTTTATTGCGGCGGTAGTTACCTCGAGGTTGTGCTTGAACTCAATATATTGTGTTGTGTGCTCCTTGTTGGTAAGTATCGATTGGTCATCCTGTTCTCTTTCTTTCCATACCTTGTTTCACTCCTACAGTCCACATTTTATGTTCATCTGAAGCTCTAATTCGGAAGCAGTTTCGGATGCAACAATGGAAATAAATACTATATCTGAGTACCTACTTTATAACTAAGCAGTTTTTATAATAGTATCTATGTTCAGACCTGTCCATCTTCACTGTTGACTCAACTGCAATTTGCTCAACCTTTCATAAAAGACAATAAATATTATAATCATAGTTTTGCTAAGATCCCGAGCCACTCATCACGGAGTTCACGAGACAAACGCTTGTGATAAATAATAATATGTCCGCTCTTTGTATTTGATAAGTGTGACAAACTCCTTCGTGAGATTCCAAAGCCAACATTAGCATTGTTCTTGAGATGGAAACACACCGTTAGTTCGTAATATAAACAATAAACCATGTACACGATCGTTTAATTTCTACTCCATCGATTTCTCAATCATGCCCTCATATCAATAGGAAACTAGGCAATACATTATTGTTTTACATACGAGATGAGATGCTGCAATTTTAATGTGAAATCTATCTTTATTTTTTGAACTACCTGGAAATCTGTAGACAGAAATCCGTAACCTTTCTGCTATCCTGGTACTTTGTTAGAACGGTTCCATAGCATCTCAGAACAGTGTTAATTCAAAAGTGAAATAAAGTCATCAATTTTGAAGTAAAAAAGGTCTACAAACCTAACCTAACAGAACCTATTTAACCTACTTTTTTTCATTACTTTTCATGACTTCATATCACTTTTCAAGAGTTTGTTGAATTGCCACCTTTTTACGAGTTGCTTCCTTTTTGACCAGGCAACATGTTCAGATTAATTCACAGCAATACGTGAATCGATCATGTTTGTTTCACCATGTCAAGTAAATTAAGATTTATTTTATTGATCGATTCTTTTTAGTTTTGTTTTTAAATATTATAAAAGTTAAACGAAACTTACGTTATAATCTACGCGTTCGTAAATGGCGCTAATTAAATTATTTTTAAGGAAAAACACCTTTCGCAAGTTATGCTTCAAAATATTAAGATGAAATGTATGTTTGTTCCTGTACATATGGAGTATGAATATGAATACATAGTTTTGTACGTATGAAAACTCAATTCTTCCAAGAAAGGCATTCGGTGATTCAATTTCAATATTACATTTGTATGCCTTTCTTGAAAGAGTCGAGTTTTTATAAGGACGTAACTATTTATTCATATCCATATTACGTATGTACATGCGCAAACAAAAAATTCATCTTAATATATTCAAGAAAAATTTGCCAAACTGGTTTTTTCCCAAAATAATTAAATTAGCGCCGTCTACGAACCCGCAAATTATAACGTAATTCCGTTTACTTGTAAAACGTTTCTGATGTTTTTAACAGCAAAGTTATTAAATAAACATCGTAGTAATTTAGTTACTTTTTTATCTTACAATATCAGCAGTTAAATCTAAGACTTGTAAAGAATTTAGATGGCATATTGGTTAAAAATACAATAGTATTAATCGTTTTGGCCCAAGTTGTGGCTTATGACAGGGTTTAATGACGCAATTCAGTACTTCTATTAATAGGAATTGTTTCACATGCGTCACTGGACCAATAGGTTTTTATTTCTTTTTGGTTCCTTCGAATGTTCACGTACATTATTCAATTGATTTTACCGTTTATTTCTCAGCAATACATGCTTAACTTCTGCGATGTCTTTAACTCTACCTTGTAAATCAGTTGTACAATCTCCTGCATTTCCTATCCTTTCATCATACAGCATTGTCCAACTATCATACATCTTTGTGTTCGTTTCTTAATCTTATCCGTTCGCGTATCTCTTCTCTGTCATATTACATGCATTTCCGTTTACAGCGAAATGCCCTTATTCGTAAATGATTTGCGGCGTTATATCGGCGTTGCCCTCATTCTCAATCAGCGGGGAAAGTAAATTACTGGACGAAATGGAAAATTATTCTATTGTCCATACAACTATAGCTAATTGCGGCTCTATTAATTAAACCAGTGTATATTATTAACGAACCACTTTTCCCCACCTTTTGCAGTGAGCTGATCATGATCTGGGCCTTACCTTTATGGAAATAGGACTTACCCTGTCCCCGCGAGGTAGATCGAGAAGCAAAATGTTCGCGAGAACCGAATAACTATGTTTCTTAACTTTCGCAAATATTAAGATAGATAATTGAAAAAACAATATTCTTTATATTATTCGAGTCTGTTTGCCTATTCACTAGAGCCATTCGCGTTACGATAAAATTTGATGAAAAAAAATCACAAACCCCATTTAGAAGAATCTGTGATTTTTTAAATCTCCTCGTTTAGAAATAATCGATATTTATTCTCAAATATTACGAATCTCTTCCTTATCTACTGTCATATCATTTTCACCAGAAATCTTGGAATATTATATAAGATGTATTGTTTTTGTATTAGAATGCAAATCGATCAAGCAATAATATCTTTGATCAACCCAATATAATTTATCAGGATTCTTTAAACCCTAAAAAAAACATCTGCATTTCAGCACGTAGCCACCTAGGCATTAGTATTTGATAGTACGTAGGTAGAACTGGGGATCGATAACTTTGGAGTACTGATATTGTTTATCTTTCATATTGTTATGGTTATCTCAAATGCAGGTTTATTTTATCTACTGCTTAATTATTACTCGCTGAAAATACAATTGAAGATATTCCAGCCACAAAGATATAAACATCGCAAAAACTATACCCTAACAATATTTAATAACAGTAACAATTGTGAATAGTTTTCAATAGTATATGTACTGGTTACTTCGCATGATTATACTATATGTATATTGCTTTGCATTAACAAAACCTACGAACTAATTATGTTAGTGGACATTTTGGCCAAAGTTTTGCACATTTTTCATGTCCGATTTTTATTGAATTTTTCATAGTTAAAGCGATATGAAACTCTAATAACAGGGGTTCGCTCGACGCTTACATTTGAATTATTTCTGATGAACATATTACTAAAATCTAAAATGTTTCTAGAAGGATCCCTACGGATACTAAGTTATTTATAGTTAAGATTAGTATATTTTAAGGCACTATTTAGAGGTTTTTACATAGGAATAGTTTATAAAATTATAAACAGTTCTTTTTGTACAACTGCCCCAGCAACCATCTTTTGTATTATTAAGTGATAAAATGAAAATGTCCATTGAAGAATTCACATTATAATCCACCATTAGTATTGTGGGCATATTATGGTAGTTAATCCCAGAATTTCTGCACTTAAAAAAAATCCTGACGTCTATTAATCTGGTGTTGGTGGAAACATAAAAATAAAACGCAAAATTAACAGAATGGATAGTATAGAAAGGGATAAAACTTTGACGAAAATGTCCAAGAACAGCATACTGTCCAAGCAGGTAAAATCAACTTAAGAAACGTACGTCATCATAATTAAACATATTTTGTAGTATGAATTTAAGCATCGAATCGGGTGTCAAATTCAAATTTTATGTGACTTTTGTTTCATATCGCAATCACATTGTCGATATTTTACATGACCTGTGTTTCATATCGCATTCACATTGTCGATATTTTTAGTGACCTGTGTTTCATATCGCAATCATATTGTCGATATTTTATGTGACCTATGTTTCATATCGCCATCACATTGTGGATATTTTATGTGACCTGTGTTTCATATCGCAATAACATTGTGGATATTTTATGTGACCTGTTTTTAATATCGCAATCACATTGTACATATTTTATGTGACCTGTTTTTAATATCGCAATCACATTGTACATATTTTATGTGAACTGTTTTTCATATCGCAATCACATTTTCGATATTTCCACCTGCATTGCAATTCAACACTCGACGTCAAGCAGTTACAATCTTCTTGTTATGTTTATCAGATCGTCGGGATTAGTTCTTATATTTTTTTATCTCCCATTGGAGATCTGTACCGCCTCAGCTCAATGTACATTTATATAAACAAACAAAGTTTGTTGTAGGGCCAACCCAGCGACATTTAATAATGAACCGTGATTGTTTAACTATTTACCATTACCAGTTAACGAATCCTGAAGTTAACCCTTTAATATCCAGTCCATTTAAAACCACACGACTAAATTACATATTTATTTATTAATTAATTAATTTAATTAATTTATTGGATAAATTATCAATTTAATTGCAAATTATCTTAAAATATTATGCTCTTTGTTATAATTAATAATAATAATAATACTTGGATGACTTGTATAGCGCCGTTTTTGTGCAAAAACACCTCAAGGGCGCTGTACAAACTTATAATACATTTCTACAGTGATCTATGTTATTACTTAACTATTTATGGAGAAAATATACAGTACAATACTTACCTGGTAGGTCACTTGAGATTAACACTTAATTAACATTATCTAATTGTTTATTAGCGAAATTTAGATACAGGATTTAGGACTTAATTGAAAAATTGAATATAACTGGTTTTTCTCTTAGGATTGGTATATTTAATTTAAGGGTACGACAGCTTAAAAAGGTAAGTTTTTAGCTTAGACCTGAATTCTGTTGGACTTGTTATGGATCTTAGTTCCGGAGGGAGTTTATTCCAAGCCTTCGGCCCAGATACTCCGAAAGCGCGATCACCAAACTTAGTATTTGGCTTGCGCTTAGGTTCTATCAGTCTGCCTACAGCTGCTGATGTTGCTGATCTAAGCGTTGACTGCCTCAGACCAGTGTTTTTCGGGAAGCATAGTTCAGAGATGTAGGGTGGGGCCATTTCATTGATGGATTTAAACACCATCCAGCACAGTTTGTACTGGATTCTTTCAGGGCACTTGAGCCAGTGAAGGTTACGAAGGTGTTCTGAAATGTGCGAATATTTTGAAACCCCGGTTATGAGCCGTGCTGCTGCATTAAACACTGATTTAATTACGTAACTTTAGGTATTAATTTGTTATTGTGTCATCAATACCTATGGAATGTCATTCTTTAACTCCTTATTTAAAAAATAATCCTTTCAACTGTTCGTTTGAGATTTCATCACTGCTTTTTTAGAAATATATTATCACAGACATGTGAAAAATCATGGGATCATCTGAATTCCTGACAAATCAATTCCAGTTTTGAAAATGACACATAAATTTAAAGCAATTGAGTTCATACAATTAAAGTTACACCGTCATCCGAAATTAGTATTTTTGGTGATTATGTTCATTATTGATAAATGGAACAAAAAATACATATTTGACGACTAAATGTATTTTTCAATGCTCGATATCTCATTATATAAAAGCGAAAATATTTGCGTTAACCTTGAATTTGCAGACAGAAAAATCTGTACAAATTTCATCAAATGCTGTAAACATGACTTTTGTCATTTTTAATGTTTTTCTTGGACTGGAATCGATTATTATTTTTTTTATGTTTTTGTTGTTGTTATGTTATCTTTATATTTATGCATGGTAGACAGTGAATTAATATTTTTTGATTAAACAATACTTTGTGTGATAGGTTTTTTTTTCGTACTAATAAAAAATAGCTCTGAGGCCTAAATATAATAATAATCTAAATTTAAACAAAACTAAATTAAAAAAAAAACTAAATTTGAAAGAAAAAAATATGCACCATTTAAAAAAAATAAAATTATTCAAGCATAAAAAATAGTCTATATAATATGTTAAAACAAGTGAGGTGCTGAAAGGGTTAAACAACAAACCATGCCATGTGTTTGATCAAGCCCACATGCACAGTATGTCACAGCCCCTAGAGATCCCACACTGTAATAATAATAACAAGTACAGGACGTAACCTATGATTCTCAACCCACATTCAACTTATCATACCAGGCCCTCTCAACCTTCGATCAGTTATGACATAATTAAACAACTCAATTCTACCCAAAGTACCGCTAAATACTGCTTTGGTGTCTTTGCTTACATTTTTTTCACTTGCGTAGGTTTATCAATTTTACGAAGGTACATTGTTTAATTGCGTATTAAAAATTTGTCAACATATTTCCATTATTGATGCAACGATTACGATACAGATTAATCAATAAATAATCAAAGCCAATTGTTTTGCTTATCGGCTTAATGGTACAATAGAAATAATGTAGGACATCACATAACTCCTAACATTAAACAATACGAAAATTACAAAACAAGTGCATTACATTATAATTCTTGTATACATATGTGCTTCAATACCGTTGTTTGGAAATTACCTGGTAATTATTATTTATTTTATTTAAGAAATTATGCAACTTGTTCAAAGAACGTCACTATCTAATGAAAAATATTTTTTCAAAATTTCTTCTGGGAGGTAGGTACCATAATATTGAAGAACCCAGTCAAAGTTAGCCATCTACTCAAAGTTGCTATATAGTCAATTCAAGGCTTGTTTGGTAATAAAGTAGACGAAGCAGATTTTCGAAAATGCTAAAAGTCAACTGTCTAGTCAAAGTTAACCACCTTCTCACAGTTACCCGTCTAGTCAAAGTTAGGCTTGCTTGAATAATAAAGGGGATGCAGCGGATTATCGGAAAACCGGAAACGAAACGTACAAACAAATGAACAGATATATGAAACTCCAAACGGTCAAGTTAAATTAATTTTACAGGCAGATGAAATGCCAAACGGTCGTTTTAGAACATATCCTGTTCTAAATACTAAGAAAATCTTGGCAAAGCCGTCAGCATTTAGCATATTATCGTGTATGGCTGAAAAAACATCTAAAAGTATGTTTTTTTAAACTATAAAAACAAAAAATAATGGCTATCTTATGTTATTGTTAATTTGCTTTTTAAACAGGCAACATATGAACGGATGCAACTAATTGCATATTTGTATAATGTAGTATTATTTTGGTTAATTTATAGCGTGCATTGCCTTTTATCCTTGCATGCCGAATAGTAAACATACATTAAGCATGCATTTAAATATCACGGCCGCATTTTAATAAACAAAGTTATCCGTGTTACCTTTGTTCTGCTGATGAACCTTTAACAAATGTGTTTTTTATTCTAACCATTTATATGAGTACTGTATTTTAATTCTGTCAAGGTCACGCGTAGCAAATTACACTATAATCAACCTATCTGCTAAGTACGTTGGATTTGAATTTTTATTAAAAAATTGTAATTGCAATTCCTACCCAAAATAGTACTGTTGTAACCTTCTAGTATTTAGAAAATGAAGAACAACCAAAAATGACCTTTAATTTAATACAGAGGCGCCACCAGGTCTAGGTGTAGTTGAATCTTTACAAAATAGCTCTATAGCTGTCGCAAATTGCAAGGAACATTATTTCCTGTATTTACACGGGTTATTACATCTATATAAATTATCCTGCTGTTATTAGTACCTTAGCACTATCCACCTTTACTTCACTACTGCAATTACCGATGTTTATTAGTCTTCCATACCGTAAATAGAATGTTTGATTTAGTGTATAAATACTAAAGTACGGAGAAGTCCTCATAAACCTCTGCATTCTGTACCATTCATTACCACAGGTGTTTGTTTGCGATGCAACGCCTCCGTAATAATGCATTTCTCCTGCCTTCCTATAACCGCTGCCTTTACCCTCTTCTCCTCGTGGAGATAATTAGACTCCTCGCCTGTCAATTAACACAGTCGCGGTCGTGTCCTGTAATGCACGGCCTGGCTCCACGTGGTGATAGTATAGTACTTTTACCTAACTGTTGGTACTCCATTGTATTAAATTAGATACCGACTCGTGCATTCCCCTCTTTGTTCTCTCAGTTCCTCGGTTTCAGGAACAAAATAAGGAAGTGCAGGCCTTAGACAATTAATAGGATCAACTACCTTGCAATTTAAAATAATATATTTTATGTTTGGTCCCTACAAGCGGCCTTGAGGGAATCCTCACAATATCTGTTAAATCTTATAACAATACAAGTCTAAAACAGATAGTCAATATCAATTTTAAAAGATAGACATTACATTATTTATTCTATTATTAGTTGATACTTTTATTTTTTCATATTTTTGTCATCTTGATTGAAATAATGACTGAATTAACACTTTCTAAACTAGCTTGCAGGATGTGTTCTCTCTCGAGATGCTGGGCGGGTGGTCTTTTCAAGGAGATGAAGGAGTGATCCTAGGTCTTGAAAACCGATGTTTTTCTTGAATGAATAGTACGTCAGTTCATTTTCAATCGGAGTTCTGTTTAAGCACTCGTAGATTCCCACTTGTCTGTGCTTTGTAACCAGACGGAATTGTCGTTTTTGGGAGAGTCGATTACTTTGGACAATAATTTACTATCGCGTGTTTATGAAACTAAGATATACATTGGATAATTTTACATAGAAAGTGTAAAAAATTTAATTTCATTGCCGGCAACCCCGGTGTTTATTATCACATTTTTCTTCGCCTCAATAGAATATGTGTATTATAAATGCAAGTCTCTAAAATTATCATAAACATTTAGAATTACTTACCTGCTTACCCCTCTAAATTGTAAAATATATCTTAAATTTTGGTTGCGGTTTCTATGGACTTACCTTAAATATTATTTTCATATTATTTAAAACCTTCTGCAAAATCCTTCACTCATATCTGGGCTTACCTCTAGACATGATCCCTACACCTTTCACTTATCAGATTAATGGTCTACGTGTGGTTGTCGCAAATCATTTAAATTCTGTATTAATTCTTTAGAGAGACATTTATTATCTTTCTGAATTAAAACTGCTTTCAGCAAGTTTCTCTGAATAATCTTGATTCAAAATATTTGGATTTCAATCACAACCATGCCGCTGCATTCAAGCTTGAATTTTGAATGCATTACCGTCTTATAAAGTTCCTTTTTGTAACTTGATAATCTCTGAATGCCGAGAGGTCGCACGTGGGACATTGTTCCCTTCACTGGGCTATTAATTTTGTCCTTGGTGGAACATTTTATAATATTTAGTACGCGGCATCATTCTGAATGTCTTGCTTTTGAATCACCGTCCGTCTTACCCGCTTTCAAGGCCTATAGTACTTATCACGCAAACGCATTACGTTCTCATAAACTTTATAAATAATGCATACACATTACACGCGTACACATTCTAAGAAGGTATTGATGTAAATGTAAATACTGCACTTAATTTACGTTTCATTAACTACACTATTATCTTGTTTGTTCTCTTTCATCGATATCTCTTCATTCCTTTCTGATAATATTATTTCACAAATCGATGATAACGTCGATAACATATATTTTTTTTTAAATTATCCTTTACATTAATTTAGCCAATGGTTAAAGTTTAATCGCATGCCTATTTTGACAGGTTTGGTTTGTGTTCACGGTAACGCACGTTAGCAAATAGATACAAATATATAGGCTCTTGGTGGATATGTCCAGTGTCACTCTTTTCAAATTTATAACAAAAATCCTTACACCTCACCCCGTCCACATTTCCTCTTATCTAAATTATCTATCTAACTTTTATTTTGCTTTCATACATAATATTTTACAAAGCCAACACAGTAAATTACCATCAGATTAATTTCTACGCTTTGTAATTATTTTACGATTATCGTTATCAAACTCTACTGCATAATTTAACCTAACCAAAAGGTGGGGCAAAATAAACTCATCCATTTGGTACGTAAATTTTGAAATAAATGGAATTGAAATAATTAACTTTTTTTTCATATATTGTAACTCCACTACTTGTCATTTGTTTATTTATTTTACACTATCTGTAAAATACGTTTATTTTTAAAGTTGTATAGTAGAAATTGTGGCTATTTTCTTTGTTGCTGAAAAATACGTCAGCCAACTCGACGAGAATATCGAAGAAGGAATCGTAATTGACCGGTGCCAGATAAGAAATATTTTCATGGTTTGGCTAATCGATTTGAAGAGTGCGGAACGACCTCGGTCTTTCACCGCTCTGGAAGGCCAAGAACTGTCCGTGCTGAAGAAAACTCCGCCCGTGTTGGTGAAAGTGTTGCGGATTCTCCAGCAATGATTCTTCACTGAAGAACAGTATTCATATTCTTCAAGAAATTTTCAATTCGGGAAATGTTAAAAAAAAAGTCATTGAGCGTCTTTAAAACAAGCTAATTTGTTTTAGAGCCGCAGATTTACTCTTTTTCAAAGTTAGTTAGTTGCTTGGAGCTGGAACTTAATAAAGGATAATGATAATTCTGAAATCGCCAATAATCCATTAATATTTACGTTTACCCCCATAATGCACACATTCCTGGTAAACCCTATGTTATGTTTATCTCCCATCTGTTCATGTATCAGCTGGTTCTTACTTCTCTTTGACTTCATTACTTTATAATTGTGTACATATATTTCGCTTTAATTATAATTTGAACATTCTTTGTGTTGGTATTTATGAGAAGGTACGGTTGTGTTCAAAACTAGTACTACATTTAATATCAACTATTTAAAGAGAAAAATCAGTTTGGCCATAACTTAACAACTCTTCATCATTTAAAGTGTTGTGGTTTTTTTATATTGTATTCATTAGCGTTGAATGATTTTTATGTTGGCAACAACTCTTCACCCGACACCGTGAAGTGGTTTCGTATTTGTAAAGGGTGTGCCTCCCCTAATTAATTGCAGCTATTTTTGGAAGGGCTGTAGTTATTTATGTTCTGTATATGTTTCATGATCCACATAGTTCTCACATCTTCTATTCTAAAAACAGTGAACTTTGTTTACCTCTTGTGATTTGGAGGAATGTAAACCATCATCACTGAACTTTAAAAGCTTCCATAGATCGAGAGCTTTAGACTTAATGGTTATAGAGCAAACCGATCTTTATTCATGAATTTTGTGTCTCATGATGATAAGCTCAAATTCTTAATTTAGGATTTCTCTCTGAAAATACCGCATTTCGCCTTTTAAAATGCCTTCTCCATGCAAGCTAATCAGAGACCAAAGAATACCGGTTTAGGAATATTCCGAATGCTCAGAAGCTGTTGAAATATAAACTGATCGCAATGAAAACAATAAAAACTAATTAACATGGTCTTGGACAAATAAATCGTACCCGAAACCCGAGAGTATTCTTTTTGGCTGGTTTATTAATCAATCCTTTTTTTAATAATTTGATATCAATCTCGCCTCAAATTATTTACGTATAAATCACACCCCTTAACCTTTCGTGACCAACAATTCACTTTGATTAATCTATATTTAATTATGTCCCGCTTTGGTATGGCCTACTAGATGACAAGATAAGCATGTAAATTACTATTTGGTAAAGTTGTTTGCCACGTGCCCGGTGGCGGGTACTATCACCTTTAGCTCAAGGCACGGAGCACGCAGACCAGAAGCAATTTTAATTTGTAAAGTATTTGATGGGAAACACGAAAATACCCTTTGTAAATTATTATTCCATCTATATTATATGCTTATTTTTTCTACAGGAGGCGTAGCTGTTGCGTCGTATTCAATTTTATTACTGAATTGAAAAATAATGTGGGCCCATGAGTTCTTGAAAATCAATGATCTATGCTTTGACTTCCAAGATCGCTTCTGGTCTTAAGATATGTGTGATAGGTTAGTCAATGCAAACTAAGATGCTGTTGTAATGATTATGATTGTGCATTTTCTTCAATACCTAATATGTAATATCTCATTTCTAAGTTCTTGTCTGTTCTCATAATAGGCGAATGGTGATTGCAATCACATCATTTCATTACCCATGTGATTGCCAGCTGCCCGTTGTCGCAAATTGATTAACAGGTCGTGGGAAGTGATCCATCATACAAGTCTTTAAAAGCCCGGGGAGTAAAGGATGGGGAAACACGACTTGGTTTTCCACATCCTTCCATCCCACACAATAACACACCAGTTTCTTCTACAGTTTTTTTATTCGGATCTCAACTGTAATATGGCACAACTAGCTCTTTTTCATTTTACTTCCTCTGTACTTCACTCCGCGTGTTCAATTCAAGAAGCAATCGCATGTATGTGATATTCAAATATTGTATTTAAACACTTGTAATAACGTGTCATACGTGAGAGAACGCCGCTCGATTGTCGGTCAAATAAAAATCTTGGACATTCCCTGGAAAATCCCGTCTTGATTATTTGTAATGCTTTCGTAAACTCTATCTAGAAAGCGTAAATTCCTCGATTTTGGGTATTCTTCAACACGGAAGCACTTCGTTCATTGTTGACAAACTACTTCTGAATTGGTTGGTTTTTTTCTGTTTTTGTCTGTGTACAACCATCATCATCTTGACCATGGAAATCCATGAACAACCGTACAAAATGTGACTTCTTTATTTATTTATTCCCGTGGGAGTATATTATGGGCATCCTGGGGTTATGGCACAGTTAAACCAAGAGTAGCTAGCACTAACTAAAAGCATTGTTTACTCTTCTAAACATAAGATTTAAAAGGCAATCGTGAATCCAATCATAGTGTAGTCACGTTCCGTCAGAAAAAAAACGAAGGGAGTTCGTGTACGTTGTCCGTCTGTTCTCCGTGATTTGGTTAGGTTCGAGAATTACCTTGAATAATATGAAATTCTTCTTTCATCACCTGTTGTGGCAAGCAGTGTGGTCAACCCACCATCATTATTGACCACCATTACCTTGGAAATTCTGCTAAATTGTATTTAAACCTCATGTCAACTCGCAAGAAATTTAATACGTGGGGAATCGATCCGCCATTCCTGTAAAATGGTCATTCTGGTGAATAAACCAGTTTCGAGACCAGTCCTGCGGGAGGGAATAATGCCTACGCGGTAACAGGATTGCGGGAGTTTGCCCGAAGGTTTATTACACCGCGGTATATTCAATAGGGACTGCGCACGCGCGCACCTGGCTTACGACAGGGACGAACTTTCGAACATCAAACTCGACCTGTTTTGATTCCAATTTTAGACTTCCAACATTTTATATGCCCTACTTATGAACGTGACAGACATCTCATTTCTCTGTGTGACAATGAACTTGAATCTGGAAAAAAATCAGTTGTGGAGCTGAACTGTCTAGTCTTATAGGCTTCCGAAATTCAGTGTCCACATCATAAAAAAATGTGATTTGATCAAGTAAAAAGTATATCTTCAATTATCCCACCTTATCGAGGATCACCATTTTATCATCATAACCATTTTTATTATGTCTAGAACCGTCATTGTTTTCATTATGTGTGTTAGTTCTTGTTCTACCCTGGACCACCCGATTCTTTTTAACACCTGCCGGGATAATATGATAAAACATGTTCATACATGCACACATTCAAACCTATCAACCGTAAAAATACCTTGGTCGGAGGGTATGTTATTACCTTATGTCAGTGGGTAGTTACAAATATGTATTCAGGTTCACCCTTTATACCCTAATAATTTACTGTCAATTACATTAATTTCGATATGACCCACAACCGACCCCTATTTTACTACCCGCAATTTGTATGTTCCTTTACATTTGATTGAAGCTACAGTTTCATATTTACTCATTTTAATCATACAAATAATGGGATCAACATAATTTGACACCTCTTCAAAGGTTTTGAAGAGGGCGTCCTACATTTCTGAAATATGATTTTCACATAACTAACTTTACGGTGATCATAAACTCGATCATTTCCACATTCCGAAGTTTCATAATAATTAAATTCTTATAATACCACTGTCCACCCATTCCTGTGATTTCTTGTAATCGCTCTAGTAAGTTCACTTTCCAATATTTCAATGTCTGCTTTCTGTATATACCAAGGGAACATATTAATATAATATATCAGGAACTATGTTCTATTTACTTTTCATATCTTTGATGGTAATTTAAATTTTTCTTGTTCTTCCATCGTCGATGCATTAATAAATTATTTATTCAACCCACTCGCGAGTCCTTGCGCCAGTCAACACTCATTAGTGTTAGTAGTGGTCCCACACCGGTTCCTTGTGGAGCACCTTTCGTCCTATTATTTGTTTCCGTACGAGCACGTGTCCTTATTCTATGGTAAGTCGAGCATTGTACCCGCTATCAGTGTATACACTACAAAGAACCGTGACTAACTTACCAATACATCAAGCTGTCGGGCTGGTAATAGACAGGCACTACTCCATCTTTTATCATTTGGATGTTATGAACCCTAAATCACTGAGATTGGTGTCTAGTTACGATGCGCGCGTAAATCTTTCAAGTTATCGCTTATTTGTTATTTGTTTTGGTTTTCTTTGTTTTTTCTAGACCCTTGTCTTATTGTTCATCAATCTGTCTTATCCCTAATATTCAATTTCGATATTATAAACATAATATTTTAGGCAGATGCCAAAATGCTGAGTACAATTTACAGGTTTAAAGTTATTTTGGTATGAGTTTTTCTTATTCCGCCTACATTGTCGAAATAGTGAAAAAGCAGCTTGTTTCTCACTGCGATGACATTTTTATTTTTTTTATGCTTCCGATTTTGTTGTCCGGGTTAAATCTTCCCCATAGGAAAAACTAAACCCTTCCACTCACTTTTCCACAAATGATCAGCTAATCAATCAACACTATGCAAGTGCATTATATAAGTAAAATAAATTCAAAACAATACAAGAACAACAACACGTCAACTCACCAGAGATCAAATGGGAAAAAAAAATTCACCGACTCCAGATATTTTCATATCAGAGGGTTCGGCTCGGTAGAACTTATCAGAGAGTTCGGCTCGGTAGAACTAAGGAGTAAACTAACTAACTAACTAACAGGATTACTATTTCAACTTATTTGTTATTTTATCATGTTTTTACTCTCACTCTCGGTATGTAATATTTATATAACGACTATAATATTTTCTTATGAAGTTATTCGAACATTGTAAACACGAAAGTATCAATTATTTATTTAGTTAAAAGATAATCATCACGTTAGAGCAATCTTTATCGCGGTGGAATTATATTATTTACTTCTCGAATTAAATAGCTCAATTTGCTGTTATACCAGTGTGTAACTTTTTGTTTGGTTTCGTTGAAGTGAAAGTTTAAGGTTTTGTATGGTATTTGTATAAGGTAAACATTAGTTATGTCCAATCATTCAATATTATTGCAAAGCGAGAAAATCCAATATTATGTTTCTCTAGTAAGTTTAACATTTACAAAACTAGCCATTAAGCGTTCATGTATGGAAACATTTTCTAAATATTATATTTATTTCATCCTTTTATGGATATAAATTATAGTAAACCTTGTCTGTATTTTTACAGGGATACGGATTGGTGTGTATTCATAATGTATGAAGAGAATTAAATATTTTACGACCATTTAGAGTTAATTTCGGTCGTGGTTTTCCGACACTTTTGTAAGGTCTAACCTATAATATTAATAATAACTATTAATAAGTAATAAATATTAATTTGTGGTTGTTTGTATTTTTGCCACGCAGCGCAAACTATCGGGTCCAAAACTATCCTATCAAGCTGGAACCAACCATACACATTTACAAAATGTAATTGAAATCGGTTGGACCATTTCGGAGATAATCGTGTACGAACACAGTGACACGTCATTTTTATATATTAGGATAAAATTTATTCTAGTTAACAAGTGAGTCCAATCGGTATTCTAATTTTAAATATCTATATATAAAATTGTGACCGGATAAATCATCAAAATGATAATTCATCACATCTTTAAAAAGTTATATAAAGTCATGGAAAGTGATGAAACAAAAACTTTTTTAAGTGGGTTAAGTAGGTTAGGTTAGGTAAAAAAAAACTTCATCGTTTTTAATGACATATCACTTTTTAAAATTGTGTTGAGTTAGCATGGAACCATATAAAATTAATGTTTCTTTGCTTGTCTTATAGACTCAACAACTACTGGACCGATTTGGCTGAAAATTTTTTTCTTATTAGTGTCAGGAGTTTAAATGGTAGAATAAATCAAGCACGCCGAAGGAAGGCGTGGTACGATCAAGTGAAACAAAAACTTTTTAACTCTTAAGAATAATAGTATTTCCACCTTAAAAACGCAGTTTTCGTGTACACATGAATTCACAACCTCAAAACTTAATTCCAAACCATTCATAACTCCGAGCAACGCCGGGTACACTCCAGCTAGTCTTTAATAATTCTCAATTATTTATTTATTTATTTTGTAAGAAACAAACAGCTTTTACATAATATACAATGATAGATATAAATATACAAGTCAACTAGAGTCAAGCCACAGAAGTTTCTTATGCTAAAGTTCATTGGAAATGAACTTTTAATATCTTAAAATTAATTTGGTGTTAAAGGAAGGGGAGAGGAAGAGGAAAATAGGAAGAGGATAGGAGATGCTCCCGATACATTCCATACTCTCATATTAATAATCGATCGTACGCATTACTTCATATCGATATTTCTTTAGTTTATTACCAAAAATGTCAATGCTGTAAAATTTTGTATTATATTGTGCACATATAGGTACGAGGAATTGGGGAATTTTTTCGAATGTTTGTTCTACACGAGGGTAGATAAAATAAATCTGATTGTCGGGTTGATCTAGACGAATATGAAGATTTATTAAATTGGTAAGTTCTGGTGAGTCCAGACCATTATTTAGGATTTTAAACAGTTAATTAATTATTATAATGTTGGTCACCCGCAAGGGTAATGTTTATAACATTATACCATTGCTTTATTCCATAACATCTAATTACACGAGCAGCTGCCGCGTGTGTTCGCTTACATCCAGGTGTCTTCGTAAACTGGAGTTCAAATATTGTACCAATCATTATACAACACGAACAGATTTCTCCGAGCTAAAGCACTCTATTTGTGTGCTTTTGTTCGAGTAATCATAGAATTACGAAACACCGGTGCTAAGTTGATGTTAATGACATTTAATTGGAAAGTACAACCTTTTGAGATATTACTGGGATTGTTTTAAGCTATGTTTTAATGATTGAGTACGTGTTTTACAAAGTTCAAATGAAAATTTTATGTACAAGATATAATTTTATTATTTTGTAAACAACTGAAATTTTTATACCGATACACCGTTTAACCCTTCAGGCATCTGGTATATTGACAAGTTATATTTCTTAAACATGCTATCGGAGAATTTGTGTATATTTCCGCTTTTCAATAAAATCAAAATAAATATGTCAATTCTTAACGTATCCGAAAACTAAAAACTGTTTTTTAACTCTTTATAGGACAACTTTTTTTAACGATACGTCTTTAATTGTTTTATTTGTGTATTCTATATTCATTTTGATGAACAGAAAAAAAATAATATTTTTTTGCTTTTTTTTTAAATTTACAATTTTCCAGCGGTCTTTTTTCTAACCGGTGTCCATTTAGGTAAAAAAAAAATGATTTAAAATTTTTGTTTTCATTACAAAAATACAGGTTGGTAAGGAAACATGTACTTTTATTTATTTGCGTTACATGAGAATAACTGCTTTGATAATTTTTGTAGAGAAACTGACCAGGACGCGATTTTCGTAAATTTACTCAATTGCGAACTTCGGGTCGGTTGGTTCGATTCAAAACCTCTGTGCGTTACCTCAGAATGATTACAACCCATAAGGGCGATTATAACTTGTAAACATAAAGAAATATAGACCTTAATGTTGCTGGTCTCAAAACTATCCGTTTTTAGCTTATGACCTATAAAGCCTTAAAGGTGATGAATTAAGCTTGAAATTAATTTATTATTAAAAATAAACATAATTTTGGAAAAATATTTTTTTAAATAAAACATGAAAAAGTTTTAAAAATGTCTAGCCTTACGTTTTTTCGTCTAAACACTGAATTAAAATTACTGATGACGAAAAAAAAAGATATTTTATTAAAAAAATGCGTTACAAAAATTACTGCCACCTCACTTTTTTGTTGATTCATATAAAAATAATTAATGAAAAATTCACAAAAATTTTCTCAAATTTCGATGGAATCTTTGGTTTCATAGAGGTGTACGTTTTAATTATTCTGTTGTTAATTTCTACATTGGAATATAAAGCTTGGTGTTTTCTCTTTCTATGACCGTTTGGTTTATATTTCTAACTATGACGGTAAGGGAGACAACGATTTCCATAAGACCATATGAGCTGTTCTAAATGGTGATAGCTGTTTGTTCCCAAACCTTACCTTACCTTTTGCCTTATCTATAACCTGGAAAATCCACTTTACCAAACAGTAGTGATATTTTTATCTCGTTGATCTATTTTTGTGTTTATTTAATTTTGATATTCAGTAAAAACGACCCACAGGTGGTCTATTTAATGGTATGATTCATTAATATGCTACATTTTTTCAAATTGCTACATGTTCATTTTTTGAAAGCTCAATCAATGTTTTAGTTTTTTTTAAAGTACATTATTTTAGTTCTGATTTTAATTTGTCCTTGATACATGATTTTATTTAACAAGCGATTTGTTAAATACAGGAAACTGATTTTTTGTTTAAACTTTTAAAATTGATTATTTTTTATATAATCGTGTTTTTGGACTGGTTTTTTTTAAACCCATTTTCGGTTATGATTTTATTGTATAATGTAGCAAATTAAGTTATTTATAAAATGATCGAAAAAAAAAATTATGCCCGAACATCCACAAAATTGCACCTTTTTGCATATTTTTTTCTTGAATAAATCAAAACAGGCGGATGGTGTTAAGCGGGAATTTAAACCTTATCGCCATCTACGTAAGGGTTGTTATTGATATCGGCTCAATTTAAAATATTACACGACGTAGTGCATCGCCTTAATCCATTTTATATTTAAATACATCTAATTGAAATTCAATTTTGTTTTCGGTAATGAATGAATGCAAATCTTGGAAGCGGAATCCTGACAATTCCCGACATCCGATCGAGCTAAAACTTGACAGATGATAATGCATTCTATCTGATTGTTGTCAATCACGTACATACACGCGGACATATATGCATTTCTCTGAAATCGGATGACATTACTGCAATTAATAAACGAAATAAATGTCGGTTCTACACGATCGGCATTTGGCGAGATAATTGGCCAAAACAAAAAAAGTTTAAAACACATTTTAAAATATTTAAAAAAAAACTCTTTCTCAAACAACTAACAATCCAATACTCATTCTGAAAATGCCATTTCATTTCAGGTTCTAATCAAGTTGCGTATACCAAACTAAACGTGTGATTGATTTATGTTATTGGTCAAACAATATCTCATGTTGTACAATCAATATATTTACAAGCTTCGTTCGAACAACGAAAGAAATAAACATTATTTTTGCAGTTTTTTGTTTGCAAATGACATCACCAGTAAACATATTAAAAATTTTAAAGTTCTGTTCAACTCTGACATCTTTCGGGAACTGCTTTGGCACAAAAAATCAAACCAGAACCAACATTAGATCATGCTTCGTTTTTTCGTACTAATCGGGTGCTTTAACTTTTAACTGCTGGATCCTACATTATAATTAATCGCTTTCGAACGTGCTCTGATTCAAAGCGTCAATCAATCACTTCATAATTATGGTATTTTAATACCTTCTGGGAAATGATAATGAACATTTTTTACGAGTCTCTTTAATTCTATAATAATTTAATATACCTATAATAATTAGTTTTTATCCCAACTGGGCTGAGTGGATGGAGCAATATTCAGTTTGCCATATGCCATGTTCGATTGCTTCCAATCTTATTGCATGTTATCAAATTTTCGGGAGAGTTCCCTGAAGATTTGCATATAAAGTTTTTAAAACTGCAACATTTAAACATGCCCATTTTGAACGATCATATCTTTCAAGGGGTTGTGAGAAGGAATTTTTTTATTTTATTTGTGTCCGGTTTACAAAAAGTTCAAATAAACGTACTTGCCCTCATAATAAATGATCAATCTCTTATGGGTAGGTACCTATCTCAACCTTCCTAAAATTTTGCTAACACATGCTAATACTATAATTATTTATATGGCTAAAACGATTTAAGTGCTTAACATTGTTCTTGACTCGTTCTTGAGTTCAACAGCTCGGCTGTAGAACGATTTGCCGGCCTCTGTTTCCTCCCTCCTATAACACAGGTCTCTTCAAGACCCGGGTTCACTCCTCCTTCCCTAAAAAACCCCCATACAGCATTCGTGTATCTATCGAAATATCTGTACTAATTAAACATTTTCGCAGTGCTTATATTAATTAGAAAACTCCATAACAGATTTTTTTGTTATTTTTCTCTTTTGGATTTCTTTAATAACTTTATACTAATGTGTGTAATATTTTCTTGTTAAATTATATAATCTAATTATTTTCCTCTCTTTCTTTATTCTCAATAACTTTCTTGTATGCAAATGGCACTTGTGCCGTTAATTCTAAATAAATACCTAAATATGACAGACCCAGAGGGAAATTATTTTGTGTAAAAATCACCTTTATCAAAAATTTTAAGCTAATTATAAAATATTTTTGTATTATTTTTAGGTTATCAATGTTATCATGAATAATCGACCTTAAAGTTTTGCGGTATAATCGCGAACACGGTCTGAAATATATGTCTAGTGTTGAGTACGATTAACTCTTGACAGGCCAAGATGCCAAACAAAACGTCTGTAACCAAGTGGGTCTTCCGACGACCCCATGCATTTTTCTGTCTAATGAGCTTTTAAACTATAGAAATCCCAATTATTCAATCAATTATTAATGGTAACTTATGTATTTGCTCAGAAATACGTAAAATACTAAAATGATATGTCAAGTATTTAGGCTAATATAAGGAGGATAGTAATTTTGGGTACTAACTACTCCCCCACTTGGCTGCGGGATAGTTAATCCAATGTCTTTTGAAAATAGCTAACCATGATTTACACCTGTATATTATTATAACATAGAACGGTCCACAGTTCCACAGTTCCACTGGTGGACTGGCTAACTGCTGTTGTCACGCTTATTTTGTTTTTATCACTCACGGGAAATATTTTCTTGCCATTGTGTCTCGTCGAGCGAGACGGTCTGTTTCCTCGCGAGATTGTAAATAATAATACCATATCCAAACACGCTTGTTTAAATATTGCAATTGTGCAACAGAGTAAGTAACTTGTCAAGTGGTATTAGAATATAGGACTCTGAATACGACCATTTACAATGTTATTATTATGTCAATGGGGTAGCGTGGTTCATTTATTTGATTGATTGATGAGACACGTTAAAAGATTTCATATGCATTCAATTGTTGGATTGATAGGACACATTGAAGGATATAATATACATTCAATTGATATATTGATGGGACACATTGAAATATATCATATACATTCAACTGTTAGATTGATAGGTCACATTGAAGGATATAATATACATTCAATTGATTGATTGATGGAACACATTGAAGGATATGATATACAAAATATTGAAGACAATATTAGTGATTTCTAAACGAAAATCTGAAACAGAAAAATCAGAAAAGGAAACGGTCACATCTGGGACTCTAGTTCTTATTCGAAGTATGATACAGTTAAAAGTGACCGAGGGGAATAGGGTCCCATTAGCTCAGTTGGTAGAGCACTGTCCCGGAAAGACAAGGGTCCTGGGTTCGAGTCCCAGATGTGACCGTTTCCTTTTCTGATTTTTCTGTTTCAGATTTTCGTTTAGAAATCACTAATATTGTCTTCAATATTTAAATATTACAATTTGGGGTTTTACTCAATAAAGTTATTCTGAAAAATAGATATAATATACATTCAATTGATTGATTGATGGGACACATCGAAGGATATAATATACATTCAATTGATTGATGGATGGGACATATCGAAGGATATAATATACATTCAATTGATTGATTGATGGGACTCATTGAAGGACATCATATACAGTTTCGCAAAGCTTGCCCACTTGAAACTTTCGGCATTTTGTCTCAGGAATTATTGGGTCTTTGTATGAGTTTTCGAAAGCCAAAACTGCCAAACCTTTAGAAAGAACAGTGTTTCTGTGTCGTTTCTTTTCGTACATACTCATTTTTCATTGCTTTATCTATTTTAAGTTTAAAGAAACCAAATTGATAATATTTTGAGGGTCGAATAAAAATACACCGCGTTTTTAGTTCCTCTTCTGCACGGAGAAAAATGACTATTGCTAATTTATTAAGAATCTCATCAAATTATTGGTGATTCCAGTTAAAACGGGATTGCAGGCCTTACGAATGAATTAACAGGTTTCCTGATTTTTTAGTAAATTACGAATATGAACACGATGTTGAATATGAAATTCCGCATATTTTTTGCATTTCGTCATGATACATTAGGATATTTGCCTAGATAATTATAGTAATGATGCGAATGTGAATGGTAGCAAAAGTCGGGGATGCCCGAGGAAGACATGGCACGATCAAGCGAATCAGATACTCAAGTCAGGCCATGTCAAGAGTCAGAATAATAGAAGAGTATGTACGGACGATGTATAAATGTGTGTGCCAAGACCGAGTTGTTTGGCTGTCCGTCCTCTCTGCCTACCCCTGCGGGAACAGTGTGATGGTTAGTTAGTTAATAATTATAGTTAACTTTATCATGAAACCTGTTAATTCATTCGTAAGGCCTGCAGTCCTGTTTTTAACCGAAATTACCAATAATTTTAAGATATTCTTAATAAATTAGTAATAGTAATTTTTCTACATGTGGCCACCTGCAAAGTTATCCATGCCAAGCTGTACTCTCGTGAATAGTATGCATTATCCGGGTTCCATGATAACTCAACACTTCAATACACCTTTAAAAAGTGATATAAAGTCATTAAAACGATGACCAACTAACTAACCTATAAACCTAACCTACGTAACCTATCTAACCTAGTTTTTATTTCATCACTTTTTATGACTTTATATCACTTTTTAAGGGTGTGTTGAACTGTCATTTAAGTTATTAAAAACGATAAAAAAAACTAACCTATAAACCTAACCCATCTAACCTAGATTTAATTTCAATAATTAAAAAAACTTTATATCACTTTTTAAGGGTGTGTTGAACTGTCATTTAAGTCATTAAAACGATGAAAAACTAATCTATAAACCTAACCTATCTAACCTAGTTTTTAATTCATCACTTTTTATGACTTTTGATGAGTTCTCCGGTCATCGTGGGTCAGCTAGCGACCGTAGCATTTTTGAAAAAATATTGTCACTAGAAACTTCTGAAGCAACGCGTTCATAAAAACGCTGCATTATAAATTTTTTCATTTAAAAAGTTAGGAAATCCGTGTTGGAGAGCGCTTTCTTCTCTGCTATCTACCTAGTTTGTTTTTTTTTTAAATACTACCTTATATAAAGTACCTCACAAATAATTCAAATGTCGAATGATTCATTATTATTTATTATGAAGACAGAACAGATATCGCAATAATAATTTTAGATTATAATGATAACGAATCCATACAGAAATTTTATAAATTCTTTTATCTCCAGCATACGTATCATGTCTATTGTAATACTATAATGTATAATATTACATTTCGCTTTTATATGCCATATAAATGGCATTTCTCCTCCTTATCTCGTTTAAATCTCAAGTGGTGATTCGAAGTGAAATGGTTACGTCAATGCCACAGGTGAGCTTACTTATATTTCATTGTTGAACTTCGCTATGCAAAATCCACTTAAAATCACTGGCAAAAAATCATTCATTCTTATCATTACTTTTAAGAATTACTGTATTGTAACTTGTGTGTTTTTTTTTCACATAAACTTTGACGAATGTTCGTGGTTAACTTCATCATTTGTCACGATTTTGGCCAAAGGCGAAATTTTTGTGCGCACAAAGTATTATTTTGATGGATTGAGAAGTGAAACTCCATTAAATTTTAGACAGGTGATTTTGAAAATAATTGAGCTGGCTGATTATTTCGTACAATGGTATTTTGTTTTGTTTAGGTTTTTGATGGTTTGGGCATGTAGAGCGAATGAGCGAAGAAAGGATTGTTAGGATAATATATGACGCAAATGTGAATGGTAGCAGAAGTCGGGGACGCCCGAGGAAGACATGGCACGATCAAGTGAATCAGATATTTGAGTCTGGCCATCTCAAGAGTCAGAATAATAGAAAAGTATGTATGAGACGATGTATGAATGTGAATGAGGAAAGGAGTGTGTCTCAAGACTCTGCTTACCCCTGCTGGTTAGTTAGTTAGTTTTAAATGTAGCAAATTATATATTATGTATATACGTACATCTACAATCCCAATTTATTTATCAAAGATTTAAAAATCTTTTCTGAATAAAAAAACACACTAATTTCGATTTCCTGAGTGTACCCGTGATAAATGATTCAATGAACTCAAATTTGCTTTGAATTTATGTGTCATTTCAAAATTTTTAACTAATTGTTCCAATTTTCAGGATATTTCCATATTCAAAAATTCAGACAAGCAATAAAGTACCTATATACCTATAATATTATATTTTTAGCAGAACATTATTTTAATTTTCTTTTTCAATTAATTCAAACTATTCCGTGATTTTTGGTTAGCTAATAATGTAATATTTTAATAGAAAATAATTTTTATATTTTTTTCAACATTGGCATTGTAATATCCCGTGATTTTTCACGGATCTGTGCCCCTTTACAATAATGTTTGTTGCTACGCCACCCCTCACTAGACGATTTAATTATCGTATACGTTACTATTATTAATTGTATCTGGGAAAAGTTAATGAAATCTTGAAATTTGAGCATTATTTCTAAGTTTATTTTTCCGCCATCGAAAGATGTTTTTATCTCCGTTTTCTCACATGGTGAAAATTTTGTAATAAGGTGTTTTAAAGTCATCCATTTTTTATTCAAATTTGTTTTTTAAACAATTAGGAATATCATGCATCGAAATATAACCAGTGAAACGATCATAAACTATGGAATGTCTTGAAACACTTTACAGGTAGTCAACAAGTTTAGTACGTTTCATTGCTGTTCTACACCATTACTAAAATACTAAAAACCGCTATCGATAAAACTAGCAATTAAACACGATTATAATCGCCTATCAACGGTATGTATGGACAGTTGTAAAGTAATATATCGTAGGTCTAACAATAATCGACATCACAACACTGAAAGCGGCTGCGCCAATGTGAAAAAAAAACAATGCGTAATATATTTTCTCTGTGGCGGAAATCATACCTGCAACCTTTGGACACCGACTCAAACTCATTTAAACGCTACGTTATCTTATCATTAATTGATCTATATTTAGCTTCCCTTTAAATCTCTCCCTCTTTCTCATAAAAACGACGTATGTAACAGAAAGAGAGGTTACACTGCATAATACTGTTTCGTGCGTGTTCATCTAATTAATTTATTCCAATCAGTAATAATCTGCTTCTCAGAGGCTGTGATACAACTTTCGTAGTTTGTTTTTGGCGAATAAATCACGCGTTCGAGAAAGTCTTACCAATTTATTACGCAATAAAATATTGCACCTGACTAGCAGAATTTTATTTCTGTAACGTATTATCGATGGCTCCGTTGTAACCTCTACCTCCTTCTCATAAAGACACTGTAACAGAAAGATAGGTTACAACGGAGCTTTCAGCGACAGAACCGTATCTACTAATAATTATGCCTTCCGTGGCAAATAAAAACACAGTGTCTCTAGGAAAACACTGTGTTTTAGTTACCGCGGCAATATTATTAACTAACCATACGACTTTTACTGTGTTGTAAAAATCCCATGTACATTCAATAAATAATTAAAATTAAAAAAAAAAACATTTTTTACCAAAGTTGTTTCCCCACAGGGGGTATTGACCGCTTCTCAACTCTTCGACCCAAACTTCTTGCGTTATTCGCATTCATTCATGGTTTCATACATACTCTTGTATAATTCTGACTCTTATTTTCCTCCATTAGTGTTCTGGGCTATGAGGAGTGCATACCATGGTAGTTAGTCCCAGAATTTCTTCACTGAAATAAATCCCGCCTTCTAGGATGTATTTCGTAATGGAATCCGAAATACCAAGTCAGTGAAATCTTTTTGTCTTAAAAATTCGCTCGATGTGCTAGCTACCAACGGAAATGCTGCCATCTCTAATGTTTACAGAGAACTTTTACAGTTTTCCTTGCAAATAGTGCTATTATTCACCCGTGGTACCTATATTTTAATATGATATTATTATTACGAGTGGTCCATTCATATGTTATTTTTTGCAATCATTATTACTAGGTGCTTATTACTGCATTACAGAGCAATGAACCTGGTTTAATATGAGAGGTAATCCGCACGCGTCTGCACTTACCATGTTCATTCTTGCCACCCTGGTAATATGTAATTTAATTTATTTTTTCTCTTGTTTCAGGTAAGCTTCTTCATATATATTTCTCGTTTGCGATATTCTGGTGCGTCTGGTAAGTAGTTATTCAATAAGTCATTATTATACTTCTGAGGGTGAAATACAGTATAAGTAATAAAGTGTGTTACTGGGAGAAGCCACAAAACTACATAATTGTTTCAAAGTGATATATTCTTACAGTCGGTGTCAAAATATTGAATATAAAATGTTTAGATGGCTATACTTTGTACCGTAGTAAAATTGCTCGCTATTTCAAAATCGATCCATCTTTTCCGTATTTGCCAGATATGAAACGTGCCATTTCTGGCCGCCATTTATATAAATTGCGACAATTTCATTCGATAAATCTTTCAACGCGTCTCTATAAGGACTTTGTATAATTCAGTATTGCGAGCTGTACAATTACCGCTTGCAATGGTGCATTGATTTCAATTTGTTTTCTTCGCAATCGGAATTGACATTTTGAGCAATCTGCATAAGCCAGTACAGCTTCTTGATCTGGGACTTTTGGTAATTCATCATGGGTCGATGATCGC
The DNA here is from genome assembly GCA_026573805.1 of Hesperophylax magnus. Taxonomy (NCBI): domain Eukaryota; kingdom Metazoa; phylum Arthropoda; class Insecta; order Trichoptera; family Limnephilidae; genus Hesperophylax; species Hesperophylax magnus. Next base: position 3,827,947 of record JAIUSX010000105.1, read on the forward strand.
AATATTTCTCAGATTTTTGTAATGAACGACTGACTCTTTTGATAAATTGATATAGGTATAGACAGAGTACCGGTCTAATTAGGTCCTTGCTGTTTCAAAATGATTGTTGATTTTTTCAACGCCTTCTCATTGTCCAATCCGCCCACATATTGCCCGTGAATGTTGCCTCGTTGCCCTTACAGTCTACAGCACCCCCAGGGAGCGATATCGCCCACTTCGGGAATCACTGTTGTACACAGTAAAAACGTGAAAGCTTTTGTGTTTAATTCGTGTATCTGTCTTGATATCTTCTTGTGATTGATCACGTATATACTTCCATTCAATCCACTTCATTCTCTGTGGGTTTGGTGATTGGCCGCGTTTCTGCATTGAGATCACGTATACGGGATAATAATAGTATTCCAGTGTTGCGGCCGAGGTTGTTGCATTCGATCTTTCCTCACCTCTTGTTTGATTTGCACCGTAATGCATTGTATTTACTATAATCGTGAATGTAAAACACACAGCGTATAACTTGCGACACCCTCTGCTCGAACGGCAAAACACTGGCTGAAAACTGACTCAATACTTTGCAGTAAATCATAGAAGATTGACAAAGGAAGGCGTATCATTTGGTATTCGTTTTGATCAAGATATGAGATCAGCATTACAAAATAAAATAAAAATATGTTAGTTTCAAATCTTTATTTCGATTCCTAAGTTCCAATCCAGAAATAAAATTACTACTTTTGATCCCCAATACTTGAGAAATCTCCAAACGATAGTGGCTTGGATTAAAAAGAAAATAACTGCCGGACTTAACGATATGTTTATGGCCTTCAAGGGTATTTTTAGTAAAAATATTATTGCTGTGGCCTTTGGCTCTTAGCGTATAAACTTTGAACATGGAGGGTCCAAATATTTTTATAGCTTTCTGTGGTAATCTGCTATTTCTGTTAAATAGTATGGTAAAATGGCATTCAGCTGTTGATGGCTTTTGGTTTTTTACTCCTTCTTTTATAACTATTGCTGTGTTCTTCCATTGTTTGAGAGACTTGCCAACCTGCTTTTATCATTGAAATAAAATTTATAAAATAGCCTTTTATTTTAAACAAGAAGTGTTTTTTTTTAAAGAACTACAAACATTCCCGGTTTATGTATAACCGGTTATATTTGAAAATCTCCTACAACCATCAATGTAAGCGGAAAATGTTACTTGTATCATGATGGAGGACTTAACCAGCCTTGGAATTGACTATAATTTCTATAATTTATTCGTTAAGTTTTTCCGACACGTTTATTGTTTTATCATGAAAAATTCTCCACTAAAGGTCAGCTGCTGTAAATGTCACATTGTAAATATCGAACCGAGATAATATTTATGTGGGTAAAATTACGTAGGTAAGTGCAGTAAAATCCAGGCACAGAGTTTGGTATTCATAATGCGCCACGATTAGGGCTCGGTGATTATCACACGTGCAGATCCAATCGGCGAATACCGCAAGCCACTTCTGAGGTTTCTATTGCTCGGAACAGAGTTGACATTTACAATAGCTAATCCCCCGTCATTAGCCCACAATCAGAAGTGGCACTGCAATGTGTTCTCATCTTCTGCAACTGCTGTAACATGTCGCGAGATTTCCCCATCTGCACGTGTACAACTTAATTTGGAATCAAACATTTGCAAATCGTACTGGCGAACATGGTATTAACATTTTCTCATCGGTAAAGGAATTGTTTTCATCGTAGTAGCACCGAAATTTTACTGAACCGAACTACTATGGTGCATTGATTTTATCGTTTACATATCTATTGTCAGCTCTAGGAGAATGCGTGTTCAATCAATAAATCATAAATTGATTGCTTTCTACATGTCTGTAGACGTATCGGAGAGATTGACATTGGCATATTTTCATCGGTAAAAGAATTGATTTCATCATTGCTGCCCTGAAGTATTCCTTCTGTAATAATTCTATCGTTTGCATTTTATCTATCGTCAACTGAGATTGCTTGTTCATAAATAACATCTCTTCACGTAAGTGCATCAATTGCTTTAAGCATCTCTAATTATAGTCCTTCAATTTTAATTGGAACGATCGCAGTCGTCGATAATAACGTGAATTTGTGTTTCAAGACCAGTATTCCATGTTGAGATTCAGATTATGTGCGAAATGTCATACATTATCCGAACTGAACTGGAGTATTAACGCTAGAGTGCTACCCATGCGGTATTATATTATAATACTTTATGGCTTTCCTCGTAGGGAAATACTGTCCCGTGTACCCGGAAGGTATTGCGAAATGCATGGACTCATGTAATTGGCAAACTAAAGGTGAATGTATCGGCGTTAGGCAATGCGTATTATTGGCGCAAGGAGTTGTTGTTCAGATTTCAAGTGTTTTGCATAAAGCTGTACCTATCTTATTTGAGCTTGGTGATAATCACGACCCTTTGCTTTGCTCCCCTTTCACGATTCAGAACTTAAAAACCTTTATCCATTATGGTATTTAACACGCGAAGCATGTTCCTAACCTAATTCATTAACAATTTCTTCATGAAATAAATAACTTAATTCAACTAAAGTATTCTTGATGATACCCAGTTATCCTCTGTGTTGTTTTTATAAACTACCTGCTTTGCGTGTTGAATTTTAAAACTGGCTTCGAATTCGCACGTGTCTGCCTCGTGGTAAAAGTTGCTTTGACCGCATAGCGTGTTTCTCTCTGGCTCTTTTTTGCAAAATCTGCTTCACCTGTCCCTACATCTTATGCAATCTGTCATTTAAAAGTTCATTGTCCTTTTGCGCAGTTTCTTCTTGTCAGTATACATTACCCTTAGTAGCTGGGTATGAATTTACAAATAAAGGTGTCTACAGATAAAAAACTTTTTAATATTTTGCTTAAGGCAATCTATAAATTCTAAAGGTCAATTAAAATAGAATTTCCGATTAAATATCTGATTCTGATCAGTCAATCACAGATACTATAAGTATGGATAATATCTCGCTTCCTCATTTAAATTGCGTTCTCGCGCAGAATTAATAATATTCACTTCGACAGAATGCTCCTCCCCTGAAAACTCAACATGATTGACATCTTTAAGAATCTTTAAGTTACAGCACACCATTATTACTTTTATGCAGAACCTTACAATTACCATACACTGACAGGTGATATCCCCGTCACTCCTAACTGCAGCTCCATCATAACAACTATTGCGACAGAGGCAAAAGCCTGGCTTTTCGTTTCTTCGCGTTCCCAATCTAAAAGTCCTCTATCTCTACCGCCTCCCTTTAATTGGCTATGTCCGCCTATTCACCACTTTCTCCCGTTCCGGCTCTTGGGACCAGTTAATCATCAGGTCCGCCGACCTTCACCCAGATTGCCCGTGGAGCCATCAATGGTGAAAACGCATATCATCACGTAGATTTTTCAATATCTGTTGATTGATAGTTGTGTAGCATTCATTGCTGGATGTTTTTTCCATCTCCGGATATGATTGACTTAACGCATGTATACCTACGTATATTTTTGTATCACACTATTTGAAATAGCATTTTATGTCTGCATTATTTGAATAATCCAACATTTACTCAATCATTTGTATATAATATTCATCTGACTCTTGACAATTAGTCATTTTTGGTTAAACCTTTAAATTGAATCATCATTCTTAATCTGTCATATTTCTTGAAATTATATTAATTGTGAGACAAACGTCATTCGTTGAATGTGGTCTCTTATCATGGAAGAATAATATTACGTATTTCCTTCAAGGGTCTTATCTATTTAATGAGGTGTTTATTTTTACATTTTGATTATGAATATTTATGATTATTCGACTTCGCCTAACTTACATCGCTCTTTTTTGTTTTTCAATAATATTTATTAAAAAAAATTGGAACAGCTATAAATATGGCGTCATTTATACAGTTAAAACATCCCTACAGTGTTTGAAAGATGAAAATCTCATGATAAAAATTATAACTATTCACCTATAATATTTTACACATAAAGTTGTACAAATTGAATGACAATTTTTTGATGCTTCATCACATCGATTTTCTGCTACATAGTTAAAGTTTATCAGCCGCTTGACATTTAAGTTTTATCGCACCTGATATTGTGACATCCAACGTCTAATTTTCAATGAGTCCTCTTTGTTGAAATTCAATAGATAAGCCACATCAAAAAGATTTCATTCATACTTCAGTTGACGTGTTTTCAGAATTTTAACATTTTTTAGGGTCATGCCAGTTCGTAGTTCATTAGGTTAATTACGTTTCAAAGTCGTGGTACCTGGACATTAAAAAGTTTTATTACGTAATGGTACAAAGCTACGTTTGATCTGACAAAGGGCTTTATAAGGTGTGGCAAAATTCGAGAGTTTCTTTGGACTACAATGGATGATTTTAGATAGACCAGTTTACATTTAATTTTCGGAACACGACGCTACGTGATGTTTTCTGTATCGAATAGGTTCCGTTCGTACAATGGTATAAATTATATACGGATAATCGAAGTTAAAGATGGTTGTTTGGAAGAGTTGTCCGGACGTGCTTCACTATTATTATGTTCTTCTTTTGTAGTATGCAATGGGCTGTATCTCTATGCTATAATGGCGCACTTAGCTTTGGCCATTTGGTTGCATCGTGCGTACAGTTCCGTCTTCTACAGTACTTCATACCAGATGATTGTTATGTATTACATTTGGTTTTATCGAATTAGAGTAATCTACACATGACCACAAATTGTATGATGATTTTTAAATCGGTTTACTTATTTTGGTTAATTATGTTATGTAGGATAAGATTCCTGATAGTCGTATAGTACCATCAGGAATCTTATCCTACTTAAATAAAGCTTATCTGGCCTCCTCGATTCTCACACTGTCACTGAGGTGCTTTTCATAATAAGTTATTTAATTTACGTTGCATTCAATCACACTTCTTTTCTACCGCCACGTTCATCTCAATGTTATTCAGAGTTCGTTCATGGTGCCTTCTCCCGTCATGGCCTATTCTGCAGATTACATACTCTACATTATTCCTTGTATCTTCTCTTGGATCACCAGTTGACTAAGCTTTCATTCGTCACCCTTCATGATGTGACCAAGGTATCTAAATTTTCTTCATTTTGTATCTACCACAATTTGGCAACTTTTGACTAGGTGTAAGAAATCTTCATTATGTAACTCGACCCTTAACGATCTGTCAAGGTTATCTTGAGGATTCGGTTAGGATTAGCTTAAATTCGGTGAAAAAAAACTCTATTTTAATTCTCCCTGTTTTCATCATAAAAATCTGAAATTGTTGCTTGTTGAATTGCGGAAATGGTTGGCTTGCAAATCTTTGTACGAACCAAACGTTTTGGAAGACCTTACAAACGGGTTTGACTTTTTAATACTACAGTTAATATCGCATCGCAGTAGTTATTACATTTCTGACTTGTTTCACGCAAAGTGCGTTTGAACACAACGTGCAACCGCAGGCCACGTTGAATAAACTTTTGTCCTTTTAGAAAGTTGTGTCTAATCAATTTCTTCCAAACGCATTCTTCCCGACAATAATGGAAACGCTCTGCGGTGTGGATATTTCTCACCAATCGATTTCTTCTAGTTGCCTACGCAGTTCTCCGCAGTGCATACCAACGATGTTGTTTCACCGGGCCCTTTTTCAGTTAATGATAAAACATAGACCACACAAAAGGAGTACACGAATGGCTTTGCAGTTTATTCGACTTAAATTATGACTGTAGGCAACATAATTTAGATCACAATAAAGAATCCAATTGCTACAAACAGACAAAAAATTGCTGAACTAAACCTTTCTTAAAAAAAAATATTTTGAATTTTTGTAAATCTTTTTTGTAACACTCAGCTGTAAATTCAGTATGATGTCTGAAGAAGAAAAACGTTCGAACGGTGAGCTCTGGTGTTTTGAAATTTGCAGCTGGAATTGTTAAGACAAAGCAACTAAACAAAATATTGTGAGCTTAAATTAATTACTGCTTCCGATGAACTGAATTTCTGCTTAATAGTTAAGATTATTCTCCAGACCCAGAAATTATTATAATGTTAACTACCCCAACTTGAGGGCTGACACTTGACGACTTGTCGCAACGCTCATGCGCTCTGGCGGAATAAAAAAACACATAAAACAAATTTACAGACAGACGAAATGCAAAGTGGTCGAGTCAAAACAGAACCGCTCGGCTCAGTCAATTAGCATGCTCGACTTGGGAATAACCAACGAACTTTATTTTAAAATCATATATTTTTGTCCATCAAAATCTTGAGATGCAAGGTTAAGTGTATCAAGCTGTATTCATTCTATTTAAATTGGTCTCCAGTCGTTTCTTCGCCTCCTGTGGTGTTCACATACTGGCCTTTCTACCTAATCAGCTTACGGGAAGTTTTCATATCAATAACAATCCATACTCCCTTCGAATGCCTACAATATCTTATCTAACATACCATCTTCCACGCTGTGAATTTCTGTGTGTATCTTAAAGACCCACATCGGCGAAGAGGCCCCTATTGTTGCATTGCATTCATGCGCCGCATGCAACCGGCAATTCAATTATCGATATTAAGCCGAATCATGGTAAAGTAAAATCAAAATACTTTGCACCTTAAGGGGTGACATTGCACCACTTGAAAAAAAATGTTTTAATTTCTCGAAAATTGGTTTTTTGTAGTGTCCTCCAGACAACCTGCGTGGAAAATACTTAAAGATGAAATTAAGGTTCTACTAATAGACGGACTGCTCACCGGATAGAAAAGAGATTGTATCCTCATTTACGCACCTCTGAGCCCACAGTTGGCACAGAAATAGGGAGAAATGTTTTGTGGCATTGTTTAAAAAAATTTTACAATAGGATATATAATTTTACGTTATTCTTCTTCATATTATTCATAAATTTCTCCTTCATAGATGGCGCTAATTTAATCATTTTAACACTTTTTGCAGGTTATGCAGCAAAATATTAAGATGAATTGTTTATTGGCGCATGTACATACTGCATATGAATGTGAATAAATAGTTTTGTCCGTACAAAAACACAATGCTTTGAAGAAAGGCATACAGATACAATATTGGTATGAATCACCGATACAATATTGTATTTGTATGCCTTTCTTGAAAGAATTGAGTTTTTATACGGACAAAACCATATGTTAAATTTGCGTATGTACGGGCGCAAACAAATAATTCGTCTTAATATTTATACATATGAACGCGTAGATTATGACGTACGGTACGTTTAACCTTCCAAGTGTCTGTAGGATACTAGCGTTATTTAAAAAATAGTTTTTTCCTATTTTAAAATGGTGCACTTCGTTCATTGATGGCGCTAATTTATTTTTTTTAGGAAAAAAACACCCTTTGTTCTTTATACCATTCTATATACATTCGCAAACAAACAAATTCATCAGAAGATTTTGAAGCATCACTTGCTTGTAATGTTTTAATCCTAGAATAATTAAATTAGCGCACTCTATGAAAGAGCAGTCAAAGAATATTTTTGAGCTTACCCGTTAGGGGCAAAGTTAGCCACTTTACTATATTTCATCTGTACGTAGTTTCCAGGTAGTCTGTAGTCAGTAGGACACTTATCTTGCGTCATCATGCAACGTACACCCGCGTTATTAGCGGGTTATCGATACTATTAATAATTGACTTTCTCCGTGGCGTTATCAGCTTTCAATGCTGGCTCATTATTCCCCACGTCCCTTGTCCATTCTTCTCTGCTTCATTATAATCCCATTCGTCTCACTTATTACAGTCTTCGGTACAGTTAAGCCGGCCTTGAGCCCGGTTTAAGACCGTGTTAACCATGCACTCGCCGTGGTAATGCTTCATTTGTTTCAGGCTCAAACTGAAAAACTACGTGATGTGATTGATCATTCATGATAATAATCTAAAAAAAAACTCTACGTAAAAGTTTTTCGCAAAGTTTTGAGTTTTTTTTTCATTTTTCTGTAAACGTAAGTTTAGCTTTCCTATTTTTTTTTTACTTTTAAAGGTTTAGCGCTTTAATCGTATTAGCTCACGTGTGAAATGTTGGGGTAAATTTATACAAATTCACTGTCAAACGGACGCAAACAAAAAAAAGTTATATATGTGGGCCTTGAGTGCTAAGATAAGATTTTTATCATTAATTTCCTTAAATTTCGCGATACGAGCATGAATCACAGTGAATGAATAACAGTTTTATAAATACGTATCACAAATTTTCACTTCCACCTTTTGTTTTGACGTTTATTTCAAGTAAATCACTGGAATCTGTTATTTACAGGCGATGACTTTCTCAAATCGTCTGTTCTTTGTTTACAAGTAATTTTTACCTTTTGTGCCCTACAAATAGGGCCAGCCCGATACGCCCTTTGTGTGTTTTAACTTCCAACCAATTTGGTCATGATTGACTAGTGATGACCTCGCAGAGCCTTATTTGGTAGAACCTCCAACATTGTTCAGTCGACTTTTTCTGAATTCCCATCACAATTTGATATAGATCAATTTCATTACTGGTTCAATGTGAATAATTTCTAAGTTTATTGTGAAACTAGCCGAAGTTTACCCGGCGTTGCTGGGAGTTATCCTTAGGAGATAGACATGGACTTTTCTGTAGGACTTTTTAAGATATACAATTCCGTAGTACATTATATTGATGTATCGCATAAGGTTTAGCCAGCTTTGGCAATGTAAGCGCCCGAAAAAAAAATTTTTACGACTCTACTTCAAAACATTGACTTTTCTACACTTTCTATAAATGTAATATGCGTCTATTATACAGGTGTATCGGCACGTACCCGACAAACTTTAACCAGCTTTTCCTTAGCACATTTTTTTTCAATTAAAAACAAAAAATGATAAAAAAATCCACACTCCGTCACTGTCATTGGCATTGTTTCTCGTGTTCAACAGCTGTTATTAGCAAGTGTGTCAAAAAGCGTGTTCGCTCTTTCATACACACTAAATAATAATAGCTAAAAATGAGACGAATGGTGCCATGCCATTTCGTTGTGATCGTAAAAGCGCGCTAATGTAGGTACGTACGTATATTATTCAACGAAACTCGAATGAAATATTGCCAGGTGGGTTTTCAAACTTTGACAATGGATAAAACAGCGGTGACATGTGGTGAAAATATGAATAGTAAATTTTTTATTAAAAAAAAATGTTACCGGACAGCAAAGTGCCCATAACATTTTTTACTCCAAATGTGCTAAGGAATAGCTGGTTAAAGTTTGTCGGGTACGTGCTGATACACCCTGTATACATAAACTTTCCGGAAAAAATTCTCTAAATGAAAGTGAAAACCCGATCGAAATTTATTTCGTAGTTTAGAAGAAAAAAACGCACTAACAGACAGACTTTATTTCATAATATTTAGAGATATGTAATGGAATGAAACTATATGTATACTTTTCCGCTATGTTTCTAGAAGAAAATAGATTAATAAATTATGGTTCTCATATCGAATTTGGCTTCATCAATCCAATTTTCTTTGGATCGAGTGGGTATATATATCTATCACTTCTCTGGGATTGGAGGAACATATGTTTTGGTGAAGTGTTGCATTGCAAAAGGTGATGCATTCCCAAATATGTTAGAAGGAAGGAATAGGAAAAAGTATATGCAAGTAAGTATATATTATGTGAGGGTTAGAGAGAAGGTTTGACGAAAGGAACAGTCGTCAGTGGGCAGGTGTTTAAGATGTTTTTATTTTTTACTTTAGCTTTCCAGCTCAACAGGAGGACATGAGGAAAAAAATCTCTCATTGTGGACAGTCTTTTTAGGGAAAGGAAAGAGAGAAAGTTCTTGGAAGGAAAATGTGTGAGGGGTGGTTAGGAGTATAGTGGTCACTGTGTCCAGGAGTTACGAAAATATGAATCCATCCCTCCCACTGCGATGGATCGAGAGTTCGGCTGGAGAATTCGAAAGATCTCACTCAACTAGTCTCTCCCGATCCGGCCCGCTATGCAGTAGGTGGGCAAACGCATCTGCCGCCAAGACCTAGACAAACCTCGCTCCTGCTAAGTCACCAAAAGTAGCGAACCACTTGGGGTGACCTATGATAAAGGTGTTGGTTATCCAATAATTGGTTCCTGGGACGGCGGTACCCATACCCGCTTCCCAAATTGGATGTAGGTCAGGGAAAAATTTGACAGGCTGACAGTGCGGTCAGAAAAACACTTTTTTCTTGCTTTATATTTTTAATTCATACAGCTAGAAAACCTTTGCAAATTTCGTGACATGTTCAACAGTTTTTGCTTCTCTTAACAAACATTTATTTTTCTATATAAATAAAAATGTTCGTTTGTTCAATATCTTAAATCTCCGAAAGTTCTTCACCGATTGCTTTTAAATATTCTTACACAACGTTCCATACATTTCCATACGTTCCATTTGGGGCGCATTGGATGCCCTCTCCAGCCGGACTCTCCCAGCCTATCGCCTAGCACCGCAGTGGGTGGGCTGGAACCAAACGCTCATCACTCTTGGACAGCCTGAACCCCAGATTCCTACCCACCCTTCATACCTTTCCTTTCCAGACCTTCCTTTCACCTCATACCCTTACAAAACAAAAAAAAAAAACTTAAAATCATGAACTCACAACAAAACAAACTTAACATCGTTACAGCGGCGAGTAGCAGGCGTCCCCGGTGCGGGCCAAAACTGTTGGTAAATTTTGCCAACATTCGCGGCCTGCACACAAATCTAAATTCCGTTCATCACCATCTTTTATCCCAACGTCCCAACCTTCTCTTCCTATCCGAAACTCAGATAGCCGAGCCGCCAGACTCCTCCTATCTGGACTGCCCGGGCTTTACCCTTGCAAGCAAGTTCAGACCCAAAGGAGGAGTCTGCCTCTATAGTCGAGCTGACGTCAACTGTGTGCGACTATTGAGTCTGGAAAACTCCAGATTCGACGTAATGTGGGTGCGCGTCAATCTTGCCAGTACGTCAAGATTCTACGCATGTCTATACCGCTCACCGAACCATAACGAATCAGACACTTTCGAACTCTTCAAACATTTGAGCGATACTATTGATGATCTCTTGCCCCGCTACCCTTCGGCCGAGTTTATTGTTCTGGGGGACTTCAATGTTCATAACGAACCATGGTTGAAGTTCTCAGGCCCAACGGACTCGGCTGGCCGACAGGCGGAATCCTTTGCCATTTGCTACGGATTAGAGCAACTAGTTCAGGAGCCTACAAGGGTTCCTGATGTCCAGACTCACCGCTCCAATCTGTTAGACCTATTCTTAACTACTGTGCCACACGGTTATAAGATTGACGTCACAGCGCCTCTAGGATCATCTGACCACTGCCTGGTGACGACATCAATCCCCGTTAACCTCAGACCAACCAATGAGAGGCTGAGGAGAAAAGTGTGGCACTATAGGTCAGCAGATTGGTTCGGCATGCGGGCCCATTTTAACGCTTTTCCGTGGTCAGCTGTTTGTTTTCGGACTTCGGACCCTTCAAGATGTGCCCAGGAGATTGGTGAAGTCATCAAATCGGCGATAGATGGCTTCATACAATCGACTACTAAAGAAACTGGTGTTGGCTCAAAGCCGTGGTTCAGTCGACAATGCTCCGAAGCAGTTCGACGAAAAAACGCGGCTTACCGAGCCTTCAACACATCTCGAACGCCCGAAAACAGATCAGCATACAACAAATCGGCAAAGGAATGCAAGAGAATCATTAATAGGTCAAAATTCGAACACGACCTGCAGATCATCAAAAAGCTGGCTGCCTGCCCGCATGGCAGCAGAGCATTCTGGTCGCTTGCGGGCTCAATAGGTCGGAATTTTTGCAAACCCAGTTTGCCACCTCTTACCAGACCTGACGGCTCACTAGCAAACACCGCCACCGAAAAGGCTAACTTATTAGGGAAAATGTTTGCGGAAAACTCGACCCTCGATGACGGAGGTGCTGTTCCGCCGTCGGTTCCTCACTGCGGCTTCTTTATGAAAAAGCTAAGGATCCGGCATCGGGATGTACTCCACGTTATACGGGGGCTCGATGTTAACAAAGCTAGTGGACCTGATGGAATACCTGCCCTGGTATTGCAGAGGTGTGCTGCGGAAATAGTTCCAGTTTTGACAAAGCTCTTCAAAATGTCCCTGAAGTGTGGCACTGTGCCCTCTGGTTGGAAAAAAGCGGTCATTCACCCTATTCCCAAGAAAGGTGACCGCTCCAACCCGGCCAACTACCGCCCCATAGCGATCACATCAGTTCTGTCCAAAGTGATGGAACGTGTGATCAACGACAAACTGCTCACATACCTCGAGAAGAACAAAATTATCAACGACCGTCAATACGGATTCCGGCGGAACCGCTCGTGCGGTGATCTTCTCGCGTATGTGACGCATGTTTGGGGGCGCTGCCTTGAACGTCACGGTGAGACCCAAACGGTCGCACTAGACATATCCAAGGCCTTTGACCGGGTCTGGCACCGAGGACTTGTCAACAAATTGCCTTCTTACGGACTTCCCGCATCCCTGTGTACGTGGATTGCTGACTTTTTAAGGGATAGGTCGATTCAGGCGGTTGCTGACGGTTTCACCTCTTCCTTACACTCCATAAATGCTGGCGTCCCACAGGGATCGGTTCTGTCTCCGACTTTGTTTTTGTTGCACATCAATGACCTTTTGACATGTGCACCAATTCATTGTTACGCGGATGACAGTACAGTTCATGATAGCTTTTTGTTTGACAAGCCCCCAAAGGGCACACAAACTCCAACGGCTCGGAGGGCTTTGAAGCAGAGAATGGACGGTTATCTCGAGAGTATTTCCTCCTGGGGTAAAAATAATCTCGTCGAATTTAATGTTTCAAAGACCCAATCCTGTCTGATTACGTCTAAAAGGGATCCAAATGAGAATCTAGTCTCCTTCAACGGAAGCAATCTTCCGAACAGGCCTTCCATTGATATGCTTGGTGTAACTATAAGTGACCAGCTCAGGTACGGGGGCTCCATTGAAGCCAGAGTAAAGTTGGCCTCTCAGAAGCTGGGCGTACTGTACAGGGCCCGCAGATACTTTAATAGTACACAACTGCTGACCCTGTACAAATCGCAAGTGCGCCCTACTCTCGAATTTGGTAGCCATCTCTGGTCCGGAGCCCCTAAATACCTGAAAAAAACCCTTGACTCTGTGCAAAAACGGGCGGTCCGTTTGATAGATTCCCCAATCTTAACAAGCGGACTGCAATCTTTAGAGCACAGGCGTCAGGTAGGTATGCTGTCCTTGTTCTATCGGTATTACAATGGAAGATGCTCTGAAGAACTAGCGTCATTGATCCCTTCGGCACCGGTGCATAGTCGGGATACACGCCAAACGCGCGCCCAACATTTGTACACGGTTGACATTTGTCACATGAGAACGGGTCGCTTCTACGATTCGTTCTTAAGTTCAACAGCTCGGCTGTGGAACGAACTGCCGGCCTCTGTGTTTCCTCCCTCCTACAACATGGGACTCTTCAAGACCCATGTTCACTCCTTCCTCTCCACAAAAAGACCCTCCACACAGCATCCCCAAAGATGACATAGGCCCTGAGGGAAATTATTTTCTTCAGGGCCTCCTGTGTGGAGTTAATATAAAAAAAAAAATACGAATACGCGTGTGTTTTTATTTACCTATATTATATAGATGTCACATGTGACAGGTAAAAACATGACACTTTGAAAAACAGCGTAGTCTGTTGGACAAACATGCTTTTTTGAAAAAAACAGCTCCATCTAGACGAAAAAACAAAACGCGCTATTGTTTTTCTATTTGCACAGACAGACTGAGCCAAAGCAACGCGTGGCGGGGTACAGCTAGTAGTTAATGAACGTACACAAACAAAACCTTCGTGAAAGCTTCATAGAAATATCAATTCGCGAAATACAGCCGATTATTTATGGAATTGATACGTAAATTATAGAACCCTTGAAAAAATATATGCCCTGATGCGCGTCTCCAAAAATTGAAATTGTCCTTGTTCTCATGTCCAGTATTTTTTTTCATTATGGTCCTCAATAAAGTCCCTATTGCTTTGCGAATCTGCTTCTATGCCTTCTCACCGTTCACTGGCTCCCTGTCTCACATCAATAACCGCAATCGTACAATTATGAGTGCAGGTAAGATTGATTTATATGAAATAATGTCTTGCTACCTGAGCGCCACGAGGTAACAGTAAAAACATACGATTCCATTGTGCTCCGGTAATACGGCCGTTAGATGTAATGACTTTGGTTCGTATCACCCAAGAACAGACAGACTCTTTGACCTGTTTTACATTCAGCATTCTCCATAAATAATGTTGTTCTGTTGCTGCTCTGCCGACGACTAGATTTGACTGTAATGTCAATTGTCTGGAAATGTGGAGCGGTTTCAAACAATATCAATCCGTAAAAAAAAAATATATTTTTTACAAATTTAATTTTCAAATTTCGACCTAGTTAATATAATCTTACCTACGAATGACACTTTGCTTTAGTAGGTACTGTATAAAATTATTATTAATTAATTAATAAGTAACCGGTTTTGCCTTAACACACACTCCACATCCCCAGCTTTATTTGCAAGTAAGACTCGTGTTCATTGAACTCGTATAACTTTTAACCCCATCAAATTAAAAGTTATACATTCCGCATCGCCAGTGTAACACAATCTGTCAAGAAAAAATGAACTCCACATTTGATCGCTATTATTTATGACCATTTCTCCGCTGAACATAACTCGCACCCTTTCGAATAAACAATGGCGCATAAACATGTCACAGATGTGAGCAAATTTCCTTTGGGAAGTTAGTCGCGCACTCGCGTCAACCGCCTTGACAAATTTGACATGCGGACACGCTAATAATCGACTAATGCGACGATAAATTTCTCCATTATTCCCAAGTAAACTGCCACCGTACTATTCCTAGCTATTTGACATTTCACAATGTCCAGATGTGCTACCTGATAAAGTTTACTGTAAACTTTGTACTATTATGTTGTGTCATTATGTTTGGTCAAATAAAGAAACATTTTTTTATAATACATCTTTTTGAATTTAATTTTGTTTTCGATAGTGAATGAATGCAAATCTTGAAAACGGAAATAACCCCACTTCCCGAGATCCGATCGATCTTTTTTTTATTTATTAAGTTAAAAGAAATTTACATTTCACTTTCTTAACTTAAATATATAACATTAAATAAATAGTTTTCTAATATTGTTCTAATAACTTAAGATTAAAAAGTTTTTTTTTTAAACACATTTATACTCTCCGTTTTAAGTTTATCTGGAAGGAGATTGTATATTTGTACACCCTCGTGGCCAATGCCTCTTTTGCCACTTTCAGTCCTTACAGCATGTGTGTACAATTTGTTATGTTGCCTAGTATAATGTTCGTGTACTTGTGACGTTTGTTTAAATGTTGTGTTTGTGTGTATAAGTCCATTTTGGATTTTGTAGATTAGGAGGCATATGTTGTATTCGTACAATTTTCTTATTTTCAAGAGTTTCATTTCCTGATACAGTTTTTTTGTGGGAGTGTCCGGGTTATAATTGAAGAGTTTTTTTAATAACTTTGTTCTGTATTGTTTGTAAATCATTTAGGTATGTTATGTATGTGTTACCCCATATGATCTGAAACTCGGCAGATAGACTCGTTGTCGAGACAATGCATTCTATCAACTTTTAGTGTCAATCACGCACACACTCACAGAAGTAACCCCCCTCCCCCCGAATCCCCGTCAAATTTAACATAAATCGCCATTTTGACAGATGTTAATTCAAATAATGAAAAAAGGGTTATTTCTCTTGTTTTTCCACCTTTTCGAATAGATTCTTTTAACCCTCTGTAATGTTACAACGTATACACCTTGTCTATCTAAAATTTCAATGACATTTGCATGTTCTCCCATCTTTCAAATCAAATGCTCCTCTTGTTTTGCAATTCAAGTTTTCACCAAGCTGGGGCAGGATTTTCCGGAAGCTTATCATTTGCATTATTCTGTTTTGACAAATTCAATTTCACGGCTGGTCCACGGCTGGAGGCTGCGACACTTCCCCAAGCGCCCATTCCAATTTGCATGTTTGCTTCCGAGATAAGCTGCGTCACATCCGATACTCGTCATCTCGGGATCACCATGGAAGCCATTCAAGAAATAAATAGAAAATAGACAATTTTAATAGCATTTTTTAAAAAAGATTCTCCGTGTTTTTAGTCGCTGTATTTTCACAATGTTAACAATTACCCTAACATGCAGATAAATATATTTTTTCTATCGATTTCATTGTTTTAATCTCTATATGCATTTTAATAAATATCTTAACATTTATCGGGACTGCGACTGAATTAAGATGTTTTTTTAAGGTATTTAGCAATATAAACTAGAGTAAAGTAGATAAATGTTTTTCTATTTTGCTAAACTCTACAGCAAAATCCCACTCTCATTCAAAACTCACAACAATATTATAACATTTAAAAATCAAATAAATAGCTGGATACATAACATAGGGAGATCAGAAATAGAAAATATACTAAAACCAAAAACAGACTGAAACCGAAACCACTCAACTGCATTAAAAAACACCATGTATTTATAATTATTTCATCAAAAACACTACAGTACTTCATATTATCCATACTACTAAATTTTAATATTACGTACATGAAATCAGGATGGGAGATTGTAGTGAGGATATCATTATCTCTAATTGTTACAAAAAAATGATAATAAAACATTTGTTATTATTATTATTTTTATGTTAAAAGTGTTGACATTTTTAACCATTTAGTACCGTCCCAAAATATTATCTCTTCTCTAATGGCAACTATCTGTACAAAATCATAAGAATGAAAATAATGGTCGTGTGAAGCAATTTTTTTTCATATGGGTCCAGATATTGTTTCCATGTGGGAATCGGCACAAAAAAAAGTATTTTGTAAAACGCCCATTGCTCAACTTTTAAACTTTGATAAAGTTTTCATCCCGAACCCAAACGGATTACAAAAACTCATTTTGTTAAGCGCTTTCCACTCTTTCCAACAGCAGTGTCGGCTTTCCAAGCTGATTGAAAAAGCATGTTTATAATGCTACTGAAGGGTGCTAGTTATATATA
This sequence comes from Hesperophylax magnus, assembly GCA_026573805.1. NCBI lineage: Eukaryota > Metazoa > Arthropoda > Insecta > Trichoptera > Limnephilidae > Hesperophylax > Hesperophylax magnus. The sequence continues at coordinate 3,845,039 of JAIUSX010000105.1, forward strand.
TTTTTTAAATTCCCATATTTTTGGGTCTGCTCAAGCGGATGATTTTATGTTTCTCGCAGTGGCAGTTTCGGATTTTTCTCTCTCACCCCTCTAAACAGTCTTTACCCCGAAAATTATCCTGTCTCCGCCCGTTTCTATCGATTTCCTTTCACTGCAAATCAACACGCCACCTCAACTCACCGTTGGGGGAGTTTATTTATATTGGAAATTGCATCATAAACTGGAGAATGCAACACGACATTTGTTAGGGATTTTAGAAGTTTGTAAAGAATTATACTACTATCATATAAAATATGATAAAAATACAAAACGAACAGCTTTGCTTTGAATCACTCAATTTGTTTACTTTTATTTTACTTGCTATCAATCTTCCTCCCATTTTGTCAGTGTCACTTATTTTTCGAAAATTGGGAATATAGGTACTAGCGCAGACCCCTCAAAAATCATGAAATCGTACTTGTAAAAATTGACCCTAAGAAATACACATTTCCAACACAGAATTAAAATAGTTTTCTGGTAAAAAAAAATATTAATTTTCAATTAAAATTAATTTTCAATTTTCAAAAACGACACTTAAATTCAAAGCAAATCCGAGTTCATTGAACCAAAGTTACATATTCACACACACAACCGAAATTAGTATTTGTGAATATGAATATTCTTATTTTTTGTTAATTAGAGTTTTGACAATTATAGAAATGAAATTGTAAACTGAAAATAGTTATAAAATTTTCATGACACTAGAGCTCTCCGTTCGGGAGTTTGTGTTGCTTTGAACAAACAGATATTTGTTTCATAGTTAAAATTAGCCTAATAATTATTACTAATTATGTAGGTACTAGGTATAATCTTTTACTGTCGTCTTTTATGGAAGGTTGACAATTATTATCAGGGTCGCTTTGCAGTGTGCAGCCGGGAACTGAACTCCCGCCAGTCATTTGTCCTTGATTCTTATAATTTGAAAAACGTCAATGTCTGTATCACAAAATATCAAACATGGATTCACGCGAGCTTTATTATTTCATTGTACACATCCTCCATTCAAATTTAATCACTTCACTGGACAGACCAAGTAGAACTAGTAGTATAGTCTGCCATATTCCACTCAAGTGTTTCATTATCGTATAGCGCTGACGGCGTCACCCCCAGACTTACTCCATACCAGATAGATTTACGAACTCCGTGGAATTGTGTTATTTTTAACCTAATGTAATACGAACTCCACCCCTCACTTTCAAGGCCTTAGGGGTGTTTCATCTCTTTTCAGACCTATTATGATTTCTGCCATTTCCGCATTTGTCAGCTTTTCCTTAAATCGATGTTATTTTTTTATTATTTTATTTCGAAAAATGTTGTAGTTTATTTTTTAGAGTAGGTAGTTAGGTACCTATTTTTTCGCTCTCCGTGCAAGGGGCGTCTTTTTGTTATGTTTTCGTATTTTCCACGTGTCAGATAATCTCAGAATCGCTGCTTGAAACCCTAACGTTGTTTGAAATGGCACTATCCGTGTTTTGTGACTAGATTTGAATAGCCGGGTACTTCTCGTGTTTCCTTTTTCCCCATTCCCACTCCCTTCACCCTCACAACATAACCTAAAAAATTGGGGATACAAAAGTTTTACTGGCTCCGGGCAGCTAACTCTTGTGCTGTAATGGCATAAAAATATGGCTCTACCGGTGATAATAATAATTGAATGATTTTTTAAGCGCCGTTTTTTTGTGAAAAATCACCTCAAGTGTTCAATTTATTACTTCCTAGTATCTATCTAATTTTATTATTTACAAACACGTCCACAGAAACATACGTATTATTTACAAATAGATTAACAGAAACATACATATTATTTCAAACAGATTCAGAAAAAAAACCTGGCTGGTCACTTCAGATAAACACACTTTTACTAAAAAGTTTACCACTTTGCACGCAGAGGACACTACAGTAAAATCACTGCACATTGGTTTTACATTTGATATTTTACCCTCCATTATTTTTGATATTAAATTTAAAAATAAAATTATATCTCTTTCTGTTACAGAGAAATAATGAAGGATTTCAAGTTTCAGCAGATCTATCAGTGGTTTGCCTTTATACCTAAAATTAGTCATTTTCAAGTCAAGTGGTGACTAATAATTTATTGTATAAACATTATCTTATTGGAGAAGTATTGGGATTTTATGTTGGTTATTTTTATGGCATGCAAACTCTGTCCATTACCGGCCATTTATTTGCACTTAATCTTAAAATATTTACTGGAAAGACCCAAAATGCGTCGAACTGCCTAATTACAGAGGCAATTGGAATTTACATGAACCCCGAAACCATTAATAGGACTATGGAGCACTCAACCCTTCTTGGAAACCGGCTTTAGGGGTATTTTCAGAACTGACCGCGGTAACCTACATTAACGAGGATTAACTACTCTGACCTGGTTTCATTGTACATAATAATATATAAACATGCTACCATATCATTATTTTATCAATTTTCATTATTAAATTTCTAACATACATTCTTTAAATTCTTTTAATGAATATATTAACATATCCTGGCTATCTTGTAGAGTCGACTGAACTAAAACTGGCTAACTTATCTTCACGCCATTTCATCGCAAGGGTAGGCATAGAGGATGGACCGCCACACAATACATTGTCCCATACATATTATTCTGTTATTCTATCTTTTGATAAGAAGTACTAAACTAAGGTGTACATTAAATATAATGTATTTAACATTAACTATAATGTATTTGACATCAACTATAATGTATTTAACATTAACTATAATGTATTTAACATTAACTTTAATGTATTTAACATTTACTATAATGTATTTAACATTAACTATAATGTATTTAACATTCACTATAATGTGTTTAACATTAACTATAATGTATTTAACATTAACTATAATTTATTTAACATTAACTATAATGTATTTAGCGAGTGTAAATGTAACCCTTCATGCTTTAAAATAATAATAATAATGATTGGATAATTTGTAGAGCGCCGTTTTTGTGAAAAAATAAAAATATTAATAATATAATATTTAAATATCCAACAACACGGTGAAAGTTCACGGAATTTGGGAATGTTTTCGATGTATTTTAAATGTGCTACGTATTTGTAATTTTTGAAGTTGTCGTAAAAAGAATTAAATTTTTATATTATTCATGAAAATGTTAACAAAAAAACTTAACAAAAGATTTTGTTTTTTGAAAGAATTCTATATTTAACTGTCACTTCACTTTTTATGCCAATAAAAAAATACAAATAATTTTTTAGCTTTCAATCTGTCCCCGAATCAGCAAAATCCCGCCAATTTGTAATCATAATCGTAGTCTTTTTTGGATTTTATCCATGGAATCAAGTGTAATTGTTTGAGTCGAATAATTATTTATCTTTCCAGCGATGAATAAATCACGTATCTCCGCATTACAGAAAAAATCTTTATATAATAATAAATATCCGTGATGGTAAAAGATGTGTCCTTCAGAGGCTCTGAAAGCTTTTTCGCTGATGCGGAGGGCCATTAATAGTTAGTACAAAGAGATTGTTTTATTAAAAAAATATTCAAGTGTTGATTGTGACTAAATATCAAATCACTTCAAACACCCTTAAAATCCAACGCAGCTGTAATATTTCTATTTAAACTTCTCCCTCAAAGGGTTAATAAAAGTGGACACTTAATTCTACGCGGTACAAAACCAGCATTAATAATATTTCCACTATTAAGAGGTCCTTGGAGGTTTTATTTTATTAGAATTAAGCTCCCCTACCGGCAGTAACGCTTCCACCCTGAATATCGAACTAAGTGGGTATTGTAAGGATTCAGAGGGGATTCAAATATTCGGGGGTTACTACAAGGACATAGGGAAACAAACATACCGCCATTAATTTCATTTGTCATGTATGCAATAGAGGAGAAAATAGTGTGCAGTGCACGCGATCTGGTAGGTAGTACATCAATATAATCGTTTTTTGCGGCTGTCCTAAATTGATATCTATTTCCTGTTGGGTTAAGTGCATAATTATTTATGCTCGTCGTTTTACTGTGAGGGTAGCGCCCAGTCGCTTTGCGTCAGATCTGCGGATTCCCTTCAGGCAAGCAGCGATGTAGAAATTTCAACTCCTTTATCTGCTTGGCTGAGCGATAAGCTTCGTGCCTCTGAAACCAGAGTTCAAGGGTTCAACACTAGATTTGACACCTAATTTTATATAGCTGCTGTAGATTGTAGAATAGTGTTGAAGATTCTTCTTACTGTCAAATGGTTTTAGCTATGTTTAGGAGGCATATTTGAAGAGCCAGGTATCGCGTACCTAATGAAAAATAAACACGCTCTCACCATAAATTTACAAAATATGATACCAAATATATTTTTGTAGAAAGGAATAAATCTTTCAATATCAAGTCAATTGTGTCATCTTCTCTAAATTGCTTGAAATCTGCATACTAAAATAATGTGACGAATCGTACTTGAAATCCTACACACTACATGGTTCTTTAACCTTTCAGTTGAACTGAAGCTAATTGCACGAGTTTGTCCTCATTCACAAAAGGAGTCTTTTGGCGCGTCACTGTAATAATTCGCCATACTGACTTTATACGGAGTTCAAGATATGTGTTGTTGCTTAGCGAGTTACTTTAGATTTATTCATACTGGTAGTAAAACCCACTAAAAAATCACAATAAATTTGGAAGGTTCGTGTATTATTCAAAACGTAAACGTCAATCTCTTTGTAACAAAAGGAATTTCGTACTCGTGTGAATGACCGACCTCCGACTCCATGTCAATAAAGCTCGACGCCGATCATTAATCTTTCCTCCAAACGAAGCTTTAGCGCACCTTGCTATCGATTTAAAAACACGACACTATTGCCATTTTATTAGTGAGAGCTTCACCTTGCCTCTCCAGTGTTTAATCAACTAAAAACCTAAACGTCGTTAAGCTTTTCTGCCACGCCTTTTCGCGTGTGGCAACATGACTTTTTTGCTCATCTACCAACACTGTAGTATAGGATAAAAACACACCTTGTGTAATATCGTGCCCTTTTCATCCTTATCGTAAGCTGTCATCCATTCGTGGTAGCACGTGTTTATAGTGCTTAATGCTTCATATGACTTGAATCGTGAGAATCGTGGACATGAATGGCATTTGTGTTCCTTAAATGCACTTATTGACAACGTTGAGCTTTGACTAAATGAGCTCTTATTTGAGCTAGTTGCGGTTTAGTTTCATGCCGATTTGTGTGAAATATCGACTGAGCAAAATTGTAAAGGAATTTCACTTTTTAGAAGACTCTTCTTAGATCTTATATCATGCCTCGTATTAATTATGGGAATCTTGGAAAGTGCATCTTCATGCTTTAATCCCGTTTTATTCATTTTTCGCTCTTCCCTTTCAGTAGCATGAATCAGCTTGGTTCTGATAGATATGCTGATAAAGTGGTAGAATTCCTAACAATGTGTAATCATGTACATAAGGGTTTTTTATACTTTACAAGCATTGAAGAATAGTAAGATAAAACATCTGGCAGTACACCAAACGATATATCCATCAGCAGGTCACATGTGACTGAATCTGCTCTGACGATGAACAAACAGTACTAGGCTGTCCGAATATTGACTCAAGGTGATAAGCGTCATGGCTTAAACCCCCAACAGACAATAGTTTTATTACGACTTTGATTTCCGTGTTATTGTTTGCTTGTAGAAGTGCACAGAGAAGAAGAGTTGAGTAGCTCTACCGAATACCATTTACATGCACAATAATAATAATAATTCAGTTCCCATCGTTTACGCATATTACAACCGCAACAGCACGGATCCTGTGTTCCAGTGTACGAGTAATGAACCGGCTGGCTCCGAGATCCAGATGAGCCCAAAGCCGCCTAATTGGGCACGATCACCCAGAACACGTGTGGCGCGGAACGTGAGCCGCCATGTGATGTAAATCCATTAAATAGATGCCATAATATGCTCCCAACAGCCAGCCTAGAGATGCAGCCATTGCGGTTTGCATTCGCCGTCATTAACTGCAGCGGAATTCTTCGGGCTCAGTCGTGATGGATCTTCCGGTGCACTTGCGAAACCGTGGCTCGGGCCCAGTGGAGCCATTATTCAGATTTGCTTTTGGAGTCTCATGCGCGAATGTAAAAAGTAATATCTCACAATTGTGAACTGTAGAACTTGCCAGGCTAAAAAATATGCTTAGCCCTTTTTGTATTGCACAGCTTTTCGAAGTTATTCGGAAAGCCAGAATGGGTATCCTACCAAAATATTGTGTTTCTGCGCATCGATCAGAAATCTTGTTTGCCGGACTCTCCTTCTGCGAAGCAGGTGCTTAATATTCACGAATCTCTTTATTATGCTGTGTTGAATGTGTAGCCCTTTAGTTTTTGGGTAGATAAGCTTTCTCCTGTTTCCAAAGTCTTTCATACAACTTGTAATGTTTCTTAAAAATGTATTCTATTTCTGAAGTTTTATACAATCAAGGTTATATTAATATTCAAGGTTCGGGCATTTGATGTGAAATTTACGAGTGCGACTAAAATGCAGAAAATTTTATCTTTGATTTTGGAATCGCTATTCCCTCTGTACTTTCTTATTTTGCTGATTTTTTTTACTAAAACTAGTTCGGGATGTCTCAATTCTCCGATTCGTTGATCTATATTGTTGTGTTGTATATTCTCATTTCACTGACTAATATTTTAAGAAGGTTTATCTTTGGTTTTTGGATCGTTTGTCTTCTGGACTTTCCTATTTTACTGGAGTTTTATACAATCTTATCCTTCATCTTAATATCATGATGTGGTCCATTGTTAGATTTTTTTTGTTTTGATAATGTTAATTGGATAATTGCATTATCTTCGTTTTTATTGTACAGCAGCCTGCGGACGATTGAAACAGCTAAAAACTTATTGAAGCTCTTTTTGGAGATATTTTTATTTGAAGTGTTCTGCCTTGAGTCGGCTGCTGGTGCATTTGTTATATTATAGAGGGCCTAAACTGCATACAAAATCTTTTTTTGTGTATTGTTGTAGTCACCAAGAGTCGTGAAAATCTTAACGGAAAATATCCATTCTTACCCCTCTAGAATAAAATATGTCGTAACAGTCGCCACTGACTCATTGTTCATGTCCAATTTTCAACATCACGAAATAATTTTAAACAGAAAAAGAGCCACTTATAAATTCTCCCAGTCTCAAACATCTTCATATTTAGTAACACTAATTTTGTACGTCTAACTGGTGCATTTAAACTTCTCTGAATACATAATTACTCCTAATTATTTGTAAATAGTTTGGGGCCGCTGTGCCTTGCCTACCTGACGAAGGCCTAGCATCCAACAGTCGCTTCCTCGCTAAATAATGGTCTCCTATTGTTCGTAATATTTCGCTCGGAATTATTATTCGTGTGAACCGGATGGACATGAGAGATTCTGGCCATGCTCCTCCGCTTATAATGGTTATGCAAGATGTAAGAAGGAAACAATGCCGGGAGCGCGGCTCACCTAACCTAACATAGTCTGGCTCTGTTCAGACAATAGGTGATGACGAAATAAGATGAGAATAAAGATAAGAGGAACATTCCCCTTTTCTTATTGGGGGTGCAACTCTGAATGGACGTTTTCTTCTGAACTTATTATGGACACTGCTAAATGTAAGTTATGAGAAGCAGAGAAAGATCACCGATGCTTTGGATTGATCGAGTGTCATAAACGTCACTATCCACAGCTCTTTCGACGCGTAGATACTGAGAGTGGAAGAGTATTGTTCATCTGGCCAGTTGGAGTAGAAGCCACACGATATCAAGTGTCATAAACGTCACTATCCACAGCTCTTTCGACGCGTAGATACTGAGAGTGGAAGAGTATTGTTCATCTGGCCAGTTGGAGTAGAAGCCACACGATATCAAGTGTCATAAACGTCACTATCCACAGCTCTTTCGACGCGTAGATACTGAGAGTGGAAGACTATTGTTCATCAGGCCAATTGGAGTAGAAGGCACACGATCATGAGGGAACAAAAAGGAGAACGCATAGAATATAATATTTACTATGTTATTAACCTGTAATTTAAAGCATAGCAGCGTTTTGATAACTCCACAACACACAATGAGACTTTTCACCATCTTGGGACCCTAATTTTATTTACAAACTTTCTTCTTTGTATATCATCTTAACAATGACGGGCCCACCCAACCTAAACTAACCGCACCGGTGTTTATTAAAGATGTTATAATGGAAACGTATGGACCGGAAATAACACGATCTAATCTGAAAGAATGGCAGGAAAATGACATGTTTGTTCTGCACGGACAGGTGGGATTAAAACGCGATTAGCGTAATGGCTGCTAATGAAAGCAGGTAGATAAATGTACACACATTGTTATCGTCATGATGATGAGTTCACTGTTTACTCGACCCGCAATTCTAAGAAACTTCTCGCTGTATCCAACGCCGCAACATTATTATAATAATACTGCTTTTTTACTATCTGCTTAACAATCAGAGACCCAGTGTTCTCAAAACAATGTTACTTTCAATTTTCAAGGATTCATTCCTTAGTCATTATTATTACCTAACAAAAGCATTTATTTGTACTTACAAAGTAACAGTTTTCATCGATTCTATTAAATTATAATCTCTTTTTGAGCTGAAAAACAAAAATACTTTTTTGTTTACATTAATTTTGTTAGCATTAATCTTACAGGACTACTCCTGATTAGTAAAAAAAGGTTAAAAAAAAACTCCAATTAATTTCCAGTAATATTTTTTTAATAATAGACTATTGTCGCATGGTGTATTTGAAGAACGATTCCAAGGTGGAGTTAAAACGTAACTCTTTATTACAAAAGCTCATTAGGGGGCATTGGCAGGTCATGGTCGATCTTTAATTACGAATAAAATATTTGTCGCTAACTCTGCAATGGCACTGCATTGCTGCATCTATTTCTTGATAAATATGGCAACGCAGAAGCTGACCGCTGCATTCCCTGGAAATCCCTTCAACCATTTAAACCTATTGCATTCTCGCTTGGTATTTCCTGTAATTAAATCCTTGGGTGTATAACTTTTACAAAAGACAAATGGCTGAATCGACGTGCTCCCGATTGCTTTCTGCAATGAGCATAACTCACCTAACCTAACTCAAACAAAGAACATGTTATGTTGTGGAGAAACATGAATATGAAAGGTACACTGTTGGTAAGGTTAGATCTATTAGTTCTTTGGACCTTTACACTGGCGACCAAATTCTCGTAAAATTGTTTCGAAATCTGTGGTTCATTCCAAGTTCAGGGTATCGATTCTCCAATCCATGCCGCTCGCAATCGCCATCGAAAGTACATAACGTCAAAGTTATTCCACTCGAACAAAGAGTGGGTCGAACCAATCGTTGTTCGAGTGGAATGACTTCGTCGAGAATCGAAGCCCTGGTCACTAAACACGACTAAAGCCGTTTCGATTTTGAATCTTTCACCGGGGCGATACTGAGAGTATGTAAAACTCATATAACAGTCATGTAGCAATCTACCATGTCAGAGCCCCCGAAGCGGGAAGGGGCGTTTCGCATTTAACACTTTCACCGTTCTCATTATTAATAAATAGTATTGTTGCGCGGTAACTGATTATTGAGCATTGTAATTATTTCGACGCGCGTGAACTTTGCAAGTGAAAACATCATTAATAGCACTTAAGCGCAGCTTTACACTTGAGCGCAAGTGAAATATTATATTATACACGTAGATGGCGAGATTAAGTTATAGGTGCAAGTAAAAATGGTTGAGTTTAACAACTGGTTATGCTGGCCTTTCGCACGACTCATATATACAAACTTTCATAATTTTATATGGGGCTTTCTTTATAGCTGCACTTCGTTTTGCTACCCGACTTTGCCAGAGATTTTGATTTTAAAAGAAGGTATAAAAATAAACTTGGATAATTTATACTACGCAATTTTTGTGAAATTTCAATTCAAAAATTGTCCAAAGAAGCGAAGTTAGCAGTCCACAACGGAGTGCTGGTACATACCTTGATGTATGGAAGTGAGGCATGGAACTGGCAAAGAAAGGATGAAAGTAGATTGAATGCTGTTGAAATGAGATCCCTGAGGCGTATGTGTGGTAAAACCATGTTTGATCGTGTGAGGAATGTGGAGATCCGCAAAGAGTGCAAGGCTGATGTAAGCGTAATGAGTAAGATTAAGAAAGGGACGCTTAGATGATTTGGGCATGTAGAGCGAATGAGCGAAGATAGGAGTGTAAGGAGGATATATGATGCAAATGCGAATGGTAGCAGAAGTCGGGGACGCCCGAGGAAGACATTGCACGATCAAGTGAATCAGATACTCGAGTCGGGTCATGTCAAGAGTCAGAATAATAGAAGAGTATGTATGAGACGATGTATGAATGTGAATGAGGCAAGAAGTGTGTGCCAAGACCGAGTTGTTTGGCGGTCTGTCCTCTCTGCCTACCCCTGCGGGGAAACGGCGTGATGGTTAGTTAGTTAGTCTGTTGCGTTTTGTCTTTATTTTATAATAACGCGCAAACATATTTACAGACTGATGGAATGCCAGACGGTCGAGTTTTTTTTTATTTTTTTATTGGCAATTTTTTTTATACATACAGGTACATATATAATTATACAAAATATAAGGCAGTAACAAAAAAATCCCACAAAGGCGAAGCATGTGCGTGGGCATTATAAGGTCTTATTGAAAAGGTCTTATGAAAAAAGAAATATGAATAAAGAAAAAAATATATATAGTACATTTAGTTAGTTTAATGTGATTTTACTGGAGTTTTTGCGTATTTAATAAAAAAACAGTTTAAAAGAAGTTATTTATTTATTTATTTTTTATATTTAGAAAGTAACATATTATCATATATAGGTATCATATTCGTAGTATAATTTATCGGAAAAAGTTATCTCACTTCGGGTTAAAATGGGACTTCGCTACGCTCGGTCGACAACTTTTAAGTAACTCTTTTAGATGCTAAAAATTCAACATAAGCAAATAATATGATTTAAGATTTTCACGGCCAAAAGTATTTTTGTTATTTGTTTTTGGGGTGTTATGCCGTGTTGCGCTAACTCCTTCTTTAGCCAACGTTTCGGACAGCATTGCAGTGTCCATCATCAGGGCAGCTTATAGAGCACGGCTGATTACGGAGGCCATTGAAATTCATAAAAATCCCGTAAACATTAATAGAGACGATGGAGCTAAGCTCAATAGTTCTTGGTATCCGGTAATTGACGGCTACACCAGAGCTAAACGAAGAAAACCACTTTAAATTAAAAAAAATGATACGTTAATGTTAGCTCAGAGGGTTGGAGCTGGCAACACGGTATCACAACCTCATACATAAGCTCACATTTTTAACACAACCTCAAATAACACATCTGCCCTGATGATGGACACTGCAATGCTGTCCGAAACGTTGGCTAAAGAAGGAGTTAGCGCAACACGGCATAACACCCCAAAAACAAATAACAAAAAATAAGCAAATAATCATTCTTTTAATTAATAATAGTGCAAGGAGTTTAGGCTTAACCTGCTAAGTTAAAATGTAATGGTGATTGAATAATTAGAGAATTTAAAAACCTTTGCAAGGAAGAAAGCCATAAATAATAATTGCAATTTAATTACCATGTAAATAAAGTAACCCATTTTTGCCCTAAATTATAAATATGTTCCCGGTAAAACCCCCTAGAATTACCTTCCTGTAATTATCGTACAGTCATCTGGTGTTCTGTCTCCTTCTTTTTTTTACTTTCTCGTTTTATTACATCCATGATAAGTTCCTATATGAGAAAGGGGGAGAGGTCACAACAGAGCTATCAACGGGTAAGCCTTTTGGACCTTTATAATGCTGCTCTCAATGGTAGGAAATGCGCATTCCTGCAATGTTTGCCCCGTGTAATTACAGTTTAATAATGTTACACAACCCTAATAAAGCTTAGGTCTAATGTTACCGAGCCACGAATTACGGGAAAGGAATGAAGCAACTGCAAACGGCGTTTCGTGCTATTTGTGATTGCTTCGTTCCTTTCTCATAAGTAAAGGTTCAACCCGCTTAGCACGTACACATCGATAAAGGTTTTATCAATAATACAACTTATCATCGATGCACGACCGCAGATCGCCAAAGAACAAACAAAAGTTCACGTCAAATAAAATAAGCATATTTAATCGACGTGAACTGTTTTCTGTTCGTTGGCGATCTGCAGTCGTGCTGGAGAACAATGACAAGTTATCGATAAAACCTTTATCGATATGTTCGAGCTAGGTCGGTTTCAAACATAATATTGATACATTTTTTACATTGCAGTTCTACCAATATATAAAGATAAAAACATACATAATTAAAGATATAAAATTTACAAAAATTGTACTTAATTAAAACAAAAATCTCTTATGGTAATCCTACATTAATTATATCGCAATATACATGTACAGCGTACGTATTGTAAATGCGCCATGTTGGTATTTATTTTAACGTCAGAAATTAAAGATGGCCACTTTATAGAGTGGACCTCGAATAACCAATCAAAGGGCATGATCCCGTAATAACTTAATTTTTTATTCGTGATTTTGGTTTCTTGCAAATCTACTTTCTTTTCCGCCCATATTTTAATCACTTTTGCTGCAAAAGGTTAATTGCATGTTCACACGACACACCTATAAACCAAACGCCGAAAAAATATATACAAGCGTCATGTAGGTATTATAGCCCTTTTTCATATTATCGGGTATTGATTTCATTTCATTAAAATACCTATTATGCATTCGACAAAAAAAACATAAAGTTCTGTTTACGTGTGTTCGTTAAAAAGTGATTTATGCTGTTTACTTCCTACTCAGTGAATTTCAATTTTTATTTTACTATCCAATTACATCGATGCACTTATAACTATCATTAGATATTAAAATTATTATTACCCTTGAATTCAATAGAATGGTTCCTATATATCTTTTATTACTTAAAAATATGTTTCAACCTTTCTATAGTATTTCACTGCATCTATGGTCAGATGAACCAATAGGAAATCGAGTATTTAGTGGACACGTCTTTTAATTACATTCCTAATTCAACTTTCAACTTCGATAGAGAACCTCATTTTTTATAATGTATTATTCTGTTTACTCTTGTGCATTTTCCCAAATGTAATTTTTATTATCCAATTAAAATTATAAACATAAAATTTTTTTGTTTTGTGAAATTAATTGACAAGTTCCTACCTATTAGCGAATTATTATGCGTTCAACCTTTCTACAACTTTTCTTATCTATGGTGAAATTAACCAATAGGAGAGCCGATGCTTAATTGCCATGGCAACGCATTCTGAAGAAAAGCGCGCATCATTTGGTTATCATTCAAAACTTTTCTGTGACCCAGTGAACATCGGAACTTTCTTGTGTACATTTTTGCGGAATAATTTTAATAACTTTATAAACAGTAATCGAAGTGTAATTTGTTATCTGTGTAAAATAATTACAAACCAATAAAATAGAATATTTCTCACTACTGCTCTTTAGCGGATTGATATCGTGTGTATTTTACCAAAACCAAATTGAAAATGAACTGCATGGGATATCTCGTTGTTAGTATTATATTAATTTTTTTTATATTCTTGCTTATATATATATCGATAGGTGTCAACATTTGTGTGGGTTTCGTTGTTAATTGTTATGAATTAAAAATAATTAACATTCAATTAAAATGTTCATCCCACTATGTTTTATGTTATTAATTTATTATTATTATTTATCACAATTAACGATAGGTATATTATCAAGCTATACCTACCTATTATCATTTTACATGGGAATTGTTTACATCACAAGATAATGACAGACATTTACTCTTATCTAATAACTTATTTATCAGCCTGCCAATTATTTTAATTACTAATACCCATTGAATCCATGTTATGAGAACACCTTTATCAATGTTATGAAAACACTTTCATCATGTACGCCTTGCTCAATGTTTTTTTTATTTAAACAATAAAATTAAAAAATACACTTATTTTGCTATTCTGACCAATCTGATTGTTCAATAACACAGAAAATGTTGCTAAAAGTAACCTCCAGCAAAAACACACCAATCTTATTGAGCGACATTGCATCGAAACGAAAATATTTTTTTGTATTAAGACGGAGATAATGTATTTAGTTGAAAACTAACATCTCATCATCAACCCTGCCCTATCTGTTGCCGAATAGAAACTTTATTGAGTAAACTATTCGCACTGATATTAATATGTCTTTCATTTTTGTTACAGAGTCTCCTGAAGCCATTCTCGTGCACGGACAGTGACGAGGAGCCTGTCTTGAAGCACCCGCGTCTGGTGGGCCCCGCTGATGATGAGATACAGAAGCCCATCACCTGTGTGCAGAGGCTACTGAACTACGCCGGGAACACTTCTAGCGATGATTCTTTCTCGGAGGTAGGCTAACGTCATGAGCTGCAATTAATGGGTATATATAAATGGCGGCGCTGTTTATTTAGGCGCACATGTATGAGCGTACCTGTGTATAGGTTAATGAACTTGTAACATACAGAACCAAAAGCAAGCAACCTGTACATGCATGCAATTTATGCAATGATCTTTCCGATTCATTAATTTTTTAATTAATTTTTTCTTTGCATGCCCTTGCTGATAATTCTTTAGATTACTGCATAATCTAATCTGCAAATTGTTTTTATTACAATCAGTAATTTTTTAAAGATAAAAGCTGTAGTCCGCCATGTCTCTTCATCTATTACAGTTGTTTTTACCAGTCAATAATAAAAACTTTAATTTATTATCTTTCCAGGACGACAACGACGAAAACTGTCACGATCTAGTGGACTCGTTCAACCAGATATCCACGGGTTCCGAGGCGGACACTGAGGGCTCTATCCCTGACGATGATATAACGATGGGCTCCCTGCCCATGTGCGAGGTCCTCATCAACCAGCAGCAGCAGCAGCTGTTGAACCTGGAGATGCCCGTGCTCGAAGACGCCACTACTCAGGCTAATGGACGCGATCAGATCGTGAGCGAAGTGGAAGTGCTCGATTGTGTTGACGGAATTGGTGAGAATTACATTTTTGATGACCTGATTAAATTAGCTAAAAACTTCTTAGCCCTAGCTTAAAATACACCCAAATATTGGCAGCAATATTTGATGTTAGTCTACGATTGAGTCCACAGGCCCCTTAATTCTATACTTTGGCCTACAAGTGCAGGAAACTTCTACAAGTGCTTTTATCGTATCTGTTAACATTATCTCTTTTCATGTAGTAATGTTTATTGTCTGGTTGTTTTAGATACTGAAAACTTAGATACTTCTCTTTATGACGAGCCACCTACTCCTGTTACCGTGGTAAAGCGCCCCAAAAAGATAAACGAGTCAAAGTTCACCTCGTCCAACCGAAAATCCAAGAACTTGGCCGTTTACTACTTCAAACATCCCGACACTGAGTCTGATACCCAACTGATATCGGGTGCGTCCGGTACTGATGAAAAGTCTCAAGAAGAAACATCAGAAGACGAATGGACGTACACTGTGTGTGAAAAGGATAACATTTCAGGTGAACCCAACGACATAATGACATCGTCTTTAGACCAAATCGAAGATATTAAAGACGTGGAAGTGACTGTTAACAGCTCCAAGAGACTGGATTTCGATTACGATACTGAAGTCCGATACGATCAGGCGAAGTTCAATGAAATCAAAACAGCAGCTCCTGAAAGCATTCAGCGTCTCGTTAACCAAGCGGATGAAATGGTGCAGAAGAAGGCTCAGGAAATGAGCAACAATCCATTGGGATCATCAAAGAGTGTACAGAAAAAGTCCAAGCTGGTTAGGAACTTCAAGCCGCTGAATCTAAACGAGACGTCGAAGACTGGTTTCCAAAACCAGAATAAGATGTCTCGTATTAAAGAATGGTTGCAGCAAAATACACCGGATGATCAGTCATCGGAATCATCGCAGCAGGTAGAAATTATTGACTTACTTAAAACTTTCACTGGTGCATTATTGTGTGATAATAGATGAAAGAGTATTACTTATACCTTTGTGTTTGTTTTAACAGGTTTTGGACAGCTGTGATGCCTCTGGAGAATACACCACAGGTGACAGTGACAGGAATTCCGTCACGTCTGAAGAACTGTCTCCCAGTGTAGCCACCTACTGTAATGTGACATCCTCACAAGAACATAGCATTAACGCAGCTACGCCTACCAACCAAGGCACCCCTAAAGTAATTATCCAAAAATCTTTCTACAAAAACCAACAATCATTTATTGGTTGAAATTATTCTTGTACCTTAGTGAGTTATCGAACCATAACTTATTGCTGCAAAATGTTAAATTCCTTCTTATGACACTTATATTTCTTAAATTAATTTCTTATCTTTAACATGACAATTAATCTGACAGTTTGCTTTAAGGTCTCCTGCGCTAAAAAGGTTTTTTTTTTTTTACATGTAAACAAAAAATAAAGTTTTCTATCGGCCACGGAGAGCAAAAACATTGTGTTGTGGCCACGCCCCAATTTTCGATGTTTTGTGTAAGTGTTGCGAAAAATTAACTTTCTGTTCGCCGGAGACCTGCCTTTAGAGACCTTCACAACCTATAGATGAAACTGTTGATTACACTTACATGAAAAATAATTGCCTACCTTCGTGATATAAGATTCTCCCGTTTCCCTCATCTTGATTCTACGTGACTGTTTTGCAGTGTCAATCAGTAGAAAATATGAGATATTTCGAACACTAAAATGCTGTATGAAATGTTGACTCCAAAATTAGGAGAAAACACAATATGTTTCGACACCAATACAAACAAACATTATTTTGGATTGTGTTGTTTCCAAGACTCAGACTCAAGTTCAGCACTTCTGTCAGCATTCTTTAAATCAGCCAAATATATATTTTTTTTTTTTAAAAGAAAGACAAACATTCCCGGGTTACGAATAACCTGACAATATTTTAAAATCTCCTACTACCACCACAGTAAGCGGAAAATGTTGCTTGTGTTGTGATGGAGGACTTAGCCTGCCGAGGAATTGAACACACTACGCCTGGGTGAGACCCAAGCGCGATGTCAACTCGGCCACCGACCGGTCATATAAACTAACCCTTCTTTATGATAATTTAATGCACAGATGTTTTACGCACCCTCCTAACCTACATTTCTTTTAATAGGTATCGTCTTACCTGCAGGTCATTTTACGTGGGAAGCGCAACAACACCACCCAGAACACCCGACCCTGGTCCGTGTCCTGTCTCTCCCAGCTATCCTATGCAGCCAAGGAGTCCTCTGCTTCAGCCCTTAACACTCCCACTGCTGACAACATCCGGCAGACCTCCGGGGCGTACGGCAGAACCTCTGGGATGTCCATATCGGAGTCTGCGCTCAACACCCTCGCCAGCACCCCTAACCATATCAGGAGCAATTCTAACGACAAGTTTCAAGGCAGCTCTAGCAGTGTGAAGACTACAATTCAAGTGAGTGAACGCCTTGCAAAAGGACAAATCATGCCCATAGCATTAATACACATCAGCACCGTCAACAGTGGTAAACCTTAGGAGATTCCTGGAATTTTGCTTTCGCGCTCAAATTCTTATATGCGAGGCTAGAAGCAAAATATTGTTGTTTTGGAGACGGTTTGCATAACTTCTATTAGAACTCAAGTCATAACTCGCATCTACCATATTTCTTATTTGATAATACCACTGAAATTATAAAAGGGTCAAACTAAATACCTTAACAAAATATTCCATTTTGTTTAGCCAATGGTATTTACAGTTAAGGTTTTTATGCAGCCAACAATTTGCCCGCCATTGCAAAAAGGACTACTTATTCGTAAGCAGATTTTATTTTTGAAGACTAGATAGTACCATAGTACCAAGCTAGTAGCCTGTATACTGTCAGATTCATTAATTGACAAATCACGGTCAAAGACAAAGACGGTCACCCCACCTCCCCACTCTGAAAAACTTGGTTTGCTTCCTCATTCCCTTATTGACAGGACTATTGGTTTCTTATGTCTATGGACAGTAACCCAGTTTTAAAGTTCCCCAGGGTTGACATTGAATGTTTATTTCTGTCTCTTATGAGCCTTCTTCCTATCAAGGAATGACACTGGCATCATTGGTGATCATCATGAATTATTGGTGTTTCTTCTTCCTCTTCAAGTATCCACCCCAAAAATCTGAATGTGTGTTTTCTGAGGAGACAACTTTCTTTTGCCTTTGATAGATAATGTCTAACATAATGTTTCCATAATTCCAGGCGAATCTTTCAAGCTCGACCACCATCAACGAGGGCTGTGTAAACTGCTACGAGAACACTGCGGACAAGAAGTGCTCCCTGCGCCGCAAGCGTCTAAAACTACGCAAGCGCCACCCAGAGGGCGCCGTGTCCAGCGAACTGGAGACCGAGGAGTTGAGGCTGGCGCAAATAGTCTCCTCAGTAAGGAGCAGCAGACTGGTCAAGTCCTGCTCATTCTCCGGCAAGGACTCTATCACGCAGAAAGAATTTAAGCACGATCGGTGCTCTAGCGACCCGTCATCTTCCAGGAAGAATAGGTATATGATCATACTACATATATTTATGTACATATATACAATTTAAATTGATTGAATGATGTTAGATGTTTTGATATGCGTTATCTTCTCTTTCATTAAACTTAGTGGTAAGATTAAAGTATATTTATTTAATTTATTAATCTCCTTAGTTGGTTTGATGATAATGTTTAAATTCCGATGAGTCATATCGGATAACTACTTTCAATGAAGGAAGTTTAGTCACAATGCTTTTATAATCTGTTAAATACATATAAGTTTGTATTATTAATAAAACCAGTGACTTTATGGCGCTTTTAAATATTCTACATTTATATCTTTAAATTTTTTTTTTTTATTTATTTATTTATTTAAATAAAAAAATAAAAATTTTATCTTGTGTAGATTTGACACCACATCGACTTCCGGAAATGACAGTGAGGAAGAGATCAAAGGCCCCCGACTGCCTCAAGACCTGGCCGTCAGCACCGATCAGACCATCCATGCCTCGGCGTCGGAAGACCAGACCCTGGACGGCAGCATCGATCACTTCTCCGAAGCGACGCCCAATTTCAAGATCGGCCGCGAAGGAGGAATGGTCCGCCCGAGACCGCCGCTGGTGAACATCGATAGGGAAAGAGCTTCGCTTCTCGGCCTGGAGATTGTGGAGAGAAGTGTCCTAGTGGAGACGGCTGATCGAGATTCCGATGTGGACCGGAGCATCCAGACTGCTGGCACTGAGGAGCACAGTTCTTTCTCAGAACAAGCCTGGGACTTTTATCAGGTTTGTATTTTCTTAGATAATTTTAATTTACCTGACATTATTTTGGTATTTTTTCGAAACACTTGCCACTCCCATTACTCCAAAGATTACAATTATTCATTTTCCATATTTTGCATTAATAGGTTTGCTGCCACACAATTTTTGTAAGATGGCAGCCGGTTGAATGAATTTGAATAGCATCTTTATTAACACCGCTCTTTTTTAATTCTAGGAGAAGTACCAATCTGAGGCCTACTCCGAAGCCCCAGACTCTGACGCTGCCCGCCGCTTGTTGGAATTCGGGGATGACTACAGAAACTTCTTAGATTCCCAGTCCGACTGTTGCTCCAGCCTGTCAGCTCATCCCGACCCCAGTCCTCTCATGTCACGCCGCCGGGTGCCCATGCAAAACTTCTCACCAACTAATACCGAGGGCCGCAAAAACACCATCAACAAGGGCTCTTATGAATCCCCCGAATACGGATCTTTCGGTAGACGAAGCAAGAAGTCTTCGACATCTAGTTTCGATAGAAAGAAGTCCTTGATGGACAGTCTTGAACGATCCAAGCGCAGCCCCGGCACCGAGAGTGACAGGATCAAGAGAGCAAAGAAGATTCTCAGCGACAGTCTGGAGCGTAAAAACACCAAACGCTTGTCTATTTCGGATTGCGATAACCTCAACGAAACACGCAGGAAATACACTTCGTCCAATTCCACGAGCAGCGACGTGTACAATTCATCTTTGGAGTATCAGTATGTGAAACAGATCACAAACGGAAACAAACCTGACATCCTCGACTCGTTGACGAGAAGAACGAGGAAGCCTTCGTGTGATTCAAACAAGAGCAGACTTTCTGATGATTCCAACTCTAGACTGCCTGATTCTAGTTTGAATAGTAGTTTGGAGTCTCCGGCTAGAAGGAAGCGTTCCAGCGACGGAGTAGATGCTGCCTACGATGTTAAGCACAAGAACCAATCGAGCAGGAGACGCAGCTCCCACGGAGTGCCACTCCTGCATCTGTCTGGATCCAACTCTGAAGGCAGAGGCACCATCGACTCTGATTCAGATGTGGACGACGTGAAGAACCTGCTCCACCGTTCACGCTCCCAGTTAGAAGACGCTGAAGCCGTTTTGGCTAAAGAAGAAGCGACTCCGGATCTCCTTCAAATCAATGATTATGTAAGGAACCTTGATTCTGAGTTAGAAGCTAAAGGAGATGACGTAGTGGAGGCAGCAGTTGAGGGAGGAGTGGATAAAGAGAAAGGGAAGGAGACGGGGGGAAGTTTTGCGGCGAGGTTATGCTTCGCTGTGGCCATTTTTTCTGTAATCGTGTTTGTGTGTTTGAATTCTTACAAGTAATTACAGTAGTTTTTAATGCTTGTTTTAATTTATGATCTTTTAAATTTTTATTAACCTAAAAATTTCATAATGATATTGTTTGAAAGCGTGTTGCGTATGGCAGATCTAATTTTGTGTTTTTTTAATTTATTCTACTTACACCCTTTTTATATGGTGCTCTTTTATACCTAATAACTACTATTTCTCTACCTTTTAAATATCCCTTCTACCTAATACATATTACTACTATGTTCATACTTATTTATTATAGTATTTCCCTTATTAATATACTATTCAGTTAAGTATAACGAAAACAGTGCCTTTTTAGAGGTAATTTTTTTACTTAGGAGATATTTAAAAGTTGTGTTTTGATGTGATAGTAGAAATAATAATACAAATTAATTCTTAATGTTTTTATTTTATATTTTAATAGTGCTTAACTTTTTTTTAACATTTTACCCGTTGTATAATGGCATGCTGTAGAATAAAAGTTAATTAATCCAGAAATCCAGTTTATTATTTAAAACAGCTCTACGCAATGCCGGATACAAACCTATCACCGAGTTTTACCTACTTTTGTGTAAATAATAAATACATGTATTATTTGGATATATAAACGTACATCTGTAAATTAGGACATCTTGCATTTTGTGGTGCTGTATTATTATCATCCCTTTTTTAGTTTCTCTTATAAATAATATATAAAAATAAATAAATAAAACACATATTTACTACACCTCTTCATAAAACTTAAAAATAATAAAGTACAAAATTATACCGTAAATAATTGTAATGTAAATTAAATAAAAATGTTAATAAATAAACCTATTTTTCTTAAAATGTTATTTAGAATTTAACTTACCATAGACTATTCCTCAGACAAAGGATAAAACATATTTATGGATTTTAGGCAATGGCAACAATAATTTTGCTATTATGAAAGAAAAATGCAGTCACGCTTCAAAAGGATTTCGCATTAATTACCAAGTGAAAGTATAACACGCTTCGTAGCCTTTAGAGCAGTGTGCCAGGCAGTGAGCTCACTGATTGATCAGAGCACTGAGCTGACATAATTTTAAATCCATAGACAACCTGTGCAACAATTGTGGCAACAATCTACCTGAGTTTTGTTTAAATAATGTTTCACTGGCAACTCAAAGTATAAGGTACCTGCTGCTTACTTTTCTAAATACACAAAATGCTTCCGTCTGCTTTTTATCACCTTTCAAATAATGTCATTTGAACACCTAGAACTGTATATAATATTTGTAACACCTTCTGCTAACTATCTTGTATAAAAACTATTGTAATTGGTATTTGTTTAATTTCATTAATTATGTAATATTACATATTGTGGGCGTTCTGACAAAAATCACTCCAAAAACCTAGTACATACTGCGAAAATTATTTTTATTGTTCCTCATCAAGTCAGACCTTCGAAATTTTTCTTGTAATTATTTTTATTTTCTCTCTTTACGATTTGTAAATAAATATAACATTATTACCACCAACAGGTGTACATTATTTTAGCCAGGATGGGTTACTGATATAATTAAATTTAATTTAGAAGTTATTTTGATTGACAGATGAGGTTTACAGTGTTTAGGAGTCATTTTACTTCAATTATTTAGTTTAAAACTTATTTAAAATGAAACCATAGTTAGTGATTTTTGCAAAATGCCTGCGGTATAATTTAAACATTGTTACGCATTAGATATTAGCGCACACTTATACATTCATTACTTGCTAACCAACCTAACCTAACAATAATTTTTCGCAGAGCGATCTCTTGGCGACGTGCGGCGAAAACATTCGGTGCTTGGAGACAGTATTAGGCGGGGCTTCCGAAGGCGTGCTGTCTTCTTCCCAGCAGCGCGAGATCAGAGGCAAGTCTCATATTAACCTTCTTCCGTCAAGTCCTAAAACTCTGCTTCTTATCGGTCAACTCCACTTATAACCTTTAAACACTGAGATCTTAAACTGCATTCAAAATCAATTCCACTTCGAGGGCACATCTCTTCGAGGACTTGGAAGTTAAACAACATTATCTACAAAAAATATACAAATAATTCTAGGCTTTAAAGTCAAATAATGTTATCTACAACAAAAACATACCAATAAATAAAGTCAAACGTTAACCACAAAAAAATATGCCAATACCAACCATTTATATGTCTTTTTGTAGATAAAGTTATTTGACTTTAAGGTGTAGAATTATTTGTATGTTTTTTTGTAGATAATGTTTTTTGACTTTGACCTCGTATTGTTCTTTGCGATCTAAAAGTGCTTACGAAATCGATTTTATTATAATATTTATCATTTGGATGCGAAATCAAACCAATAAACTTAATGATATATTAAATTCATCCAACTGACTGAATGTAATTGAGTTACATTACAATTCAGTGGAATTTACAATAACAGTATGTACAATTATTTTTCACCGTGACATGAAAAATAGCCAATAAAGATATCTCAGATATACATATTTTTTACATCATTCTAAGATTTATTATATTTTTTAGTAGAGACAAGTCTCTGTGTAGATTGACTGTTAATTTCATTTATTTTCTTCATTGCAATACGTACCTACTAAACTACTACATAGTTCCTGATGCAAATATTCTAGAATATTAATAATACATCCAACTCCAGTAAAATATTGGCAGTATTTACTTGTTTTGACTGGCAACTCGGGCCTCTAGATGCGCCAGTGTAGCACGGCATAATCATGCATAAAATACATTAAAATGTGTGAAAGTAAACCAAGCCTCACAACTCTTGCTGGGAGGCGCTAGTGTAGCATATTGCCATCAGAATGTATGGGAAATGTCAGAAGTTGGAGATATTACATATAAATATTCTACAGTATTTGTCTAATGTGAGCTACTTAATTTTATGTCTTTTGGTGTGGTTTTCAAGTAGCTTTTACTCATTATTCAATAATAGTAATTATTATATTTCTTGATGTTAGTCAATGCTTGTTTCGATTGGTGCTATTTCTTTTGTCTTTTGCATTATTATTTACTCTTGTACACCGCATAAGTCATCCTGAAATGCCTTTTGACGGCAGCAATAGATTTTTCCATTACAGAAATGGTCTTCAATAGTAATATGATTTCCAATGCGCGAAGTGTCTCTCTTGAAAAGTAACCTAATATGACTATTGTTGAAATGGATTTGTGTCATATGGATAAAATGCATGAAAAAACAAACACCAGCAGAAATTGTTTTGTTTTCTATTTCAAAATATTATAATAGGTAGCATTTTATAAAGGTAAGTAATAAAATATGTTTATCATCACGTTGTTTCATCCCAAGGATGACAGAATTCAGCCTCTTCTACAAAAATGTTCTCCGCCAGCTTTGGAACTTATCCGGTTTTCTCCAGATCCAAGACTAAGCACCAAATGCTGCCCCAATCTTCTTTCACGCAATCAGATACTCAGTATCAGTCATCTGGCATTTTTTCTACATTCCGAACCATCGCACTCTTTAAGTATTCAATACTCATGTTGAGTACTC
The DNA here is from genome assembly GCA_026573805.1 of Hesperophylax magnus. Taxonomy (NCBI): domain Eukaryota; kingdom Metazoa; phylum Arthropoda; class Insecta; order Trichoptera; family Limnephilidae; genus Hesperophylax; species Hesperophylax magnus. The sequence continues at coordinate 3,869,227 of JAIUSX010000105.1, forward strand.
ACATCGCAAACAACTTGTCGCCCACTGTCCGTAAACTTCGCTAATGAATCACGGTCCCAAAATGCCACAAATCATTATTGAATTCTCGAAACTTCAAAACTACAATGCTTTTATAAGCCCTCTCACAACCAAACAGTTGCTGTTGCTGTCATTTTTATATCCTGTCTTTGTTGACTGTTTTGATTTAAACCGCACGCATTCTTACAAAATGTCTGACACAAGTAGCGCCATGACGACATGAGTGGCGACAGCCTCATCCAACTGGTCACCATAGACTGGACGAATCCCCGCGCAGTTGTAATTGAATTGTCAAGTATCAGATACTTGCATACCTCCGTGGAAGAAGGTCCTAGAGAATGTCACAATAGTTTCATGATCCAATTACATACCTAATTGAGTTGGTTCATTTTAATTCTGTTTTGCTGCTCCTTGTGCCAATGTTTCTTACAGTCTTCCATCATCTGCCCTGGTGTGAAGGATGTAGAAACTTGTATATTTATTTGTGTATCCGATATGCTGTATTATGCTGTGTCACAGTCAATCCAACGATTTTGGCTTACAGAGGAGGAGGAATTGCAACGCGACTCGACAATCTACACACCAATGAGAAACTCAAATCATATCTGGTTTTCAAAGTAGTTATTTTATTGATATTTAAAATGCATATGGTCCATGGAGGTAAGAAAGGAGTGGGGATCGCAATATGAACATTTTCTATAAGACTTTTGTCATCAGCTTGCGGTAAGGAAGTTTGAGTTACGCGAGGCCTGTGGGCGGATTTAAAATTGTCACTCCCATCCATCTAGTGGTCCACCGCCAAAACATTTAGCCAAGTACTAATGCAGATGGTGTTAATTAAAACAGAAATAACATTTCAACTTTGAATAAATTTGTGACATGTAACAAAAGAAATAAACAAGATTTTATTTGAATAATAATATTTTCCAAGCCAGGAGATGTAGATTAGACAATAAAAATCTGTTGATCTAATTTATGTCATTATGATTGCCATCTAGCGACATTAAAAATAAACAATTAAATCAACACTGCGTATCGACCCTTTGGAATAACAATGTTCCATCTGACAAACCAATGCTATGCGATTGTAAGCTCTAAAGTAACTTTCTCCACAACCCATTACACCGTAACTTCGCTACCATGCACTGCGAAGATGTCAGATACAACAAACGTGTACCAAAAGCATGTGACGGAAACGAGCAATTTATTATAAAAAACAACAGTAAAAATACTCACAAGTGGAAAGTAATGACATCCCTAGTTTTTAACTAAACCTAGGTTTAAAACACTCTGTATCCCGAAATAAAGCATTTGTATTGTTAAACTTGTAACAGTGCATCAAAGGTAGTGTTTAATAAAATACACAATTAAATAATATAAATCAATTTAATGAGTAAATTGGTTTACTTAAAGCGCTTTTGGTTCATTGTTATGTAAATTAAGGCATTACAATACAAAAGATCTTAGAGCTAACAACTATAGTAAATTTTTATGTTGTAGTAACTAATTATTATTATTATTTAAATGATAAACTTTGATAAAAATAAATAACATTTTAAAATTACGATTTCTTCCAACTTTGAACTTCAAGACAACTTTTATACAACAGTTACTTATAAAATAATATTTAAGTTATTCTAGAGGCATACACACACGCCCGAGTAAAACCAAAAGGTTTTGACCGAGCCGAAGTTTCGAATAACTTTTGGCTGAAACCAAAACCGAAACATCGGTAGGTCACTATTTGCTGGTGAGCTGTGAAAATGGAAACATATTTTATGGATGCAGTGCTAAAGAACTTCGATCGAAGGTTTTATATTTTAAATTCGAAAGAAGATAAACAACAAATTTTTTTGTTTCAGAACAACAAAATTATCATATTTTTTTAGCTAGACACCTTTGTGTATTTGATTTATTATTCGTGTGTTTGCCAAAAGATTTCTGTTTCTGTTGGTCACCTCAACTATTATGTATGAGTTAGGAATGTCTTGAACCATTGGCTCTAGATACAGCTAAGTAATAACAACAATCAAAAATTATTAAATCAACTGAATAATTACATATCAAAATTTTCCATAGATATGAAATTAAATCCTCCATATCAAAATACGAAAAGTAATTTCTCTTGAACTACAAACCTAAAACGCCCTGGACAGACCTATTAGAGAACAATTTGAAGCCGCGGTGTGAGGGGGGTAGAAATATGAAAAGTGCTTTTATCTAAATAATTTGTTTTAAGGCTATGCTTAATGCTAAATCATTATTTTGATTAATCTTTATAACGAATTGGTGTACATTGTGAATACCAAAAAATATGCTTTAAATAAATTGAAGGTTTTCCTATTGTTTCACTTGAGTAGAATACAAATAAATAAAAAAAATTACTTGATAAATTAATGAAAAAAATATTTTTTTAATAGAAATGTATGAACGCATAAAGTAAACAAGTTTTAAAAAATACATTATTTTAGCTAAGATTATCTGTGACAGTTTCACTTGATTAACTTTTTTGCTTTCTTATAAAATTATTTACAAAATAAATAAAAACCAGTTTTGTGCTTGAAATCGAACGTTACTAGACTCCGTTTGTCAAGCGATTTTAATGCCTATTACCTACAATAGGTATACCAAGAATATACACATTTTTGGCTTATAACTTCCTCTTAATGACATGCCCCATTCCCTGTCTCACCAAATACCTAAAAATTATAATTGCATTAGCATTAAATAAAATAATTTAAAAAATATAATAAAAATAAAGTTCATTTTATACCACTTTGCATACAAATCATTTCAAAAGTTTGTCATACAAGATGGCTGCCAGGCAATTTTCCCTCGCCATAGATTTGGCTTCAATATCATTCATACAAAATCGCACAAATGCTCTCTGTTCAGGGCTTTTAGACTCAAGTTCTGAACGTGGTAAAATACATAGTTACTCTTTTCCACGCCAGGTTCGCATAGTTGTGATTTAGAATACTTTTCAAATTTTCCACAAACAATTTGCGATTTACATCTACGCGGAGTTTTTCATGGATTGAGATCTTCCTTCCACATATTTTTATTATTATAAATAGCATCGATGAGAGGTAACTCTATCCATCATTAATCAAAACATTAATTAGTATTATAATCTTTATGGAGACATTATACATAATACCAATTAGTTTTTATAACAGTTTCTAAAGTCATTGGTTGTCTGCAACCGTCATGTTGTATAGTGTTCTGTCAAACAGTCAGTCGATCTCTGGCTGCGACCGCGAAAGGTTGTGCGTGTTATTTTAATCGCGATACTAGTTTTATTTTAGTTCCGATCGCGTCACATATTCCAAGGCTAATACTTGGTGTTCATTCTTGACACGAACTTTGTGTTTGTTTTGACGGTTGGTGGATATTACGTCAATAATCTATAGATGATTGAAAAAAATTGTATGAAATTACGTATTTCGAATTATTTTTATGAAAGTTTTACCGCCTACTAGAATCAATATTCGTAAAAAGTGTACGAAATTATGTATTTAAAATTAGTTTTGTGATCATTTTACCACTTAATTGACTTTGATAACCGCAAAAAGTGTCCAAAATTACATGTTATGAAAAATGTTAAATAATATTTATGATATACTCCTCCAGGCATATCAATTTATTGCTAACGGATAAATCAGGTCAGTGTCAATTTAACACACTCTTGAAAAGTGATAAAATTTAATGAAGAAACAAAAACTAGATTTAATTAGCTTACAGTTAGGTTTATTGGCATTTTTCGTCACTTTTAATGAATTTATATCACTTTTTAAAGGTGTGTTGAATTGCCACTGTCCTGTGTTGCCAAGGAACCTATTTATTACACTGCTAATTCATTTAATGATAGTTTTCACGCCTCATTGAATCAATATTCGTTCAATAAAACAAATCAATTATATGCCTATTTCAATAAATTTGGTATTATTATAGGGATATGCAGAGAGCCAAGCAATCCGATAATCAGTTAGACTTTCCACAAGGAAAATGTCTTTAAAAATTGAAAAGAAAAACTCGATTTACGCAAGTAAACCTTAATCTTTAGTTTACGTTTTCTACGTGTACAAAATTATCTATTGAAATGTTTCAACAGCTGTTTTTGTTGTTTATCATCTAAAATCTAAATAAACAAAATTGCTTATTGTAAAAATTCGAAACAGGTAAACATGTTTTAGTACTTTCAATTTGCGACTTTGCGAAGTGTTGTGTATCAAAGTCAGCTCTTTACTTATTCGCGTTTTTTCGTAGAGATAATAATATTAATTGTTTATTTTGTAGATTGGAGTTTCTTGCTTAACCTCCCGTTGACCTTTTAACTTGAGTTTTATTTTCGTGCGTTGTTTTTCGTTTTGGAAACAATGGAATGAAAGTTACACCTTCCCACCTTTGTGGAACGTCAAAACCTGATTTTCTTCATTTACTTTCAAAGCGAAACAAAATTCCTTTCAGTTATTTTCGGAGAATGTGCATAAAGTTATTTATTTTCTTTACCTGACAACATTTAATCGAAAAACGAGTTTTGAAGTAATCTTAAAACAAAAAACTTTTCTTGAATTTTCTTATTCTTTTTGTGAAAACTGGCGTTTTAAATTAGTAATGCGTAATCTTGTTGAAAAATCGCGAGTTTTGTAAACAAATTGTGTTTTACGAATACTAATTTACATCTACTTTATAGTTTTAGAACGTGAAGTGCTTTTTTCAAACTACAGTGACCTTTTACCATGACTTTTGAAATAGTTTTTCTTGTATGAATAATAAGTGAAAGGGTTAAAAAGTGAGGTACAGGTGTTAAGGTGTTAAAATTGCATCGGAATGACGATGACGTCAGTTGGGTCCACGCAGACCGACGAAGTGGGTGAGTAAAGATGTAGGTGTCGACCTACCTGTTTAATTAATTAAAAACGGTTTGAACCCTCAGATCTGTGCTCTTTTTATGTAAAATAAACTGAACACACAATATGTGAAAGTCTTCAACACTTGTAAATATTTTGAATGAATTATTACAAAAACAATCATCAAACATACTAATTTCGCTTGTATGTGCTGTTTGTTAGTCCTGTTTGAAATCTGGTTCATTAAATACTTTTAATTCAAGTGCAATGTTTTCTCAGGAAATTATTTAAATCGACATTTTCAAATTGAGACTGATTTTTCAAGAGTGACCATCCCGCGATTTTTCACGGGTGCGCTGTTTAGATTACTAACTAAACCTTATTTTTTAATATATCCTAACCTAATCCTATTTTCTTATAGTAATTAGTAAAAAAATAATTGTAAAAATGATTGCATATGTTTTCATTTTGAATTTTTGAATAGTTTTTGAGGTGGTATTTTTTATTTCGATTACAGATTAAAATCTTTTTATTTATTGACAAGCTCTTGCTGTATATCTTTGGCCCTGAGTTCAGAGGTCGCGGGTTCAAAACTCAGCAAAGTGCAAGCTACATTTTGGGTTCTAAGTGTTCGTATAAAACTTTTTTCAATTAATAATCACAAGAACCTTGCATTAATGAGCAATCTAACATTGGCAAATGTTTATTTTTAAAATGATGTTGTAATTACACCTACCCACTTGTCGCGATCTTTCGTAAAGCAAGTTGCGTAGTAAAAATCTAAATATCGATGAGATCATTCCTTTTATAAAGGCAAATGAATATAAATTTATCTAAACCCTTTGAATGCCAGGTGTAAAAAGCCAATCGCCCGCAGTTCGCCGTCTGTCACTGTTTTCGTAATAAATTACTTATATTTTTCAAAATAATAATTTTTGTAAATTGAACCGTCTAACCAGATAATGTGTTTACATATTTATATTTTGTTTATTTATCTATCCTGTGTAGTTTTCCCTCGATATCTACAAAAATATTCTTCAGTTTAATAATACTCTTGTGAAATACCGAAACGAAGTCAAGCGTACGACCACAAATTTTAATTAAATTAATGCACAGTTATAGAAAAGGTACAACATGAGCATCTCCTGTCCCCATCCCATCTTCCTCTGCCTCTTGCCCTTTCCTATTCCTTCTTCCTTCTAATATATTTATATGATTTTTTTTCTTTTTTGTTAATTTAATTTTCAGTTACAATTTTGTATTATATCATATTAACCAACATTAGCATAAGAAACTATTTTGGCTTACCTCATATTTAACCTCTTGTATAACTCATCGTGTATAAAATTGCTGTTTGTTTCTTACAATAAATAAATAAATTATATTTTACAGCTAAATAATCGTTTTTCACAATAAAATGAAGTCATATGAGAATTTCCTGTAAATAAATACAATACCTACTATGACTTTAAAAATCGGAAATATGACATGTGGCGTGTTTTTTTCGATGCGCTTTTTGACATACATGAAATCGAGGCAAGTGCGGTAAACTACTAGCAAATAAATCCACGGTGGATTTCTTTCCACGCTAAAAAATCTACGCTGGATATCTTGGCACACTAGTGGTTAAATCGTAAAATATTTAAATTTATTACTAGTAGTTGATACCTACTTGTTACTACCGGAGTCGCCCGCGTTCCATTACTCTTACGAAATGTTGTTTTTAACAGTGTGGTAGAAACTCTTAGTATCACCCTTGTAAAATACCATAATTCAGAATCGTTACGTTGGTTAGTGACTACATCTGAATAGCTAGGTACTACCCAACCATCCCCTCATTCATCTCCTTTCCTTTCCCTTTAACTTCACAACATTCCCCAATTTGAGATGCCATTGGGACTCTTGTGCGATATTCACATAAAAATGGTGTTTTGTCTCATTTTATACAGTTTAATAAATATTTAAAAGCTCGTTAGCTCATGATGGAAATGACGCTGTGATCAGCTGAAGATAGTCGTGTTGAGTGAGAAGTTTTATACAGAAAAATATGTGTAAATTTTATACCGTTAGAGCACACCATTCTAGAGTTTTTGCTGCTTTATAGTTGAGATTATACGTGAGAATTGGCAAAACAGCGAGTAGATGCAAAAATAATATAGGTACGTATCTAATATCTAATGTTACATCAAAATATTCATGACAACACAGCAAACATCTGTTCGAAATCATGGTCCATTATATATTATACTATGTAGTCGATATAATTACGCCTTTGTCATTGTGCAAACAATGTAATGGCTTCCTAATCATAATGCTGTGCGTGCAATATCAGATCAATTATCTTTGATCGCTAGTTAAATCAACTTGGCTAATCCAAAGGATGCTCCATCCGGCAATACAACTTCCCCCTACAATATCGTATGACTAAGGGGTAATTTGTTTAACAGTACCTACTCAGATAATACCATCATTTCTTAGGTCCCAGATATGCCAATGGAATCGTTTATAAAATAAATCTGCTCAAGATAGATGAATTTTCAGTAACCGTACAACTTAGGACAGTGTAGGTTGGCAAACACATATCATTCAAAAGCGATGTAAAAAACTAACCCACGTAAATTATTTTTTTCATCACTTTTCATGACTTTATATCATTTTTTAAAGGTGCATAAAAATTAAAATTGTAATTTTGATTAGTTATCCGGTCACTCCAAAAATGATAGTTTATTATTTAGTGCAAATTTACAATTAAATCGTAGATCAATATGAACGAAATCTAAAGAAACTCATCAATTTTTCCAAAACAATAACATAAATGATAAATGTAACAAGAAACATTTTAATAAAACTGGTTTTATTATCCATTTTTTAGTACTAACCATTTTAGGTAACCATTTTTCTTCTTCCAAAGTAAAGGGCGATATATTTATTATTTAAATATAGTAAGCGCGGTTGGGTAGGTACCTACTGAATTTTCTAACTTTAATTTAAATTGATGTATCCGTTTGACATTGTGTTATGTAACTAAGTAAGAATATTATATTGCGTTTAATAATATCGAAAATTCAAGTATTATTGGAATATAATAATACGCTATATATACCGTAGTTTACCGGCGCCATTAAAATTATCACTCAAACTTTCAGACAAAACTTTGTTGTTGTCCCTATTAGTTGTTATTATTATTCTGAGGTTATCAGTGAACACTTTATCGCTTTCTTGAATTGCTTCGTTTCTCCCATTAGTCAGTTACATGTTAACCTTTACAATTAATGCAGTTAACCCAATGATTAAATAAAATACCCTAAGAGAGCTAACCTTATGCGACAATGATGTTGACTTGGTTATCTTTGACGATAATTACGGCTTATGTCCCTAAACGCGCAAAATGACCTTTACCGACCAATTTAACCTGATTTAATTTATTATTCATTGTAAAAACAACTGCATAGTAATCATTATCTACAGCTATTATTATTGTTTACGTTTTAACGTTGTTGATTGCATTTTGCCACGGTTCGCAAATTAAATGCAAAATATGTTTTGTTGCGGTAGTCTTAACTACCTAATTAAATCATTTACTTTAAAAGGTAATGACGAAATTCACATTTCAATAATAATGGTTTTACGTGACTATCATAAATACTAAGTTGGACAAAGGTTTCCATCAAATGTCTCAAATTCTTGGTGACTCTCACCAATCTTAACACAACAGTTCTCTTTGGGTCGTCAACCCATCTCATTTGTGGGTGACCTTGTTTCTTTTCCTCAACCAAGGACGGTCATTATTTGTTAATCGTGATACGTTCTCGGCACAGTAATGCACAAAAAAAATCGTTGGGTCAACTCCCGGCTTTCAAAAATTATATATCTGCGTATTATGACATGTTGCGCTTTATCCTCCTTTATCCAATGTTTCGGACAATTTTTCAGGGTCCATCATCAAGCGTAAGAATCTAAATCCAAGTTTGCACGTGTAAAATTGCAGTACTGTGTGCATTACCTAGTATCCCTACACCAACGCGTGTGCTGCTTATATTTGTACGATGCTCATATTTTTGTAAGATAACATTTACTATGAGATTACTGGAGGCCCTAACAAGGTGATTGCTTCCTAGTTTCATTCGTGTTTCAACTTGCTACTTTTCGCGCTGTCGAATAACAACAACTTCCCACCTATTCACCTTATTGGATATGTGGTAGATGATCTCACTCCCCTTGTGGGTACGAACTATACCACTGTGGATGCAGGCGAATTAATATTGCAACACCGGACGCGATGGGAACACCGGGCACAATTGCAAAGCCAAACTGGACCTTGAACAACAAGATCAGAGATCGGTGACAAGGTCACGTCTCGGTATCTTCTTGTAATCCGAGCTGATGGATTAACATGATTATAAACACAGCAACATTAGTGAAGGTAAATCTCGTCTCGGATTAGAAGATAGTTCTAGTGAGATAGGTTACCTACAAGAAAAAAACAAAATATTAAACTGGCGGGTTGGGGCAATACAATATAATATTATTATCTACAAAGCTTTTAGTGATTTTGGCTTGACATTAATTGTGGTCGTCAATAGTAGTTACCTATTCGATAACAGTTAACATTTAAATGGGGAAGCTTAGTAGGGTAATCATATTAGACCATTATAGAAATATCTAATATCGAAACAAAATGAGGCCTTTTCATATTTAAATAAAAATAAACAAATACTTGTTTATTTGTGACAAGAACGAGTGTTTACAAGAGTTTGCAAATCCTACACCCTTTTAAAATTTCGTGGGATTGCGGGATATAATTAAGAAATCCCGCGGGATTTGAGGAAATTTTATTAAGGGGTTTGAAATTAATAATGCCAACTTTTTTTATCAATTATCATTTATACTAGAATATTATCAAAAAAAACTTTAAAAGGTGACATGGTAAGTAATTTAAGAGGATTTCGCGTCAATTATATTTGGTATTAGTGTTGTTATAGAAAGATATTGGAAAGGTAACATAATGTATGTATTTTAATAAGACATATAAAAAAGATCGCAAATAAAATATAAAAAAACGTCAAAAATATATTAATGACTCATTTGAGATCAGTCACCTTTGGTAGGTGTACTGTGAGGTTATAAAACAATACTTTGAATACGTTAAGTAATAAGTATTTTAAAAATACTAAATTAGATGGTAAAAAACATAGACTATGGAAAGTCCTGTCATCCATACGTTAACGGGATTTGATTCTCAAAAGCTCAGCTGCGGAAAACGCTCTTTCTGCTTCCACACTAGTTGATGGGATTGTCATCAAGAGGGTGTGTGCTAACTCAAGGTATATCTTTCTGCTACCTCCGTTCTGAAAAAGAGACATCTCTTTTCTTACAATCGATTCCAATTCTTGAAGTTTCCGAGCTTGGGATGCGGCTCTATCCTCTCTTCCTAACATCAAGTTCAGTTACTCTTTCAGTGTCAAATATTAACCACTGCTTGTTCATATAAACAGCAATTTCCGCGCATGAAAATCACGAAACCTGCCGGATTGCGGAATGTGGGATTGCGGCATTGCAAACCCTAGTAGTAAGCTTTCAGATCTACTCCTTACTTCATTCATGAGTTAGATATAAGTTTTTATACGCTTTAATTATGAGAATCCTCTTTGTATGTGGGTTTCTTTGTACTGTTGTTACTTGACATTTGTATATACCCAGAAAATAACTGGAAGAAAAATTTTCTACCTTCATAACTTACCAGAGTCCCAACTGATAGTTCCCATCTGTTATGTATTCGAGTTGGCATCACACCGCCGCCACCGTTACCGTAATTACATCTGAAGCCACTGCCAACGAATTATAACACAGACATATTATACGGTATACACTTGGCATATTGTATGTAGGAAGCTGGCTCGCGTACGGTATACACTGGGCATACGTTTCGCAACTTGGACCCAATTCTCTAGTTACACACACATACGCGCAGCTCACCAATATAGTGGAATAACACTGAAGAGGTATGCAGATAGAAAAATAGATTCACGTCAGTCAAGTTAAAACTTATTAACACTTTTGACTCCTGCTTCGTATTATCGAATATTGTCAGAATTGAAAGGTGTGTTTAAAGCAGCGTTTCTCAAACGGGGTTCCGCAAGGCTCAGTGAAGGTTCTACGTAAAAAAACTTTACATATTTAAAGCATTTATTGTAGTTTTATGTCTGGAAGTCAAGACGAAAGTAACTCCATCCAGCAAGCATGAAAAAATGTCCAAAAATTTTTTTATTTTTATTTTTTTATTTTAACTCCACACAGGAGGCCCTGAAGAAAATAATTTCCCTCAGGGCCTATGTCATCTTTGGGGATGCTGTGTGGAGGGTCTTTTTGTGGAGAGGAAGGAGTGAACATGGGTCTTGAAGTGTCCCATGTTGTAGGAGGGAGGAAACACAGAGGCCGGCAGTTCGTTCCACAGCCGAGCTGTTGAACTTAAGAACGAATCGTAGAAGCGACCCGTTCTCATGTGACAAATGTCAACCGTGTACAAATGTTGGGCGCGCGTTTGGCGTGTATCCCGACTATGCACCGGTGCCGAAGGGATCAATGACGCTAGTTCCTCAGAGCATCTTCCATTATCTGTTAGTAATTTATCTGCTATGATATCAGACAAATACTGTGAAATATCGTAATTTTCACGTAATTGAGAATTTCGAGAGCTCTAACTTTATCTGTATCGGAACACGTGCCTCGATAATATATAATGGCGAAATGCGAAAACATTAGGATTTTGATAATATATTCATGATTTACTAAAAGTTAATCAGAAAACCTGTTAATTCATTCGTTAAGGTCTGCGATCCCGTTTTTGACCCGATTACCAATATTTCAAAAATATTCTTAATAAATTCACCATACTCATTATTCTCAGTTTGGAGGACAAAACGCGTATTTAACAGCACAAGAAAACGTTTGACCTGTGGCTTATTTTCATCATGTCAGGTTTAAAATATTTGATGTTGTATATTTTTTAATTGGGAAACGCTGGACTAAAGGAATTAATTGTCTGTTATCTGAACTCCTAATCATTTTTCACGGTAATCCATCTAAGGACTTCGCTCATTATCATCGGTTTGATAAGCTTGGCATTTTAAGGCGGGATAAGTCAAAATTAATCCCTATTGCTAATTCATGTGACTAATCAACTAACCATCACGCCGTTTCGCCGCAGGGTTATGCAGAGACGACGGACCGCTAAACAACTCGGTCTTGGCACATACGGTGACCTGGTATGTCATCAAAATGACAATTCAACACACCTCCAAAAAGCGATATGAAGTCTTAAAAAGTGATGAAACAAAAATTAGGTTACATAGGTAACTATTAAACGTAGTTTTTGTTTCATCACTTTTCATGACTGTATATCACTTTTTGGAGGTGTGTTGAATTTTCATGTTGATGAAATATCATGGAACCGGCACATACTCCTTACCTCATTCACATTCATACACACTCTTCTATTATTCTGACTCTTGACATGGCCCGACTCAAGTATCTGATTTACTTGGTCGTGCCATGTCTTCTTCGTGGGTCCCCGACTTCTTCTACCATTCACATTTGCGTCATATATTCTCCTTGCACACCTTTCTCCGTTCATTTGCTCTACATGCCTAACCCATCTGAGCATTCCTTTCTTAATCTTAGTCATTACGCTAATTTGTGTACGTCGAAACTAATGTATGTATATCATATTAACGAATATGTTTATTATACTCCAAAAGTCGAGTCTAAAGACCTTACGTAAATTGGGCTATCAAGGTTTTCTTTCAGATCGTTTTGGATCACACTTCTAGATCAGTTTTAACCATAGATCAGTTTTATATCAAGTAAATGTTTCAAATTCCCGAAAACCTGGACTAATCATAATATTGCATTGATAACTAATTTCTGTGGCCACCCAATAATTCCAATAATTTGTATTAAAAAAATATAAGAAATATCAACGAATATTTGATATATACGAGTATATTTAATATGTATAGTATGTTTAATCAACTAACGACAGAGATAAGGTTAGAACCGGACTATAATAAATTAAAAAATAAAATAAACTTCACTACCTTAAATAATTTAGCGAATTAGAATGACGATGACATCTCACTATATTACTTTATATATTGTTATAAAAAAAAAAACAAAAATCTCTTCACTTTATATGTTTTTATGATTTTTTTCTTCTATTTTCATATGTATGTTAAGTGTTTTATTTTTTTCCCTTTACACACGAGTTTTTGACACTTGTAAAGGAAAACACTTTTATTTGAAATATGTTCTTATGTAAATTTAAATAAATAAAAAAAATATGTATAGGTCTCCATTTTATGATGTTCACATTAATCATATCGAATCCGTACAGCATCGCTTCTTAAGGCGATGCATTACGTCGTGTAATATTTTAAATTGAGCCGCTATCAATAATAACCGTTACGTAGATGGCGATAAGGTTTAAATTCCCGTTTAACACCATTCGCCTGTTTTGATTTATGCAAGAAAAAAACATGGCCAAAAAGTGCCTTTTATTTTATTTTGTGGATGTTCAGGCATAAATATTTATTTTTTTTCGATCATTTTATAAATAACTTAATTTGCCATATTATACAATAAAATCATAACCGAAAATGGGTTCGCAAGTAGGAGATTTTTAACTTTAAAGCAGTTTTTATAGGCCTAATACATTATTTTTTTCTGGGTTTTTAAAAAGACTTATCTAAAAAATACTCGATTATTTCAAAGGCCAAGAAGTATTCTACTCGCAGTATTTTATTAAAGTCGCTGAAACATTTCTAGGCGACTAAATTTTCAAACCAAAAACACATGATTTTGCATTACTACGTATGGCATCGCCTTAATAGGAATTGCTTGGAGGTTAGGGCTTGAAAGAGGCGTTTACTCATACGATGAACTTGAAGTTCTTCAGAAGAACGTAGGAAGGAATTGCACTCGGTCCGTTAGTACATAAATAAATAAAATGATCTCATCACATGGCGCAACTAATTATAATTGAATTACTAAAGTTCTTGTAATAGCGTTATTTTAAACTTTCGAAGAGATAAAAATTACTCAGCATGTAACGGGTGGAATGATGTTCCAGTTCCGGATGACTTCATTGTGTACACATTACTTATGCAATGCCCCAAATTTGTTAGACATTAGAGTACAAACGTAACGACTCTATAATAGAGCGTATGTTAATGAAGTATATTTATAATTTTATGGGAGCGGTCTGTGAATCGTCAATTCAAACACGAAATTAATTTACCTCTACGCTTTATACTGAATGGTGTTCTAAAAATATAGGTTGTTCTAAACGATAACTGGAATGTTTCCAGTTTCAAGATCACTCTATCAGGTCTCTTATAAGTTAATTTTTTTTTCTTTTTATTAATCAAAATAGGTACCTGTAAAGCTGTTGCTTAAGAGTATAGAATACTTCCCTTTAATCTGGCCTGGAGATAAACGGAGCTATTATTCTTCTCTACGAACTTATCCGTTTAGAGTATTCCCTTTCGATAAAATTGATATCTCAATGGGCGTATATGACCTAGAACCGTCCCTCACAATTAGGTGGCTATTTATTTGTATGTGAGATTTAGAAACGTGTTAATATTTTAAACTAGTGAAGTTTTAGAAAAAGAATTAATGCAAATTTTGGAAGTAGAAATTAACCCACTTCCCGACATCCGATAGAGCTAAAACTCGGCAGACTCGTTGTTGATAGGAATGCATTCTATCAACTTTTGGTGGCAATCACGTACAGAAAACGTGGATATACGCATTTCTTTTTGTGACAATCATGGATACACACACGGAAATAAAAGCATTTTTCTGAAATCAGATTACATTACAGGAGTTAATATAAGAAATAAATGTCGGTCCTACCCGATCGGCATATGGCGAGGTTGTTATGTGAGTTGGTTGTTACATATGAGTAGTCGACTCCGGTTCCTGGGTAGGAAGATTCAATCCTCAGTTAAACCAATTTTATTTTTTTATTGAAGTTTTAAAATACATTTATAGATGTATAAAATAGTTTAAAAAACTTTGTTTTTACGGGTTGGTTTTTGTTATTAAAGCATAAGCTTGTGTGGGCTTAAAGTGTAAGATTATTGTAACAAATTCCAGTTAAGGCGAAGCTTAATGCCAAATCACTATTTTGATTAATCTCACGAATTGGTGTACATTATGAATACCAAAAAAATGTTTTAGATAAATTGACGGTTTTCCTATCGTTTCGCTTGAGTAGAATACAAATAAATAAAAAAAATTACTCAATAAAAAATATAAATGTAAACTACTAAAAAAATATATTTTTTCAATAGAAATGTATGAACGCATAAAGAAAAAAACTTAAAAAATACAGTATTACAGCTAAGATTATCTATGACAGTTTCACTTGATTATTTTTTTTTTACTTTCTTATAAAATTATTTACAAAATAAATAAAAAACAGTTTTTTGCTTGAAATCGAACGTTTCTAGACTCCGTTTGTCAAGCGATGTCAATGCCTATTACCTACGATATAAGGTATACCAAGAATATACACATTTTTGGCTTGTAGCTGCCTCTTAAAGTAATTGATGTATTCAAATACCAAACATTACAAAAACCTTATCCATATTTTGGTTGGGCCATTTGGCGCCCCCTTCATAATCGCGCCCGGAACTAGTATCCTAGTATCCCAATTACCCCCATCCGGCTCTGATTCTTTGATAGATCTTATTCTGAATTGATTTGATTATTCTATAGAATTCAATATTAGATTGTATAGCTTCGTTTCGAAGACAACAGGATTCACAATCCATTGTCATTGTCCAGTTGGCGGTGATGTCAGATTAGCTTCAGAACCGTCCTCATAAGTTGTTATGTCACCGTTCCAAAATGTTCAAATTGATATTTTTGCCTCTTGAATAAACGTGTTAATATAAGTTTTGAAATTGTGAGGTTTTTTTTTCCATCAACATGCAAAGTAATCTTGAAAATGAAAACGATTACATTCTAGTAATCAAGAAAAGTTAGTGCGTTTTTGGTATTGTATTAATTAATTAATAAAACACGTGGCACTTAATTTTTACATTGTTGCAAAGAAAAGCACATAATAAATTGAATAAATTTTTACTTCTTTTAACTCTTGCATTGAAAATTATAAAAGTAAAAAAGCACGTAATAAATTGAATAAAATTTTCACTACTTTAACTCTTGCATTAAAAATATACTTCTTGCAAATTATAAGGGTAATAAAAGCACATAATAAATTGATAAAACTTTTCACTGCTTTTAATTCTTGCATTAAAAATTATGTTTTGAAAATTATTACGTTAATAAAAGCACATAATAAATTGAATAACATTTTCACTACTTTTGACTCTTGCATTAAAAATTTACTTCTTGCAAATTATTAGGGTAATAAAAGCACATAATAAACTGATAAAATTTTTCAGTACTTTTAATTCTTGCATTAAAAATTACGTTTTGCAAATTATTAGGGTAATAAAAGCTCATAATAAATTGAATAAAATTTCACCACTTTTAAAACTTGCAATTAAAATTGTTAGGGCAATGTTAGGTATGGTTTTACTGTTTGAATCCATAGATGATAAATGAATGTAATGTAATGTAGGTAGGTACTGCAAATAAATGATTATAGCAAAAATCAACGATATTTCTGTTCTAATGGAACACGTCTACATTTATGTTGATTTAAACGTTAATGTCTGTTTAATGTTTGCATTATCGTGTCTATTTTTTGCGTTGAATCGCAAATTACTTCGAATAAACGCGAGCTTTAAAGCTTTTTTACATGGCAGCAGATCAATTTATATTGAATTGATTAATGGAAGGAACAAATTCAATTCGTATTGAAATTACAGTTTTAAATAAGCATTTTAAAAAACCCGTATTGGATGCTGAGTAAAATACCACGTCTTACATAATGGAACTTTTATACTATGATAAAATGTGGTATATAATATTCATAAATAAATTTAAATTTATAAATGTGTCATGTTTTCATCTCAAGTTTACGTCTTGGATCTGATTTGCAATTTGATGAGCGATATCGAAATTTATAATTTCTGTGGCTTATTCATTTATCATTCAGTTGGAATCCAACCCTCAATCCTTAACTTTTTTACATTAACTTCACACATTACATCTTTGGGGCTGATGCGCGAAGAACATAATTTATTATTATTATTGTCTTATAATTTTGGGGGGTCAAACACCAATTGACCTAAGGGAAGAACCGTCACTGGCGAAGAGTCTTTTTGAAGATAGGAATGAGTGAATATGGAATATGCACGGATAAAAATGAGTATTGTTAATTTATTAAGAGTTGTAAAGTATATCAGGAAACCTGTTAATTCATTCGTTAAAGATATGCATTCCCGTTTTTAGCCAGATTACTAATAATTTGAAGAGATTCTTAATAAATGAACAATGCCCATTTTTCTAAGTGTGTGTATTGAAGAGACCCATAGGTCTCTTAGGAGAGAAGAAAACAGAGAGAAGAAAACAGAGAGAAGAAAACAGAGGCCGGCAAATCTTTCCAGGCCGAGCTGTTGAACTCAAGAACGAGACGTAGAAACGACCCGTTCTCATGTGACAAATGTCAATTGTGTTGGGCGCGCATTTGGCGTGTTTTCCGACTATGCACCAGTGCCGAAGTGATAAATGATGCTAGTTCCTCGGAGCATCTTCATTGTAATACCGATAGAATAAGGACAGCATACTTACCTGACGCCTGTGCTCTAAAAATTGCAATCCGTTTATTAAAATTATTTATTTGTTATCGAACGAAGTAATTATTTTGTTATACTCTTACATAGTTGAAACCATTAAGAAATGCAACGCTTAGGTTTTTATTGAAATGATTTTGAAACACAAATTTCTGGTTAGTGGTTGAGTTGGCATTGCGTCTCGGTCCCATCCAGGAGTCGTGAGTTCAATTCCTCGGCTGGTCAAGACCTCCATTATTGTCAGGTTAATCGTAACCCGGGAAAGTTTGTATTTCTCTCTTCACGATTCTGTTTTTTTTTAATTAGTCCATTTTTTCCTCTTACCGCTCCGCCACGAGTTTAGTTTAAGTTTAGATTCATTAAATTAATAATTTGTTGGTTTGTTCCTAACCAAAACAAACATTGCAATTTATATTTATGCAAACAATAAAATCCTAGATAAGATAAGAGTAACTGCATTCGTTCCATACTATTTGCTTTAACTTGGTTTATATGAAGTAGCAAACACTGGCTTTAAACCCCGGAATAACAACATGAATTTATAAATATTATTGAACTTAGATTTCAGAATAGTACATTACCTGTAAGTTGAGTACAAATAATGCAGATTGTTTCAATTTTTCCTTCGACAAAATCACGAATCTTTCTTTTAATTTACGCTTTACACGGCAACACGATAATATACATTTAAACACCATACACACTCACTTTGGCAAGCAATCCATTGGTTACGAGGGGGGAAACATTATATAATTGCCTTACAGACAAACATTAAAAATGAAAAAAGTAGAAGATACATTTAAAAAAAACTGTCCAACTTTATGCTCAATCATTAAAACACTGAAAGTGGATAATATTGTTACGTTATGTATTTATGTGAAATGTAATAAAAAATGTATTTATTAAAAAAATGTATCTAGTTAAATAAGTGAAAATGTAACTTTCTTTTATCTGGAATAAAAACTTGATGATTTTTCTTAATTTGTCACTCTTTCATGTTTCGTGTGGTGTATTGCATAGTAGTTCGGTATTCAACTTGAGAATAAAGATCGTTTTCTGAAAATGTTCGAATCGTCAGAAGTCACAACTGTCGAAAATTCCGGTCGACTAGATTTTCACGTAAAAAACTGAGCCGGAACTCCACGCAGATGCATTTGACGAAACTGTAGATGTTCCAATTACAGTGTCGTATCTTTAGGGCTTTTAGATTGTGTGGTCTTTAATATATAAGCATTGTTTGACGAAATGCAGTAGGGAGTTTGTAAGTGAGTTTCAACATCAGTTTGTGCTCACTTAAAAAAAAAAATATTCCATAACAATACTTCGGGTTGTATTTCAAACTAGGTCTTGTAATTTAATCAAGTAGGTACCTAACTCTCTGTCAAATTTATAATCATGATGTAAAGCCTCTATTAGCGACAATTCCTGCTCCAAAAAGTTTCGTCGCTGACATTTCATTCCCTTGTGAATGAAGCTTTGCATTCTTTTTCCGGCTTCAGAGTTCTAGATCAAAATAAAACTTTCTTTAGTGACTTCCGTAAAAACAGGAAATTCATTTTTTTTAATTTGGTCAACACGACTATTCACTTAAGCCGTATAATATATGCATATACTTAACGTCATTATTCATATACAAACTTAACTTTTCACACGATGTCGTGGTTACTATTATAGATATTTGTATAAAAAACGTGCATTGGAAAAAATGTTATTATTCTGGAACAACTTTTACTTTCAACTAATTTTTAAGGGTATATCCATCAATGTAATATATCATTGAAGAAGAAGTTAATACTAATGAATCTAAATGAAACATGAAACAGAACATGACACAGAAGATTCTTAGTTGTGTTGTTATCTTTTTTATTTTCTGTGTCTTATTCTGTTTCATGTTTAATTTAGATTTATTAGTGTTATCTTCTTCTTCAATGAAATGTTATTATGTAGGTTAGTTCCGTTTTTGATCGCTAGTATAGTGTTATTTTTGTAAATCTTTATTATGTTTGTATATTCTTTCATATTATATAAATAACTGATAACTTAACCCCTACCGTGCGGCTAGCTTCAATTTCAGTCCAATGAAAGTATGAATACCTTGAAATGCACTGCACTGTCCAATGTGAGATCTAGATTTGAGTTGTTAGCACATTTAGTTATTGTCCATGAAAATTCCGTAGTAAAACGTTGATTATGTAGGAAAAAGTTTTCAAAATAAATTTTCAATATTAAATTTGGCTTTGAGATATTTACAAAATTTTACCAGTCTCATAGGGGAATATTATTTCGTTGCAATTACGTAATAAAATCATCTTTGAAATTTTTACCACAGATTATAAAAATATATCCGTGGGATTTTAGGTAGGTATGATTTAATTACTAGAAAGTTGTAAGTTAAAAAAAACAGTTGCACAACACCCACCAATTGAAATTAAAAACAAATTGAATGTTAAATGATACATAAAATTGATTAGGTATTCATCTAGACTTCCGTCACTGTTCTAAATCTTAACTTTCTTTATTTGATAATTAAATTTAATGATGATTATTTGATTCCTACTGCAGTAGTTTATCTTCTAGGTAATCATGATGATAAAATCGCGGTTTTATTACATGCATCATTAACCAATTCAAAATCATCATCAGCGTTCTCTACAGATGTTATTATAGGCAAGAGTTTCTCTTCAAAGTTCTGCTCAGTCAAGCCTCTCTTATAAGAAGATATTATTATTTCATACTGTCGATTTTTTCACTCTTTTGACACTTTTTATAACTAGTCATTTACTGAGGCAAGCTTAATCCAGTAAATTAGGTTCCTTAAGTTAGTTGATCGCTCAGTGGTCACTTTTGCATTGGGAAGAGCTTAGTTGTGCATTTGAGCCAAAATTTCGGCTCATCAGTTGATAAGTAGGATTGGGAACAACGGCCGTAAAAGACTCGCAAAGTGATATTTAAATAGAATATCGTTGTATTTTTTTTACTGTAAACGGATATTTTAAAGCTTCATATATCGTTATTTAGATGAGGTCAAGAGTTGCGTGGGCTTAGAAATTCCAATAAGAAAATTTTTGCAATTTTCATGACGCCGGCTCTCCTTTTGAGATTGCTTTGCAATCAAACAGATTCTGATTGAAAGTCAAGAAAAATATCAATGGTTGAGTGACAATATAGGTGGTTGGTACACTGGTTTTGTGAACTTGCTTGTAGGTTTACTCTGTAATACGACAGGTTTTACTTAATCACACGCATAATAAAATACAAACAAATTTCAAAATGGATTAAAATTGACTTTTATGCATTATTTGTTAAATAGTTTTCTTGGTAAAAACGTCACAAAACTACTAACATATTCAATGTCCCTGAAATATAGTATTAAAATTACCACATTAGGCATTTCTTCAATTTTTAATACTTTTTAAATACATCTATTTGTATTTGTATGAATGAATGCAAATTTAGTGTAAATTAACCCACTACACGACATCTAATCGAGCTGAAACTCGGCAGATAGTCTCGTTGTTGATGACAATGCATTCTGCATCAAATAATGCATTAAGGCGAAGCTTAATGCTAAATCACTATTTTGATTAACCTTTATAACGAATTGGTGTACATTATGAATACCAAAAATATGCTTTAGATAAATTGAAGGTTTTCCTATCGTTTCGCTTCAGTAGAATACAAATAAAAAAATAATTACTCAATATAAAAATATAAATGTAAACTACAAAAAAAAATATATTTTAATAGAAATGTACGAACGCGTAAAGGAAAAACTTTTAAAAAATACAGTATTATAGCTAAGATTATCTGTGACAGTTTCACTTGATTCTATTTTTAGGTTTCATACAAAATTATTTACAAAATAAATAAAAACCAGTTTTGTGCTGGAAATTGAACGTTTCTAGACTCCGTTTGTCAAGCGATTTTAATGCCTATTACCTACAATATAAGGTATACCAAGAATATACACATTTTTGGCTTGTAGCTTCCTCTTAAGCATCATATTTGTGGCAATCACGTACACACACGCGGACATATAAGCATTTCGGGAAATCGGATGACATTATAGCAGTTAATATACGAAATATATGTCGGTCCTACTCGATCGGCATTTGGCGAGGTTGGTAGCGTTGTCTACTCCTTCGGTAGTTCCTTGTTCCGGTTTCTGGGTAGGAAGGTTCAATCTCAGTCAAATCAAAAAAGAGGTAGTAAGTTAGTGGTAATGTAATTGTTATTGCTTTTTGCACCTTGGAGCCATGTTTTGATTGTAATGCAAACGGAAACACGACATTTTAGGACGTACATTTCCAAGATACATAAAGCATTAAATCAGACAAGAATACAGCATTAGCTGGCAAGGTCGGTAAAGGTGAACACGTTATCATATAAACTTTACAGCACATCCATAACTTTATATATAAATGTTCTGTTAGCTGATTTCAAAGTACAAACTTCGGTAATTTATATTATTGCATCGCGTGATAATTCCGTTCACATCGATCAAATGACCGTTCATCGTCACGTAGATTACTTTACGGATGTCAAGTAACACGTACTAGTTGGCCAGTGCTCATATTAGGTCAAACACGAAGGAAATTGACCGTAATAGGTGCATGTCCTTATTTGCATCTGCGCGGCGAACAGTTGCATTGTACACATAGCGTTTTAGCGTGCATTTTTATATTGTCTTTGTTTTTAATGATGTTACTTCGGTGTTCACCTACTCTAACTCTGTTCCCTAACGGATCGGTAAGGAATACACACATATCGGGTCCAGTAAGAATGCAGGTAATGGAAGTAAGCAACACTTCTCCCGTGCCCCACCGACGCGAGTATGGGAGCCAATAGAAATATATATCACGCTTTCTTACCGACCCGTGAGGGAGCCCGCTATGTTGAACAATATAATGTCGAAAAGTGATATTATTTATTTTGTTATCATGTGTTGTTTAAATATATTATATACATTTATTAACATAATTATATAATAAATGCTCATTATAAAATTTAAATCATAAAAGATCAAAAAAAAAATCAAGACCTACGCTAACATAAATACATTTTCTTCTAAGGATCGATAAGTTTAAAACATTTGTCTAATGCGTAATTTTTGTATTTTAATGTTATCTTCTTTTGGAGCGCCCTTAAATGGTCTGTATTATTATCTTAATGTCTGTACAGTTTAGGATTGTTGTAAACGGAAGTGGCGCCATCTGTTATTTTAAAAAAGAACCGTTGAAGTTTTGAAACTGCGACAGCGGGTTTTTATCTGCTAGTACTATATTATTATGTGAAAAAGATACAGCATTAGCTTATCTGTCATCTGATCATCTTATTCGGTGACAGTTCCGCTCCAAATTGCACTCTTCATTACAAAAAAACGCTCCACCTAGTATTTTCTCTTGTCAAAATATTATTTATTTAACTAAACTAAACGCTAAACTCGTTTAAAAACGGTATCAAATAAATTGTTGGTTTTCGCGACACGATTTGTTGTAGTTTTATGGGTCATCGTGCCTACGGGCTGTTTCATATTTATTGTCATAAATTACTTCTGGCAGTTGAAATGCAAATGTAAATAAAATTAACATATAATTTCCGTAACAACGGTTTTCCAAATAAAAAATCATTCCCATATAATATAATAAACAAAACCTGAACAATTTAACACGAATTTTAATGTAGCAAAGGTCTATATATATGCATTACTGATTTGAGAGACTCGAGAATGAGAATGAGAATCGCTACTGAATTAAAAGCAAACGTTTCTATTAAATTTATTTTTAAAAATCTCTATCATTGCTAATTAGAATTAGTGAATTCAAAAACTCATTGATGGCAAGCGATTGTTTATTTAAATTACGTTTATTTAACAAAATTTTTAGGGTTACTTCCCCACCTCTCTCCTCCCCATTTCCGTCCCCACTCCAGTACCTTCAGCTTCACAACATATCCCAATTGGGGATGCCATAGTCTCACTGGCTCCAGACAGTTGGACACATTGACTTCTGCGGTACTCGGAAAAAAAATTATTATATATAATCAGAGATGTTAGCATCAGTACTATAAAATAATATCCCAATACGTTTTTCCTCAAGGTCTTTTTTTTCTTTCTTCTATTTCATAAATATATGACAATCATAGAGCTTTACAATTAGAGGCGCTATGGCTTACTACAGGGTTTTTCAATAAGAGGTGTTATTTTGATATTCAATCGTAAAAGATCAATGGTTTCGTTGCTTGTGTGGCACGTAGCGCCGTCTTGTTAAAAGTAAACGTTGTCCAAATCAATACTATCCAATTCCGGCCATAAAAAATCATTAATCATCTCTCGATAGCGATCCATTCACCGTAACTGTTGCTCCAGCCTCATTTTCGAAAAAGTAATATCCAATGACTCCGCCGGACCATAAACCGCACCAAACAGTCCCACGTTGAAGATAGAGAGGCTTTTCAACAATAACTCTTGGGTTTGCCGAGCCCCAGATGCGACAATTTTGCTTTTTGACGAAGCCACCGAGGTGGAAATGGGCCTCATCACTCAAGATGATTTGCATTTGATTCACTCAAGTGAATTTTATCGTGTATCGTTCCATTTTTATTAATGGCGTAGTTTCTACTTCTACTTGTCAAATGTCAAAAAATGACAGCTTCAAAAGTAACATCTACCAAAATAGCGGGATATTCAAAATAACAACTCTTATTGGAAAACCCTGTATTATCTCACCGAAACGTGTCCCAGCATTATTAAACGCGGTAAGCGATGTGCGTGGATTCGGTAGTTTTAGTTAGAGCACTGGGAGAGTTGGAGGTCGATTGGAGGCCAACTAGAGGTAAAAAGTGGAACCTATTTTTTGCTTCATGTCTCATCTAAATATAATACTTCAAAGATGTCAATATCGTTTCCTTTGCGCGGTAGCACATAGGTAACACAATATATCCATGTCATGTATCAGCATCATCTTAAATCTCAAATGTCACATTTATCTGACGGCTACATCAGCCGGCTCATATAATACCACCCCAGCTTATTGCAACCGCGTTTACAAAGGAAAAAACCTGTATTTTTAACATTTGGAATTGAGATGAGTAGCTGGTTTGATGGCTGACGAAATTCATTTGAAATATTTGACCGAATTTTCACTAAATGGGTTTACTTCCCAAAGTGTGTACGGATTTGTATATTGCATTGGAATTTTTCGATTTATTTATTATACACGCAATGATTTTATGGCATTTACTCTGGGTTAAGAGGAAGCTACAAGCCAAAAATGTGTATATTCTTGGTATACATATTATCGTAGGTAATAGGCATTAAAATCGCTTGACAAACGGAGTCTACAAACGTTCGATTTCAAGCACTAAACTGGTTTTTATTTATTTTGTAAATAATTTTATAAGAAAGCAAAAAAGTTAATCAAGTGAAACTGTCACAGATAATCTTAGCTATAATACTGTATTTTTTAAAAGTTGTTTCCTTTATGCGTTCATACATATCTTTTGAAAAAAAATTGTAGTTTACATTTATATTTATTATTGAGTAATTTAATTTATTTGTATTCTAAACCTGAAAACCTTCAATTTAATTTTAAGCATATTTTTACGGAAAAACACGTATTGCTAATTTACTAAGAATCTCTTCAAATTATTGGTAATCCGGTTAAAAACGAGGCTGTACGCCGCTTCATAATAAACTTTTAGAAAATTCGTAATAATATCGGAACACGGGTTCAAGCACCTGCGTTTGTTTTGATAATATATAATGACGAAATGCGAAATTTTTTCGATTTTTATGAACATGTGTTCCGGCATCGTGACAATACATTAGCATTTTACTAAAATAAATATCAGAAAATCTATTAATTCATTCGTTAATGGCCTGCAATCCCGTTTTTAACCGTATTACTTGTAATTATTTTTAAGATATTCTTAATAAATTTTCCGTACACAAGTAACATTTTCCGCTTACTGTTATGATAGTAGGAGATTTTCAAATATTGTCAGGTTATTCGTAACCTAGGAATGTTTATCTTTCTTTGTAAAAAAATTAAATCCTCGCATGGTTCTCAGAATGGCGCTTGTCAAAATGTATGTTGACTGCTTTGCATGTTGCTGGTTTTCTGATTGAATAAGTAACGGATCTTAAAAGGCTTGGCAAATAATGATGATCACCGGTGATTATTACTGACGCATTAGGATGACAGTTCGTCTTTAGCTCTGATTGAGTTAATACCTTGGACCGGTACTAACAAAGGCGTCGCGACTGCCTGACATCCCCAGGAACCCTAGGGTTTCGCACGGAGAAAAATTAAGTATAGTTGATTTATTTAAATCCTCTCTGTATCTGTTTCTTGGCTGTGGAATGTATTACGTTATTTATGCGGTAAACGAAACATAAAATGTTGGCCTGCGGCGCTAACTCTCTGTCCTTTCCCTTATTTAAATCGGGACTATTATTTAGTTTTACGATTTTTTTAATATCATGCTTGATTGAGGATACTTATTATTCATATTAAACCAATAAAACAAAAACATATATCTATTACTAATTACTTCCTTAATTAAATATTTTAAAGCTACATCATGGTGAATATGACGCTGTGAGTTGGAAATAGTTGCGTTGATCTTGAAAATGTAGACAGACAAAACTGGGCAAATTTCATGCCGCCAGAACTTACCGTTCGAGATTTTTTTCTCTTTTGATGTGGCTCTTTGAGGTTCAAGGCTGTTCAAAGTTGGTTTGAAAGGGAGATATGTAAATACAAATGTTAGAGGGAGTGCGCTAGTATTAAAAAACGATAATAATTAAGCGAAAATGGTTAAAATATTTAATAAAACACGACTTGTTTGAAATGAGCAAAAATCTCTCGAAAAATACTTTAGTTGTATTTAAAGATAAACTGTGATTTTTTTCTTGCCTATGACATATTAAATAACAGAACAAAACATGTTTTTATTAATTTCAGAGCTAACTTTGCGATTTTTTTCTACCGAGAGAATTTCATATAATTAACGTTTCGGTATAACAAATGTACAGATATTATCTTCAAAAATAACTTTTTTTTTGAACAGAGGTAACGAGAAACTTGTTATAAATCGGTAAAAATTGGGTATGCGGGGGCTTAAAAAGCGAGTATTTTGGGGCCCGTGAATTTTTTCGCCGGGCCACTGGGTAATACTGTAACCGTGTTTGACACTACCTTGGCCTTCGTGTACTTTCCCGATTCTTTACGAACAGGTTTACGCACTGCTTTTATATTAAGTTAAATATCGTAAGTAAATACCGCTAGGCTGTTAACATTTTAATATTACAAAGTTGTAATGAGAGTTTTATGGAAATACCTTTACATATTATTTACTTATTTTCTGAAACTGCACAAGAGTCCCAACTGCTCCCAACCGTCTGGAGCCAGTAAGACTATGGAATTCCCAATTTTATTTTTGTTTATTTTCTTTTGCTACAAAATTTTACATTTTATATCTAGTTCAATCCTATTCTAAAACTACTATAATAATATTCTATTACCTACGTACTAATATTTGGACTTCATAACATTGAGATATAGGGTAACCGGATAATTCATCACATCTTTAAAAAGTTATATAAAGTCATGGAAAGTGATGAAACAAAAACTTTATTAACTGGGTTATGTAGGTTAGGTTAAAAAAAATTTTTTTCATCGTTTCTAATCACTTTTTAAAAGTGTGTTGAATTGTCACTGTGTTGAGTTATCATGGAACCGAGATATAAATATAGAGGAGTTCATTGAACATTTTAAAACCTTTATAATAAACATAGTTTTGTGTTGCCCATAAATTTGTCTTAGGAAGCCTAAAATTGGGGTGTGTTGTGAGGCTGAAGGTCGTGGGGAGGGGAAGGAGCTGGGGAAGAGGAAGGTGGGGAAGTACCTGGCTATTCAGATCTAGTTACCAAACACGACCAAAGCCATTTCAAGCAACGTTTCAATTCTGAATGGTGGTCTCACACCAGGGCGATACTGAGAGTGTTTTCCATTCTGGAACGGGCCGAATATACTATATATTAATTTAAAATAGTAATTAGTGAAATAACACAGATTAAACAAATATTTTTTTTTGCGCACGCCATGTTTTGGCCCCCTCGTTCTCCAACTTGCTAGTCGAGAGACTTAACCCCTCGACCTCAGAGAATTTTTATTAAAAACAAAAACTATCTAAACATTATGCAGATTTTCGAGCGTATCAGTTCTTCGATCTCGAATGCTTTCTCGTTCACACATCGCATCGTATCTTCCTGATTAGGGCGAGGGACGATGTTGGTTAGTTTTCACCTCGCCGCTCAGACTTACATATGTGATCACTGAAAGGGATGTCACAGCTGTGATGACCTATAATAGGTCATGTTTCAGCTATAGAAAGTTACCTAACTTCGGCCATCTCTTGCAGGTCAAGCGACGCTTCGTAAACCGTCGGCCTAGGAGTTCAGCTAACCCAGAGAGAGAAAATACTCGTTGAAACCCTTTTGGTAAAACAAAAGGTTAAGGGATCATATCACGTTTTCTTTGAGAGGACCGATACAAGTGTAACCGTTTCTCAGTGAACCCAGAAAGTGGTTGTTAAAGTTTATTGTTTACGTGCTTGCAAATCTAATCTATATATATTCTTCACAACCAACCAATGGCATCCACCGGTGGTTATGGTGGTAGACAGCCCTTAATGTCACATCGAAAGTAAAAGAGTTTGATGCGTACAGCAAGTAGATTATATATATATATTTAAATTTAATTAAAATCAAATTTAATAATATAATTATTAAGTTCTGCAAGTATTTTTTGGTTTTTGTTATTTTTACAGCTGTTTCGGCTTCCAAGGCCATTTTCAAACTGTGGTTATAACCACGTTTAGACGACTCATTTATATGATTCTATTTTACCCCCTTCCAATTTAAAATGATTTATTACCGATTAAACCGATTTACTGATAAAATAATTGTGACAATAGATTTCATATTCTGTGGGGGTATTATGAAGTCTGTTTCCCCCACATTAATGTTATTTTAATTGTTTAATAATGATGTGGCTGCTATTAATTTATTGTGTTCACCGTTAAAATTGTGCATTTTTTAAATAATCCCGTTACAATGAAATATTATGGTATTCGCTTATGCAATCACTTATTAGCATTGATGTATTAGTCTATGCTTATTAGTTATAATTTAGTTTTAACCACACGAATGCAATTGTAGGTATATTGAATAAGCATGGTTACAAAATTGCGATCTATTATTAATTTAAAATTGCAAGCGTTTAAGTTTATAGTTCGATCATCGTAAAATTAATGTATTCGGTAGGTACATAATTATACACATAACATTATACGGTTGTGTTATCTCGACTAAATTGTACTGCATAACTTCCTAGTCAATTTCCCATTGCGGTTAAAATTTCCGATAATGGTTTCGTTGCCATTAGGTTAGTTACCTTCCCGTTTATCGTATTTACCTGTATTTTATTATTGATTATGATTACGAATAAGCAAACGTAAGTAAGTTAATGGTAAATTAACTATAACAAGGAAGTTATATGTTATTCTGGAATATTCTGTCAGTCGGCAAATTTTTTTAACTAAAAAAAAACTGATTTACTGATAATAAAAAAACACTTATTTATTTTATTAGACAAATTTATTATACACCTTATTGTTATTTCACTTTTTGTGGTTTCATGTAAAAATAATTAATTAAAAAATTCACAAAGTTTTATAATTTTTTTCAAAATGCAATTGGAAACTTTGATTTCATAGAGATAGGTATAGAGAGGTTCATAGAGGTGTAATTCTTCATTGGTTTACTTTTAGATTTGAATATTAAGCGTGGTGTTATCTCTTTCTAACACTGTTTATTTATCACCATGAGAGTAAGAGAGACACAATGATTTCTATGAGACCTATTTGAGTTTGAAATGAGATAGTTAGCCTGATTGGTTAATATCAAAGTATTTATTATTAATTTTTGTTTACTTTTTTTACGATCTTGTGCGCTGTCTATCCTAGTGAAAGCCCATCACAGAGTTGTGCCCTACGATTATTTGTCTTTCTTCTCATTACGAGTCATTATAATCTCATTACGCGTACTTACTTTCAATTAATTATTATTTATGATACGTTGTCGAGGTTAGAGCGAGCTGTCGATACAGAACTTTCTCTTTCCGCCTCAGTTGAAATTCTCAGCAAAATCATAGAGTGATACTCCGTTTTCCCATTACAAAATAAAACACGCACCGACAGAATTACAAATTACACATTTCCGACGACATGTTATAATATTTTTTTGTCCCGATATCTTAATTATAGGTTGTGGAGAAATCTGGATGTGAACAGGATATTCTGGTATTACAGCGTATCAATTCACCGCCTTTAAGATGCAATTATGATAATCAAATATCAATCCATATTTAGTTATTTATTTTCACAATATTATCCAGTTTCTTCGGGATTATAATTGCTTGTTTATTTCAAGTTTTTCGTTTGATATCAAACATCTCGATCGCAGAACAACAACCGTTTAATTGGATCTTTTCTAATTGATAAATAGTGTATTTTTTACGTGTTAAACATACGTAGTGTGTTACGATACAAGTTATTAGGTATATTAAATTATACAAGGTTAAAGTATTTATTACGTAGGTCCATGCATCCTTCTTTGTAGTTTCGCTTGAGATGAGAACAACAGATCTGATAATTTAAATTTCTTTCTTATAAAGTTAACATATTTTTTGAAGTTTTGTTGTATTTCTTACTTAAATGTTTCTAACTTTTTCTGGATACTTTCAATTAAATCTATGCATACCTTATATTAATGATTCCTGTGTTTAAAACAAATCCATATCAATTTGATTAATATAATTTAATAGTTTGACATTATACTACAATCGTTTTAATTTTACGTAATGCGTAATACGACGGAAGCGAGGGTATCTCTCTTATTAACATCCTCGACTTTAGCCATAAAAGAAAAACCACTTTCTCCGTTCTTCTTTAAAATTTAGCGGTTCTGAAGGGAAACTGTATCCGTTGCTAGTGCTTCGTCTGCAATCTTGATGGCTATTTACCAGTTATTAAGCATCCTCTTCTTAATGTTATTCACTCTCTAGAATGGAGGATACTTATTTTGCAACTTCCTTCATAATTTTTTCTTCTCACGTTTTCATTTAGGTTTGTCTTTTAACTTTGCATGTTTCTTTCAAAATATTTTTTATACATATATATATAGTATTTACAAATATGCATATATATCCAAGCAATTATAAAATAACAATAATTTCCATATTTTGAGCAGTAACAACAGTGGCGTAATGATATATTAGGATATCTGTATACATAAATGGTGATAGTATGCGAAATAATCACCGTTTTGAGTATGGAAACTTTTTTAAATGTGAATACTGCGCAAGAGTTCAAACTGTCCTCAACTGTCTGGAACCAATGGGATTATGGCATCCCAAATTGGGGTAAACGTAGAAAACTTCCTGATAAGAAATATTGCCAATTTGTTATTATTCGTATTCCTGTTAAAAACGCAATTGTAGGCCACTAACAAATGAATTGATAGGTATCCTATAAAACTTTAAGTAAAATACAATTTTTTGTCACGATGTCCGAACACGTGTTCATAAAAGTCCTAACATTTTTGCATTTCGTGACCAACGCAGGTGGATGAACAATGTATCAGGAAGCGGCTTGTTATCCCGTTTTTAACAGGATGACAAATATTTTTAAGAGATTTTTAACATTTATCTTGGCTTTTATTTTTATTTAGAATTACTCATTTTTCTCCGTATATGTAGTGCGACTGAAATGAGTAGAGAATGGAAGGAGATGGGGAAAACGGAACATAGGAATATACTTACCTGGCCATTCATATATTCTCACCAAACACGGCTGAAGTCATTTCAAGCAACTCATTGATTCTTGATGGTGATATTTCTCCAAGGCGATACTGAGAGTATTAACCACTCTAAATGTTGAATATCATCCCTAAATTAAGCTGACCCTTGATGCACCTGGCTTGTTCCCAAAAATGGAACCGTCACTAATGAATCATTACTTGTGTGATTATTTCTATATCGCCTTTTTACAATGTAATATCGTGTGGTAATTACTGCAACTAGTCAACTCCGAATTCACCTTTATTGATCCATGTATGTCACAACCCGTACCTATTATGTGTTTCTGGCATACACGAGCGATGAAATAAAGGTTATGCCTTTGTGTATAACTCGAAAAAGCTGATTTCGGAGTTCCCTAGTAATTGTAGATAATTATCATACTTTATTGATCGAAAATCGTTACTACAAATCGCACGCCTCTAAAGTGCATGGAATCATAAATCATTATTTCATGGTGTTCACCGTTGTGAAAAATCGTAATTCAACATATTATTATTTACCAGCAGTCGGGAAATGTACAATTTGCTTTAGTGTTTTTCTTGACTAACAGTTCAAACTTTACGATTTCTATTGCGTTGCGTGTGAGAATTTGCCTGGAAAGTGTACGCACGCCATTTTAATGTAACAAATAATCACAAATCAGTTTACAATTATTATTCGTTTACAAAGTTACAAACATTTTTTGTTCGTGTTCTTCGCATCAATGGAAGTGTTTTGTATGGCTAAAGTGATTTCTTGTGCAAATAAACTAGTAGCTAAATAATGATAAAAAGATTGGAAAGCTACCATAATATTAAAGATTGATGTAGAATTATTAGACCAACTGATGGCCTTCGTAGGGTTAATGGTCTCTCTACAAATTTACCTTTATTCGGTTAGAGGTTTTGATTTCCGATTTCTATTAAAGCAACACAATAAATCGCAAACTGTGAGCTCTGGCGTCATGAAATTTGCACAAAAATATTTTAATGGAATTTATATGTCAATCAACTATTTTCCTTCCCTTCATCACTGCCTTCAGCCTTACAACATATCACAATTGGGGATGCCATAGTCCCACTGTCTTCGGACAGTTAGAACACTTGTATGGCATAAAAGTAAATAAACGATAAAATTTCATAATCACTGGACTTGCTTAGTACAAATATTTTTTTGAAATAACACTTTGATTCAACTTTATTACTATAAAATACAACGGGGAAGGTGGAAAATACTACATTAAATTTCCTTTTTATAATACATCTATTTTACTTTCTTTATTGAGTGAATGAATTAATGAAGTGGAAATTAACCCACTTCTCGACATCCTTATCCTTATCCTATATTCCTCTTCCTTTCCCCCTTAACCTAAAATTAGTTTTAAAACACAATAAAACTCCAATCTCTAAGCAACTTTAGCAAACGAGACTTTTTAGGATTAAATTTAATTAGCTTCATAATATCATGTTGTATTCTACCTTTGAATTATGTAAGTGGTTTGTTTCGTACAAATAAATATTAATAAATTTTATTTTGTTTTGTTCCAGGATTGATAACCCAATGGAGTTCAATCCGCACGAGCGGCGAATCGCGTCTAACGGCGCGCCGCCTGCACCGCGAACTGCTGGCGCTCAAGGGGGCACTGGGAGCCCTGAGTGGACACGGGTCGCAGGGCCCCCGCGAGGGCCGCCCCCAGCTGCACTCCCGGGCGCAGCTGCATCACAGGGTGGAGGACCTCCGGGTAAGCACTCATTCAAAACAACTGTATTGTTGGTGTGTAGAGATGTGACCGTTTCCTTTTCTGATTTTTCTGTTTCAGATTTTCGTTTAGAAATCACTAATATTGTCTTCAATATTTAAATATTACAATTTGAGGTTTTACTCAATAAAGTTATTCCGAAAAATAAATATTCATTCTAGACTTGCAGAAAAGTCAACAGATGTCGCACATTAAAAAATAAAAAAAATAAGATAGGTTTATCTAAAAAAGACGCTGTCTGGATTGCATTTAGTTCGGGTTGAATCTTGAGATCGTACATAAAGATAGTTGCCAGTAAAAATGTGCGGTGAAAAAATGAAGACAATCTTGGTAGTTCTTATTCGAAGTATGATACAGTTAAAAGTGACCGAGGGGAATAGGGTCCCATTAGCTCAGTCGGTAGAGCACTGTCCCGGAAAGACAAGGGTCCTGGGTTCGAGTCCCAGATGTGACCGTTTCCTTTTCTGATTTTTCTGTTTCAGATTTTCGTTTAGAAATCACTAATATTGTCTTCAATATTTAGACTTTAAATTCTTTTCAGTTTACAGAATGAAGGAAATTATTAAATCCCTCCATCACACCTCGTGGAAAATCGATTTTAATCAACTAATTTCATATAATCGCGTGCCCGTGTTATGCCATTATGCTATATCTATAGATACAGCATGTTGGTTTTACAATGTTCAATTAATTCCATTCGTCAAGCTACATTGTATCATGTACTTTTATTTGTTTGTTGTGGTTACTTCCCAAGGAATAGATGATGACACAATGCAGTAACTAACTTGCCTCGCCACGTGCACATCGTGTATTATGTCAACATGCTGTATCTCCAAAAAGCTAGTTTTGAGATAAATGTCTTTAAACTTTTTTTAAAATTTTGTTATTTTCCTCGTAAACTAATAATTGTAACAATTTTAAATTTGGTGAAAGGTTAAATTGCCCTTCTTTTAAAATTTTTTGTAAAAAAAAAAAACAAATGTATCGTGATGTATTTGTGTTTACGTCAAAACTAAGTTTTTGGAGTTACAGCATATTGTCACAATAAGGCGCACAGTGTAAAGATTACGCGGCGCGTATGGCCGGAATAGTAAAGAACATGTGCTGTTACCGGGGTTTCGGTATGATTAAAAACCTAACATAAGGCGGCTTAACTATACCAATGCTGAACCGGCGTAAGTAATAAGTAAGACGGTAAAAGTACATGTGGTACTTGAGGAATGAGGAAAGGGGTGGGTGGAACAATATTTCATCGTTCATCACAATTTAAATAATATTTACATCTGTTTTACTTCTCTCAGGCAAGACTGTCAATACTCCAAGAGCAGAAATCCTCGATGCTGAAGCTGAACGTGGCGGTGCACCGCCTGCTAACTGATGTGGGGGTCAACTCCTCGTCTGGAAACTGCATCTCCGACACCCTCTGTCTCAACCTCAAAGGAGAGGTCACAGACCTCTACCGATTGTGGGATGAAAACTTTGAAAGGTAAAAGCCACTGTCATGTCAGTTAATTTTAAAACAATAATTAATTTTGTCACAATTGCACTGTCATCATTTGGAAATGTAATCACGCAAAAAATCCAGAAAATAGGATTAAATGTCTTGAATTACTTTTATTTTACTTACTAAATGTCTTGAATTATTTTTTTTTTTACTTACTAAATGCCTTGAATTACTTTTTTTTTTACTTACTAAATGCCTTGAATTACTTTTATTTTACTTATCTGGAAAGAGAGAGAAGAAAGTTTAAAAAAAAACTGTGCCATATAGATGTAAACGATGAATCCTTGAAGAAAGTGGATGAGTTTGTGTGTTAGAGTAGGATCACGAGAGATGGAAAGGCTGACAAGGATATTGAAAGAAAGTTGAATGCAAGGAACTCTGTTAATGGAAAACTGAATGCGGTAGTCACTAAATAATGAGAGGTTAGCAGTGCGCTTACCAGATGGCAATGAAATTAATAGAATTATTATATACTATAAAACATTTTTATAATTACTGTGGGAAAAATATAGATCGAAAGATATTAACGTGAAAGAAGTCAGGGATATCTGAGGAAGACATGGCACGATCAAGTTAGTCAAATACTTGAGCCGGCTCATGTCAAGAGTCTTAGTCATCACAAATAACAAAAATCTAATTTTAATCCTATTTCCAGTACCAACACGGAGCTCACATCTCTGGAGACGGCCCTAGAGTCCTGGAGCAGCTGGGAGCACGGGCTGGCGGAGCTGAAGGGGGCGCTGCGAGGCGACTGTGATACAGTGAGGCTCATCGAGGCCGCCCTGGCCGCCGGAGGCCCTACCAGAGTGGCTCCGCATGTCACACAGCTTGCCAGGCTGCTGTCTGAGACCACAAACCAGGTAATTTTTGCTACAGCACATTCTAACAGTACAGTAAATTTCATTTACGCTTATGGGGCAAACATCAATTGCAACAACAGCAAGAATTAATTGTAAAAACAAGATATGACAAGCACAGATTCAGTCTGAAACCAAAAATCTCACTTTTTACTTCTATGTATTAACTTTGTATATTTTCTTCTTTAGTTATCTTAAAATTTTTACAAATCTTAATTTATTCATTTAAAGTAGCTCAATCTCTACATATTCTTATTTACCGAGAGCTCTGTTGTAACCTCTCACGGTCCTACTTCTTCTTTTAAAAGTGAAAAGATTCAGCGCCGACCCTGTGTAGGCGCAATTGATATAATACCTAACACAGCGCCTATGAGGTTTTTAGTAGTGCCATGTGCTGTTTTGCTCAGGGTCAGCTCTGGCTAGATGCACAATACTACAGTTACTATAAAGTTATGTTTTGTTGATGCACAAGATACTATAGATTTGTAATATTTTGGTCTGTTAACTGATAATAATTAGAAACTTCTTACTTTGTCTTTATGTCTTACTTTGCTATTTATTCCACAGAAAGGAGAATGCTGTTCACTATCAGACAGCGGACTTTCTGACTCCGGGTGCGAGCAAGAGCTCTCGGAGAGAGAGAGACGGTTGGTGGAGCTCCGCTCCGCTGCTCGAGCCATGGAGACTGTGCTGGCTCCGGGGAGCAAACTCCTCAAGGCTATGACCAAGGTAAATAATAAATCATTTTTTATGAATGTATACTACTAATTTTAATGTAATGTAAGAGTCCCAACTGCTCCCTACAAACCAGAGCCAGAGGGACTATGGCATCCCCAATTGAGGTATGTTGTGAGGCTGAAGGAAGTGGGGAGGTAGGAAAGTATCTGGCTTTTCAGATCTGGTCACCATACATGGCTAGAGCCATTTTAAGAAACGTTTGGGTTCTGAATGATGGCCTTTTCCCAGCAGGGCGATTGGGACACGCAGTTGGGACTCTTACATTACAAGGTATCTACCAGTCTTTCGTAATTCGTAATTCGTAGAAGTGTAATCTCCATATCTATTTGAAATAAAAGTGGTGTTGGCAATTCACCTTTCGATTGCTACACCCCAGAAAAAAGTTATAAAAACTGCCCTTAGTTACTTTTTGCAAACATCATGTAACGAGTAGTAATATTTGTAGTCTCTCAAGAAGTCACCAAAATGTTTTTGGTAAAATTTTTTGGTGTATTTTATCTGCATTTCTGCACATAATCCCACTTTCAAAAGTCATTCAAAAGTGTTACTGATTTTATAGTAACAATTATTGGTATTATTGATGCTCAATTAGTTATAAACGATGTGTTATTCAAAGTAATGACTAACTTACCGAATAACCAGTTGAACGATAGCTATGCATATTTGGATCTCTAAATTTAGGCGGACAATTTTAGGCATTTATTTTTAAATTTTCGCATTCAATTATAAACCTGCAAATTTGAGATAAGCTATGAAATATAAGTGAATTAATTGGTTTTAAACCACAGTAAGCAGTTCACAGCCGAATCCAAAACCAAATGCCTGGAAATCTCCATCGCTCAACGCATTTATTTTGAAAAGCAAAATAAAATAGGTAGTTTGTGACTTCTAACTAGTTTAAGTTTGACAAAAATGTCACTTAATGACTTCTGGCAGAAAACCGATGAGAATTATTCACCTGTCTTCATCGCCTCTTTAGTTCATCTTAATTACAAATTCGTCACTTATAATTAGTGGTTTCATCAACAGAATCTCATGACATTTGTTTGTGACAGAGAATGGAGGAAGCTGAATTACAGCTGCGCACGCTGCAGACGGCCTGCCGGGACCTGATAGTCCGGACTGCGGGAGGAGTGGCCGCTGCAGGTGTCAGCCCCGCTGACAAAAACAGCTGGGACATTGCCTCCAGGATATCCATGACCAGGTAATTATCATTCATTTATTAGCTGGTTAAATAGTAAAAGAACTAATATCTTCACATTGTATCTTATTTTTAACTGATACATAATTTCTTGCTACCATTGTCCTATGGTCTTAGGTCAAATGCCTTCAATATAGATTTAAATGGAAACTCTCTCTGTCTCTCTTACACTAGCTTGGGATTGTATATCGCTATCCTATTTAAATTTCGCAATTAAGATGAAACCTAGTTCAGTATTTGAAATTTAAGCAAAGACTGGTCAGACTTTTGGATCAAGAAACACGCCCCATCGCATTTTATTGTGTTCTTATTTATCATGTTTTTGATAATT
This sequence comes from Hesperophylax magnus, assembly GCA_026573805.1. Lineage (NCBI taxonomy): Eukaryota > Metazoa > Arthropoda > Insecta > Trichoptera > Limnephilidae > Hesperophylax > Hesperophylax magnus. Next base: position 3,907,162 of record JAIUSX010000105.1, read on the forward strand.
GCAAAAGTTGCAGTAATTTCGTTAAGTTTTGTGTTGTCTTTCATTTGATATAATTATGATTCTATCTTATACCCAAATGGTTCACCAAAGCGAATATTTGTATTGTTTCAATTTAATACTATTCAAAAATACTAATTCCTGTGGTCTGTGCGTCCTATTTAACCCTAGTTTAATAAACTCAAATTGGCTTTGAATTTAATTGTCGTTTTCAAAACTTGAACTGATAGTGTAAAGAATTAAGACAAGCGATAAAGTACCTACCTATAATATAATAATAAAAAAATTATTTCAATTGTGTCATTTTCAAAATTGAAATTGATTTGTCAAGAGTTCAGACTATGTATACTGTGATTCTTTATATATATGTACAAATTCTTTGTACATATAAATAAAGTTTATGATTTTTTATAATAAGTTATTATACGATTCCGTGTCTGATAATAATAATATTTGGATACTTTCTTTGTACACTTGTTATAGAAATATTATATTTTTGTAACCTCAAATTATTTTTTTAGTGTTCAAAACGGCGCTGCGTGTGAATCCCTCACCTCTCCAGATGATCCAGAGAGCGATCCAAAGGCGGGTAAGGGCGGGCGCGGCCGGCGCTGGGCCTGGTGCACCCTGCCCCTGCAGATCTGTCTCCTGGCCCTCCTCTGTGCCTGCCTCATGGGGGGCCCCCGTTGCTGCGATGCCGTCAACAATCTCGGCGCTGGATTCACGCCCCATCTGAGGTATACCAAGGGACCCCCACCTGTCTAAATAATGTACAATACCACATACTAATATGTATAAATGGATTCAACAATGAGTTTTGCTCAGACCAGGAACTATTTCCTGCAATAAAACGAATGGATGAGAAGTAAAATGACTTACTTCTGTGTGTGCTATGTTCAAAATGACATACTAACATATGTATAAACGGAATCGATCATGAGATGCTGTTAATTTACTGTAATGTGGCTTATGTATGAGAAGTAAAAAAGGCTTACTTTTGTGAATGATATTTTCAAAATGACATACATTTGTGTATGAAATGTTTAAAATTACAGAATTTTTTGTATTAGTTGTTCAGTATCTGAGTATGATGTGTTCAAAATTACATGACAATATTATGTTCAATATGGCATACTTTTGTGTATGAGTGGTTCAATATGACATACTTTACTGTATGAAAAGAACAATACGACTTGTCTTTGTTAATGATTGTAAAAATGATATAACATAATTAATTTGTTTAGATACATAATGTCATGATGAAACTCGAAGTATATGTCGCATCTCTATGCATAAAAGAATATTTCATTTGTTTACATTCATGTCTTAAAAGCATACATAGAATGATGCAGAAATACATTTTTAGTGTATCAACTGTGTTATAATCATGTTGTGTAAACTGTATTTGATTTTTGTTAAATTTGATGAGAACAATGCTGAATTAGTCTGACTAATGCGATGTATGTGTATGTAAGACTTAATGGCACACTAAACAGCTGATAATTGAGGCATTTGTGTGATTTGATGAATACAATGTTGAAGTGACAATGCCAAGTGACAATGATTCAATCGAGACTAGATATGATTTAGATGGAAAATCTGCAGCAATCGCATTTTTGGATGCTGAATGCTTGGACGAAATCCTCAATGGCCCAACTTTATTTTACTGATAGAAATCAGAAGATTAGTTGCGGGTGAAACAAGATGATGACTAAGAGAAATCGTATGAACGAAGTTCTTTGGGAGTGGATATGAAAGATCTATGGTCAGACATAGAACTTTCAAAATGCTAGAGTTATGTTTTTCAAAAAACACTTGCTTTCTATGTTTTATTTTTAATGGGAATTCAATTTATTTGCTTCTGATGTTGCTTATTTAAAATCATATTTGCGTATTGATATGGCTCCTGGGTGTTTTACTAAAATAACTCAGTAATAATTGATTAAAACCAAAGGATAAATATTAATATGCATTTATCGGTTTCTTATGGGAATTATTTTGAATTAAAGATTATTTTAATTAATATTTGTCTTATAAAGTAAAGTTCCTTTAGGAATTATTTCGCTTTTGATTATATTATTACATATTGAAGTTCACCTTGAAGTACTTCATAAAATTGCAAATTGAAACAACTAAAAACATGAGAATTTGAAATGCTTGATAGCACATAGGTATGTAGTGTATTTGTAAGTTTATATGTTCGAATCATAAGTATCTACCTTAACTGTTTGCAAACAAAAGCATTTTTTACATTTGCAAATGATGAAAAGATTTAGTCATAGATATAAAAGTAACAATAGAAAATAAAATAATTTGCCATTTTAGTTATCACTTGTGGGTGTTTATTTTCTTCTTTGTCTTTGAATGTCATTTATTTTATGTTACTTTTAATATTGGCTTTGACCACACAAAAGGTTTATTATTTAATTTAATTAATATTGATTTATATTACCTACATTGTTTTTGTTGTTGTTTATTTATTTATTCTTTTGTGTTTGACATCCTCTATTACAATAAAGAATCGTACAATATATTAAAATTATGAAAAATGATTGTTCGTCTCGTCAATAATTAAGTCACAAATTAAGTTTCTTTTTTTTTTTTTACAAAATGTTGGTATGTCAAACACAAATTATTATGTCTGTTTTTTCTATGAAAAAATAGAAATGGGATTCATTTTGACTGTTTAATATCATCGTATAAACCTTCAAAATCCTTGAACCAGTTAAACGATTTTCTGAGCGATGTTTTTTTGTGGTAAATAATATTGAGAAAAAAAATAACATTGAATTAAACGTTTCACGGTTTCTCTTACCTATAAATGCCAAGAAATTTTTTAACATAGGGTAACATTATAGATATAATATATATTTTTTTAAATATCTGTGTTGTGAATTCTAGTTAGGTAAATAAATTTAGTTTATAATTTATGATTTCTGATTATTGTTTGAATTTGATGAAACAGTGAAAATTTCTGTGAAATTTTTGTCAGTTAATTTACGTGTGTTATCTGGATTTGACTAAACAAATAATAAGGAAAATCTGGAATATTGTTATTGTTTTTTTTTTTTTTTAAATGCGTATTTACTTGTATGCAAAGTGAACAAATCACTGCCCATAAGAAATGTACAAAGAACTAACCTCCTTTTCTATGCTTATCAAGGTGAATTTTATAAGAAGTTTAAAGTAAAATAAGTTAAAAGAAACTAGCTACCTACTTAATAGAGAAAAAAAATTGCTTGAGTAAGAACTTAATTTTTAATTAAAATAAAACTTCATTTTTTAATTGTTCTTACAAAGTTTTTTACTTGTTGATAAGTTTGATAATATAAAGCTAAGAATTAACACGATTCCGATGATTCATAGTAAAATCCACGCTTCTGTTAAAATTTCACATGAGAATACTTGAAGCAGCTTTTTATTACGAATTCTTGGAACATGTCATATTTCTAAGATACACGGTAATTATGTGTGGCCTTAAATTATAATTATTAACAATAAATAATAAGACTTTTAGCCGTATGTTTCGTATTAGTGCGACATGGCGTCCTCCGAGCACAACTTTTTAAGGGAGTCATTTTAATTGGAAATAATTTTCACAAATCTTGCGTCAATTAATAAAAACATAAAGAAGTGTTCATATTTCATTCTAAAACATGGGATAGCTTAAAATATAGAATAAGTCATAAACAAAAAGTTATATGAAAAGAAAAAAAAACGGGTTCAATAGGTTTTAGTACCTACTGGTGCAAATTCGTAATTTTTTTTTACAATTTGCATTGGTTTAACGTATAAGTTTATAGTTATTATTTGCGGACCTAAAGTTAGGTGTTCCTGTTCTTTTTTAATACTGGCTTGGGTGAAGTTTTAGTTATTATATTATTTATTTTGATTTTCTTATCACTTATCAGTGTTGACATAAACATTCTCAAAAAGGTACCATTTTTACCAAATAATTTTGTTGGAAAATACATATATAAAATGTATCAGATCTGCTTCATTTATTTAATTTTTTTAAATTATGATTTCTCTCCCTGACAATATTTTTTGTCGCTACATTATTCATTATATTATGCTTTTTGTCAGTATTTCTGTCGTTTATGTTATATTTTATAATTTTGAGATGTTTTGTGCAAGGTTTTTGTAGCCAGAATTTTTAATAAATGGGAAAAAAAACTTATTGTTTTATTTATCTTTTATCAAAAGCTTTATATGTGTATTTTGATGAAATGGTACGCAAAACCATTACCCACTCTTTGATTGGGTACTTTTGAACACATGAAAAGTCGAAAGTGTCCGTCCTACCTGACCCGAGGACTCGTCACCTGATCTATGACCGGTAAAAAACACCCAGGCTTCAGCGATTTGCCAACGACAAAACAACACGAAAATCCTCTCTTTCGACCCTTAAGCACCGCGGCAGGACTCACCCTTTAACGTCCAATGTGTCTTTTTAGTTTTTGCACATGCGCAGCCGCTATGTTTGCACGTGCGCAGCCGCTATGTTCGCACGTGCGCAGCCACTATGTTGCACGTGCGCAGTCGCTATGTTTGAATGTCTAGTGACAATTAAGACTAATGTCAAAAATTTGGAATGTTCCTCTCATTGTTTACGAGTACCGTTAATCGAAACTAAGCATTTATTAAGAAGTATGGTTTTTGTATTTTCATTTTTGAAATAACTTATATCTGAGTAAAATACCCTCCATTATGATATGCAAGAGGCCTTCTTGTCGTATAACATGGCCGATCCATCTTGCACGCCTTCCGGACAAGGTCCTGAGCAGGTGCCTTCCTCCTTCGATTCTTTGGAGGACCTCCTCATTTGTAATATGGTCTCTCCAGGAAATTCCTAACAGTCTTCTATAGGACCACATCCCAAAAGAGGGTATGACCGAGGGGACCAACTCTAGGTGACGCCCACGCCGAGAGTACCTGGAGGACCTGCTGGTGGACGTGCGCTGCTCATCATATGCAGAAGTCAAAAGAGCCGCACAAGACAGGGAAGAATGGAAGAGGAGATTAGATGAAATTGCTGCAAACCAATCCCAGGATTGAAACCAGAGAGAGAGAGAGAGTAAAATACGTAGTACAAAAACTGCGTGCTTTAAACGAGATCGATGAAATCTATTTTTGTGAGTTGTTTGTAGACAGTAATATTCCTCTTGTTTTGAACATTTCTAAATTGAATTGAATGAACAAAATTCTGCTTGGGGTGGGAAGGGTGACCTTCCTCTTGTTTTGAAGGTCAATTTTACAAAATTTCATAAATCTCGGAATAAAACTGTAGATTTGCATAAAAAGCAAAGCCACACCGCCCGCCACAGCACTTTTTTATATATCATCATTGCGCCTGCAAAATATTACAAATGTATTTTTTTGGAAATATCAGTATTTTCCGCTTTGTGAGATGCTGAATGAGACAAGGCGGATGGGCTTGTGAAACCCTATTTCTAATATCAAGGCTAGTTTAGAAAACTGCAAAACAAGCTACGTATTTTCATTTGTAAAATGGCTTACAAAATACCCTATGAAGACTCCGTTCACATATTGCATTTTAAACTAAAGGAAAATACTTACTATTGTACTTTTTGAATGACACATGGCGGGTTTTCACTCACTCTTGCTTCAGAACATACCTTTTACAAGTCACTTTACTTAACAGTGGTGTTGCGACTAGTGATTCCATTCCTACTGAAATTTTGTTAGGTCTACAGATTTCAGCCAAAATCTAATGGTGATATTCTTAGAAAGATGAATACAAAATTACGAGTCCTGGAGAAAAAATATAGCAGTATTAAAACAGTTTGCAGGTGTCCAATTTACGTTATTAAAGAGCTCAAAGAGAAATAAGAGTTGTCTAATACAAGGCTGCCCAACCCCAGGCCCGCAACGAATTATAAGTGGCCCGCGTAACATTTTCAAAAAACCCGCCAATCCGCCAATTTGAAAAAGTGTCGCGAGCCCGCGGTAAAACAAACAATGCAGCTTGCGCGCGGTCACCAGTGTTGCCAACGACGGCGATTTATCGCTATTTAGGCTACTCAGAACGAGAATCAGCGACGAAAAAATCTAACCTGTTGAATTTACTCTTGAAAAAAAAATGCACGGGTTTTCGACATAATATTTTTTGCTTCGAAATGGAATCCTGTAGCCACCCCCCCCCCATGGAATTCGAAAAATTGCTGTGGGGTATCACATATGATGTTCGGAATTTTTTCTCAGCGAAGTTCCGTAACAACCCCCCCCCCCCATGGATTTCAAATATTTTGTGGGAAGCACTCATTTAGATTTTTTTTTTGTGGGGAATTATGTTTTATAGAAATTCTCTAACAACCCCCCCCCCCCGTGGAAATAGGAACTGTCAGGTATTCAGTGGCCCGCCAGTGATTCAAAATCGTCAATTTGGCCCAACTGCTAAAAAGGTTGGGCAGCCTTGGTCTAATAGATCTTTTCTATGCAGATTAGTTAATGAACAAGCTCACCTAGACGTGTTCAACTGTATCTGAAACATGTCAACTTGGGAAGCTTAGAAAGTCTACATTTTCAGACTTGTATATAAATATCTGAGGTTATCAAAAGGCGACAATAATCAGATGGTGGTAGTGCTTCGTAGCGCAAAATTGGGGTTGACTGCTCCTTACCCAAGCTTAAGGTAGGCGACGCATTACACTGTGTGCATCATGGCTTGGCCTATTTCAGCGTAACGCTCGCCAATACCAATGGGAATGTATGGCAAGCGATATGCTGAAATGTGCCAAGGCACGCAAATATAGCGTGTTCTGTTACACGCTTAATGGTGAAAAAGTTAAGAGTATGCAGAGAGATTTTTAACACCACATTAATCCTTAGGGCGAGTCATCGAACTACGGTAGTGGATAGTCGTGCTCTGTGTTTGACGAATTACCTACCTGCTGTTGCGAACTTCGTACAGATAAGAAATTATTGTTACATTTTTGTTTTCGATTATTTGTCTGTTATATTTAGGTTTTAATAAATTCGTGTGTACAGTCAATCAAATAGACTTATAGTATTTTTTTTTTGTTAATTAATTTATAAAAATGGAAGAAGATGAAAATCGGCCTCCTGACCCCGAGTCCATATTTAATATTGGAGATGGGTATGAATCGGATGCTAGTCATGTTTCTATAATACTTCCTTCCAGAAAACGAAGACCATCGCTCTGTCTTAATGTACCACCCAAAATTAAACCTTAGCAATCCGATGAAACTTCAAACCCTAAGGAAAGTCGTAAGGATACCATATTATCAGAAATTAAAAATACTGAACTAAGTTATTCCCCATCCTCCTCGGCTCCATTCATTGTCAATGTCCAAAGAACTGAACAAAGAAAAATCATTCATCCTCTGGATTTCGGGAAATTCATTTTTAGTTCAAAAAACAGTAACCTTGGCATAGTTAACGGATCTATTAAGCCGGAAGGCTGCTATAAATTATCCCTAGAATTTAAATCCGCAAACTTTGCAAATGAATTTGTCGAAAAAATTGATTCACTTTCACACCACAAATTTAAATCTTTTATTCCAATATACAGCCTTACAAGAATGGGCCGAATGAGAGGTATTCCAACCGATCTCTCAGACTCAGAAATTGTTGATGCTCTTAATGATTCTCGGGTGAACCCTAAGGTATTAAAAGCACGTCGATTAAATTACAAAGGTAATCTAATGAAAACACTACTATTATTATAGGTTTTGCTGATAAGATTGCCCTACCTTTAGTTGCCAGATGCGAAGAAATGCCCTCTTTTATTTCATATCCATCTCATTCAAATTCATTAATTCCCTTTCAAACTCTTCTCCGGGTCCTGATGGAATATTATATAGCTTCTTTAAAGCATTCTCTGACATGTCGATTGAATATTTCTTATCCTTAATTAATAACATGTTTGAAACAGGATTTATTCCGGATGTCTGGAAAGTTCCAAAAATCCTCCCGGTTTTAAAACCAGGGAAAAATCCGTCTGAAGTCTCATCCTATCGTCCTATTGCTCTTTCGTCGTGTTTAATGAAAGTAGTGGAACATTTGATAAAGAACAGATTAGAATGGTTTGTTGAAAATCACAGTATTATCCCTCCTAATCAATACTGCTTTCGGAAAAAGAAATCTACAATGGATAATTTAAGTTTGTTAACAACAGATATCCGTATTTCTCAATCCCTTAACTCTTGTACATTGGCCACATTTCTAGATCTTTCTTCAGCTTACGACGATGTATTAATTGATGTTTTGAAGGAAAAATTAATTAAAATAAAAATCCCCACAAAATTAGTTCAATTTATTATCAACTTACTAAGTGATTTAGACATTGTAATCCCTTCGTCTATCAAGTGACTTTATTTTGCAGACGATTTTCTCATATATTTATCTCACAAAAATTTATCGCATGCTGCGAAGGAATTAAATTTGGCCTTACATAATATTAAAGTTTGGATGTTGACAAATGGAATGAATTTAGCTACCTCTAAAATCAAGGTAGTGGCTTTTACTCGCAAAAGAAAACTGCCTCACTTTACAGTCTCTTTTGATAATTTCCCCCTTCAAATCGTTAAGCAAATAAAATTTCTTGGCCTGCTTTTGGACCATAAGCTTTCCTGGCTCCCGCATATTCAGAACATTTCTGCTAAGTGTGAAAAGGGGCTTAATATGATGCGAGCTGTTTCCAGAGTATGGTGGGGATACCATCCTACTACTTTTAAACTAATCTATAATTCCCTCGTTCAAAGTCACTTGGATTATGGCACATTTCCTAAATATATCTGGATAAAAAACTTGAAAAAATCCAATCAAAAGCGCTCAAAATGATTATTGGGGCAGTGAAATCTTCTCCAATTAATGCTCTCCAGGTAGAATGTGTAGATCCTCCCTTATTTTTGAGAAGACAATTCCTCGCGGATAGATATTTATTTATTTTATTTATTTAACGCCCAGAGGGCTTTTTACATGGTTGGCAGTATTATTTTAATTTGACAGATTCTTTGAAACATAAAAAATAAGATTAAAATTACATTTGATAAAAGCTATGCAATATCTTATATTTCAATATCTATATATCTTCAAAGCGTTATCTTTACCGCGTCACTCATTGGAACAGAGTCTCGATCGTTTGTTCAGTATTTTGAATAACAGAAGGAGGGTAATAGATAGAGATCGATTCCCTTTCCTACTTTGGGGATCAATGGTGAGGCACGAAATGAAAGAAGGTTGTGAAGGTCACATGTGTTTATTGGTGAGTCAGTGTAGCCGTAACGAGAGTTGACGCTGGACAGATGTAGAATATTCCGGATGCTGGCTGATGATGCGCTGGTCAAGCGCGGGTCAGTGAGTCGACGCCGGGCGCTGGTGACCGGGACTCGATGTAGGTCAGGCACTGGCGAAGAACGTAGGTCTTCAGGCACTCCAGTGCTGACGAGACGGCCGAAGGTGCGACGGACCTTATAGGCGGTTGAACGGGAACGATGTACACCAGTGAGGATGCTGCGTGTCCTCGTGGTGGTCATGGTAGCGTGGAAGAAGCGCTGGTCAGAGACGCTGGAACCAGGGTGCTTGTAATCCGAGTAGCGCTGGCCGCGGACGTGGCCGAGGCGCTATGATGATGTCCCGATAGAGTCCATGATGATAGGGGCGAAGCCGGGTACGTGTCCCTCGCGCTAGTAAGAAGAACGCGGGTGATCACTCGTTGAGCCTTGTAGACTGACGGCGAAATTATGACTGACTGACTGGCTCGCTGCGTCGGGCTTATTTATACTACCCGGCCGATGGCGACAGTAGGTAGTAAATTGCAATTAAATCGAGGCCACTCGCTCGGACTGTGTGTTTCGGGAACCTTCGACATTGCGGCGATTAAGCATAGGCCGTAGACTCGAACCTTCTGGCGAGTTCTCGTAGTATCCCGGACTGAGTGCGCGTTAGTATTGTCGCGAGTATGCAAGTAGGTCTTGAAACAGGTAGGTTGCTTTGTTTTGATTTCGGCTGCAAATACGTACCTAAGTAGCAAGTAGCAAGTACGTACCTAAGTAGGTCGAACGGTTTATTATTAATTATTCAATGGATTAATATCGACGCTACACTACTAAAAAGTTTTATATCATTTAGATCTCTATCTTCTTCCCTTCAAAATCTACAAGATGATCCAATCCTTCCTATTTACAGTACCCCGTATAATGCTATTAATTTTAACCCAAATGTAATAATTTCTGACTTCCGGACGAACATTTTATCATCAGCTAATAACTTTCAAAATATTGAAGAACATTTTAAAAACATTATATTTTCAAAGTTTCCTGGATTTTCCCTCATATACACAGATGGTTCCAAATCTGACCACAAAGAATATGGCGCATCGGTATATATTCCTGAATAATGTTAATAATGTTAATCTGTCTTATAAATTGCCTAAAGAAATTTCCATATTTACTGCAGAATGCTTCGCAATTGAACAAGCTTTTTTTTTTTTTTTTGTATTAGGCAATTCACCCTAAAGAGAGTGCTATGTGCCGTTAAAGGTAAGGGAGATGGTTATAATTTTATGGGAAATCTATACGGGAATGGGAAATCTCAAATATTGAAGTCATTCAAGTCTATGAACTTGTATAGAACTGAGAAAATGCGAGAATTGTTGAGAGAAAGTAAATAAGGAATACTAAGGGGAGATTGGTGGGTGATTTTTATAAGTAAACGATAAATGCCTTTGAAGGATGAATGATTTTTACAATTAAAGAAAACGTGATCAAGAGTCTCATTTTCCATACCGCACTGGCAGAGTGGACTATCTAGGACCCGGATTTTAAACAAATGGGATGCAATGGAGCAATGACCAATTCTCATTCTCGAGATACAGGATATAAATCTTTTGGATTTTTTCTTGCCGTGGAACCAAGGTTTACTTGGAATATGATTTTGTATTCCAGCATAAAAAGCACCAATTCGGGTTTTCGTATTAGTCCAATTTTCTTCCCAGGAGCGGATCATGTTGGATTTAAGAATTGGGATGACGTCAGAGATAGGAATTCTAAAATCTAAAGGATTAGAGCCAGAAATTGTTCCAAGTTTAGCTAGAGAATCGGCTTTCTCGTTACCCTCAATTCCTAAATGGCCAGGGACCCAAACCAATATTGTCTCGAAATTTAATTCATTTAGAGATTTAAGGGTGTTTCTGATATTATAAATAATATAGTCTTCTGGTTTATGGATATTTGAGGAAATTTTCAACACTGCGCTTAGTGAGTCAGTGCACAGTAAGGCTCGTCGAATATTGAAAAGCTGGATTTGGCTCAAAGCTTGTTCAATTGCGAAGCATTCTGCAGTAAATATGGAAATTTCTTTAGGCAATTTATAAGACAAATCTAAATCGAATTCGGGAATGTGTACCGCAGCTCCACAATCTTTGTTATCAGACTTAGAACCATCTGTGTAAATGAGAGAAAATTCTGGAAACTTAGAAGATGTAATGTTTTTAAATTTTTCCTCAACATTTTGATTAGATGAGGTTAAAATATCAGTTCGGAAGTCTGATGTTATAACGTTGGGGATATAATTGATAGAATCAAATGGGATGGTGAAAATAGGAAGGATAGGATCTTTTTGTAGATTTTGGAGGGAAGAAGACAGAGATTTGAATGAAAGAAAACTTTTTAGAAGGAGAGGAAGTCGATTTTTATCTGTCGATCTTTTTTCGTTATTTAAGTAATTGAACAAATAATCAAGGCTTTGTTCTAAAGGGTGACGCGATATAGAAAAAGATTTAAAAATATATTTATCAGCTAGGAATTGTCTCCTTAAAATTAAGGGGGGATCAACACATTCTACCTGGAGAGAATTAATTGGAGAAGATTTCATCGCTCCAATAATTATTCTGAGCGCTTTGGACTGAATTCTTTCAAGTTTTTTGTCCAAATATTTAGGAAGAGGATCAAAAAGAAATGTTCCATAATCCAAATGGCTTCGCACTAGAGCACCATACATTAATTTAAGAGTAGTAGGATGAGATCCCCACCACACTCTGGAAACAGCTCGCATAATATTTAGCCCCTTTTCACACTTAGCCGAAATGTTCTGAATATGCGGGAGCCAGGAAAGTTTATGATCCAAAAGTAGTCCAAGAAATTTAATTTGCTTAACGATTTGAAGAGGGACATTATCAAAGCAGACAGAAAAGGGGGGTATTTTTCTTTTGCGCGTAAAAGCCACTACTTTGGTTTTAGAGGTAGCTAAATTCATCCCATTTGTCAACAACCAAACTTTAATATTATGTAAAGCCAAATTCAATTCCTTCGCAGCGCGCGATAGATTTTTGTGTGATAAATATATAAGGAAATCATCAGCAAAATAAAGTCGCTTGATAGATGAAGGAATTACACTGTCTAAATCACTTATATATATATTAAATAATAATGGACTGATTACGGACCCCTGAGGTAACCCCTTCCATAGTTTGCGATTTATAGTTTTTGAGGAAAAGTGGATAATAATGGATCTGTCTGTTAGTAAATTAATAATAAATTGAACTAGTTTTAAGGGAATTTTTATTTTAATTAATTTTTCTTTTAAAATGTTAATTAATACATCGTCGTAAGCTGACGAAAGATCAAGAAATGTGGCCAGAGTGCAAGAATTAAGGGACTGAGATATACGGATATCTGTTGTTAACACACTTAAATTATCTATGGTTGATTTCTTTTTCCGGAAGCCATATTGATTAGGAGAGATAATTCTGTGATTTTCAACAAACCATTCCAATCTGTTCTTTATCAAGTGTTCTGCTACTTTCATTAAACATGACGAAAGAGCAATAGGACGATAGGATGAGATTTCAGATGGATTTTTGCCAGGTTTTAAAATCGGAAGGATTTTTTGAACTTTCCAGACTTCCGGAATAAATCCCGTTTCGAACATGTAATTAATTAGGGATAAAAAATATTCAACCGACATGTCTGAGAATGCTTTAATGAAACTATATAAGATTCCATCAGGGCCAGGAGAAGAGTCTGGAAGGGATTTGATTACTCGATTTAATTCACTTATTGAGAAAGGAGAGTCCAGCCAGCTAGAGTGAGATGGATAAGAAATAGAGGAAGGCATTTCCTCACATCTGGCAACTGACGGAGGAGCTATCTTATCAGCAAAACCTATAATAATTTCTTCTGGAATATGTTTAGAACGCTGCGGAGTATATGACGAACCGAATTTTTTTAAATTGTTCCATACGGATGACTGGGGAGATTCAGGAGACAAGCTTTCACAGAATTTTCGCCATCCAGACCGCTTTTTGTTTTTCAAAACGCGTTTCGCTTCTGCCTGGGCGCGTTTCACAGAAAGGTAATTTTCGAAAGACATACATTTACGGAAAATGGAAATTGCTTCTCTTCTGGATTTAACGACACTAGTGCATTCTTCATCCCACCATGGGGTGGAATGTTTTATCTTAATGTTAACATTACGTTTTTTAAGTGTTTTTTCTGCAGCTTTTATTATCATGTTAGGAAATAATTCACATTGTAAACTAGTGTTGACAAGGGGAGACTTAGATGCTTGAACAATGGAGTCTAATTCTGAAGAAAAATTTCTCCAATTCGCGTCTTTCGTTTTAAATTTAAAACTATTGTTTATCGAAAAGGAATGCGTGGAAGATAGATGGTGGAAGGTAATTATTATAGGAAAATGGTCACTGGAAAGGGGATCTTTAAGAATGTTCCAAGAACATATGGGAATCACCGAAGATGAGCAAAGAGATAAATCGACTGCACTTTTCCGATGTTGAGGGGCAGTGAAACGAGTTGGAGATCCATCATTTAGTATACATAAATTATAGGTATCCATAAAATCTAATAGATTATGGCCAGAACGGTTTGTTAACTCACTGCCCCAAGAAGGAGAATGAGCATTGAAGTCCCCAAGTATCATATACGGGGGACTAATCTGGGATATAAATGTTGACCATTCGTTTTCAACAAAAATTGTAGAGGGAGGGATATATATTGATAGTAATGTAATATCAGATATAACAGCAGCTACTATCTGAAAATTATTAGCGAGAGTGTGGAAAATAATTTGTTTAAAAGGGATAGAATTATGTATAATAAGAGCAGTGCCACCTTTGCCATCCAGTCTATCATGTCTTAGACAATGATATCCAGGAATATTAAATTGGTATGAGGGTTTTAACCACGTTTCGGAGATGGCAGCAACTGAAATATTATGTTCATCAAGTAACTGTACAAGATCAATTTTGTTGGCGAATAGACTTCTACTATTCCATTGAAGTATTTTGCTCATTTGCGGATACATCGGGAAGGCTAGAGAGTAAAGATTTCATATAATCGGCAGCGTTGGACGGTACTTTATTGTTATTTGAAAGGATCGTAATTAATAGGGTAATTAAAGTTTGAATAAAAGAAGAATTTTCAATCGTGACTTTAGGGAAGATATCGGAAGTGGAACAGTTTTTTAAGGCAGTCCCATTGGGAGCCTGGGATTTATTATTCCCATTCGGGTTAAGTAAAAGTTCATTATGTAGTTTTTTATCGAAAGAAGGAATAAATTTTGGATTAGATTTTATCGGTTTGAAAATTGTTTCTTTGTGGGAAGATGATAGAGGGGATTTAGGGGAAGAAAAATGAAAGAGAGAAGCGTTAGACGTTATCTCTGCAAAAGATTTTTTTGTAGGAGGGAATAATTTAGAGGCCTGAAAGTAGGAAATATTGTCTGCAGCCATTGACTGTTTGATATTTCTCTGTCTAGATAACTCTGGACAGGCCACACTAACAGCAGTATGGTTGCCCTTACAATTAATACAAATAGGGTTATTCGTTGTATTTTGACACTGTTCAAAGGGATGATCCTCTCCACAATGGAAGCAACGAGGAGGGGAACGACAAATAGGTTTTGAATGGCCAAAACGGCAACAGTTGAAACATTGGATAGTCGGGAATCTGTATATTTCAACGGGAAGAGCGTTATAATAAATAAATACACGGGATGGTAATGTTTGACCTTCGAAGGTAATAACAACGGATTGGGAAGGTTTCCATATAGTGGTGCCGGTGGAAGTATCCTTAAAATTCAAACGACGTGCTTTTAAAACTTTTGGAGTTAATTGAGAGTCATTAAGAGCATCTACTATTTCTGTTTCTGATAGATCGGTTGGGATACCTCTTACTCTGCCCATTCTGGTTAAATTGAATGTAGGTATGAAAGATTTAAATTTATTATTTGAAAGAGAACCTATTTTTTTAACAAAATCATTAGCTAATGTGGCTGATTTAAATTCTATGGATAGTTTGTATCGACCTTCCGGTTTTATTGATCCATTTATAATACCGAGGTTATTGAGTTTTGAGCTAAAAATAAATTTACCAAAATCCAGGGGATGAATTATTTTCCCCTGTTCAGTCCTTTGGACATTGACAATAAATGGAGCTGAAGATGAAATAGAATACATAAGCTCAATGGCTTTTGCTTCTGGAGGAATGGTATCATTATAACTTCCATGAGAGATTGGGGCTTCGTTTGATTGTGAAAGAGATTTAATTTTAGGAGGTACATTAAGGCAAAGCGGAGGACGTCGTTTTCGTGAAGGAAGGGTTACAGAAGTCTGGGTATCATCAGTATCGTAGTCGTCTACAATATTAGAAATGGGTTCTGGGTCCGGAGGTCGATTTTCATCTTCCTCCATTTCAACAAATTAAAAAAAAAAAAAATTAAACAATAATTATTATTTTAGAAATAATAAATGATAGAAATAATACAAGCAACTTCGTCGCAAACCAATAACACAAACAAAAATAATGAATACGAAAAGGTAACAATAAATAAATCTTATCTGTACGCCGCGCCGCCGTCAAAGTAAGCCGTCAAACACAGAGCACTGGTAAACACGACTGCACACTACCGAGGTTCGGTGACTAAATCCTGAACAAGCTTTAATTCCAATCCAACCCTCTAATATCGTTTGTTGTCCAGAAGACTATGTTATTTGTAATATTAAAAACATCCTCGATTCTTTAAACGAATCTAAGTTTGAGACAATACTGGTTTGGGTGCCTGGCCATCTAGGAATTGAGGGTAACGAGAAAGCTGATTCTCTCGCTAAACTTGGAACTGTATCTGGTTCTATTCCTTTAGATTTTAAAATTCCTGTCTCTGACGTCTTAAATCTCTATTCTTAAATCCAACATGTCTCTTTCCTGGGAAGAAAATTGGACAGTCACGAAAACTCAAACTGGATCTTTCTATGCTGGAATACAAAATCATATTCCAAGTAAACCCTGGTTCAACGGCAAAAAAAAAGTCCAAAAGATTTATTTCCTGTATCTCGAGAATGAGAATTGGCCACTGCTCTATTGCAACTCATTTGTTTATAATTCGGGTACTCGAGAGTTCATTTTGCCAGTGTGGTGTGGAGGATGAGACTCTTGACCATGTCTTCTTCAATTGTAAAAATCATTCTTCTTTCAAAGGCATGTATCGATTGCTTATTAAAATCACCCACCAGTCTCGACTTAGTATTCCGTATTTGCTGTCCCTCAACAACTCTCGCGTATATTCTATTCTTTATAAGTTTATAGATTTGAATGACTTTAATATATGATATGTCCAGTCCCCTTATAGATAATTCACATCAGTTTAACCATATATCTTAACCCAATCGGCACAAAGCACTCTCTTAGGGTCCGACCAAATACAATAGCAGCTCAGTGAAATCATGACTACCTTCAGGTGCACTACAATGTGGAGCATGTAGAGCTAGGCTTTAGAAGTTTTGAAGACATTTCAATGCTGTCCATGAAAATTCGTAAGTAAAACGTTGACATTGCAGATGCCTGTCAATTATTTCAAATATAATTTTCAATATTATATTTGGCTTTGAGATATTTACAAAATATTACCCATATCTAATGGTTAAGTATCACGAAAGATACATTCAAAATAGATAAATAACAAGGATGAGACTCAAACAGCTAGGAAACGAAAGTCTTAGAAGTCTGATATTACGGTGGTTAGATCTAATGCCTAAAGTTTAAAGCCATTGTTGCTGCTCAACTAGTTTGAGAACATACGTGGAGGATACATTGAAATCTAAATCAAAAATGCATCAAATGTACAAGTCGTAGTGTTCAGAGAAAGGCAAAACTCCCGTCCAAAGAAAGAAATTCTGTGAAATTAACAAAATATGCAACAATATTTAAAACACACAAGGATCAATAAGATCCATTGTTGATGTTACTAAATGTTGATCAGAGCAGGATGCAATAGCCAGCTTCTTTGCATCTCTTGCCTCATTTTTTTTTACATGAATTTGGAATTCTTCTTTACTTACATTTGCTTTCTTGTAAGTCGGACATTTCTTGTGAGTCTGACTTACAAGAAAGCAAATGTAAGTAAAGAAGAATACCAAATTCATGTAAAAAAAATGAGGCAAGAGATGCAAAGAAGCTGGCTATTGCATCCTGCTCTGATCAACATTTAGTAACATCAACAATGGACCTTCAAAGCACACAGCTTTGTCTGAAACTTTTAGTTTCCTCTGAATACTATAAGCAAAAACTTCAATTACACAACACCATCTAAAAAACAATACGAAAGGTGTGTTTTTGTACGTTTGGTATGAAGGCCATGGAGGTGTTTCAGCAAATGAGTGGGACACTATTGGAGGTAGATAGTTGTCCACTTGACTTTGGAAAAACTGTGCCCTCCTCCATTATACTCCCCTACGGACTACATCTATTATGAGAGGAAAACTAGACCTATTTTATTAACTCCTTCAGTAATCATTACAAATTTTAAAAATGAAAAAAAAACACACATTTTTTAATATAAAACAAATCGTATTTATGTATTTTCACACGACTATATTTGGGAGTGGTCTTTTCTGCAGGTAAAATTTGCCTGAGTTATCACGGTTGTGGGAATTTCCGCACACATAGCGATCATAATTTTTTTAATGCTTACAGTACACTCCCCAGTAATTACAGTCCCATTGATCTAGGCAAAAAGGTTGGAGATTCTACAGTAACACAGATCAGAGGGCTGCTGCACAAACTCCGATACATTGATAACTGGACACTTGTGCCTCAAAGTAGGAAGCAAGATTTATACACGATAACCACGTCTAAGTTTGAGTATTACAATCCTTAAAGTTATATGTCTACATTATCATTTTTTTAATGATAATTATAAAAACTAATTTTGTTGATTACTTAGGTACCTTCTATTTTTATAATTTTTTAAAGATCTCAATAGTTATTAGAAGAAAGTTTAGTTTACTAGTATTTATTTATTTATTGTTTTGTTCAAATGTTGGGATAATTATGATTGTATTGATATCTGATGCACTCATCAGAATGGTACCTGTTCACTCGATAGTTACTTATTTATATGTAAACTTTAGGTTGGGAACGACAAAGATTCATTCGAAACAGATTATTGGTTTGGTTAAAGATGTTTTATCCATCAACACACTTAAAGATGTCCTCCGTGGTAAGGCTCTCGATTAGCAATCTGAAGGTCGCGGGTTCAAATCCCGGCGTGCGCAAGTAAATTTTATTTGATGAATTTGTGTTATTTCACAATGTGTAAAATTTAAAATAATATATAGTATACTTGCGGCACATTCTAGAGACGAAGATATACTCAGCATGGCCCGGTGAGAGACCACCATTCAGAATAAAAATATTTCTTGAAATGGCTTTAGCCGTGTTTGGTTATCAGATCTGAATAGCCAGGTACTCCCCCACTACTTTCAGCCTCACAACATACCCCGATGGGGGTGCTGTATTCTAACTGATTCCAGAAGGTTGGGAACAGTTGGACTGACTCTTGTGCAGTATTGACATAAAAAAATTATGCAATGAAATAATAATTTTTATTTATAACAATTATTACAAAATCTGTTGTGTCTAAATATATGTTAATCAAAATCTGTTATGTGCTGCCTCTAATACACAGCGGATTTAACCTTCCAGCGGGCGCGTTGAGAAATTTTCCTTGAGCGGGCGCTTGTCGTAAATTTTACGTCATCGAGTTTTCTCCGTGTAAGTGGTGTTTTCTTTATATAAATGTTAGGGAATTTCTTTAAGGTTATGAAAAATGATAATAAACAGTACTTAAAAAAAAAATTGACTTTCTTAAAAAAAAAACGAAGCAACACTGTAAACATGTTAATATTTCAAAACAAAATATTTTATCGACCTATTTAGTCAGAATCAATATTCTCATCCTTACATTTGTTACAAACCACCTCAACTGAAGAATGGTTCTTGCATGTAAAGGACTGGCAACGGCAACATTTCATTGATGCTGAGGATCTTTTCTTATCCAGTGTACATAACCGACAAACACCGCGTTTTGGAAGGCTTCTGTTTTCTTCTTCTGTTATCGCTTCAACTTTCCGACCGTAATTCACTTTGAGAAAAGCACTTCTATCTTGCGGTAAATGTTTGACATTTGATTTGATTTGATTTGACTATAGCATAGCTCAAAGCTCAATGGTTACTACTAAGTGGTAAGAGTGGGGGAAGCGATAAGGCGCGTCTGTCATAAATTTTACGATAGCGCGCCCGCTGGAAAGTTAAAGACATAAATAAAATTGGCTCTGTGTGAATTATTAAAAAAATATATATATTACTACTAAATTGTTAAATATCAAATTGTAAAATATCATTTTTACAAAATAATGGATCTGCTGTTAGCAAGTTGATAATTAACTGAACTAATTTTATGGAGATTTTTATTTCAAAACATCAATTAATACTGTGCAAGAGTTAGGGGATTACACCAGGGGGGTATAACTCCGCTTAAAAACGTCAACACAAATTATAGACATGGTAAAAATCTATGTTTGTGACGTAGGCGATGCGTATTTTTTTTGTTTCTCGCTCACTTTACCATAAGACTCGTGCGCCAGAAAGAGAGGGTTCGCAAACGGTGTAATGCGTGTTCTCGCCGCTAGGTGGCCGACTCATGCTTCCCGCCATTTCACTTCCTCTAAAAAACTGTAAGAAAAGTTTGACAGACGCCGTTGTTTGTCATCATAAAATTGTCAAATATCTGGTTGTGTGAAACAGTTGATTTATGTGTGATAAATAACATTTATGTGCCTACCGATAAAGTCCTTAAAACGTATTGTGTGAAAGGATGTACGGACAGAGACTATTCGACACAAGTTTCCAACCATAACCTCTGAGAGTGGATTTCGAGAATGGTGTTCAGCACGTATCATGACTACATCCTAAAAGGTATTCTATACTGCATCAGCCTATAATAATAATAATATGTTTTGTTAATTCGGTTAATCTAATAATTATATTTATTTCAGAGCGTAACATCTCAACCAGCAGCGTACCCGTTGCTGCACAGGGGATGCTAGTAGAAAATGAAGGTACCTACATATCTGTTTTATATTACTTAAAAGGGAATAGTTTTGTTCGTCTAATATGTCAATCTTTACTTCAGTTTCTCAAGAACTATGATATATTTTTTCCAGAAATAAGTGCAGGACCCAGTCATGTCTTCTTTGCAACCAGCAGTGTCGCTCTTGCTGCACAGGGGATGGCAGTAGAACATGGAGGTACATATCTGTTTTATATTACTTAAAAGGGAATAGTATTGTTAGTTTTGTTCCTCTAATATGTCAATCTTTACTTCAATTTCTTCAAGAACTATGATATATTTTTTTCCAGAAATGAGTGCAGGACCCAGTCATGTCTTCTCTGCAACCAGCAGCGTTGCTCTTGCTGCACAGGGGATGGCAGAACATAGATGTAAAATATCTTGCATAGGTGACCCATATGATCCCACTAAGAAATTTGCTATCAACGCTCTTGAAATTCATTATGTCGTCGAGTATGTACTGAATTATAATTGCGAAAATTTATATCTTGTGCCTGTTATTGAAGAAACCATTGCCAAATATATATGTTTTGATTGGCTTTGTAACGAACATAAAAAAAATTTATTCAATTCATTATCAAAATTACTGTACCATTTATAATCAATGCATGGTGTACCGATGTCAATAGAAAATTAATTGGCAAGGATACACTACCATACAATGGACCTGACTCCATGAAGAAAATGGCAGTACTGCAACATTTAAAATATGCTAAATATAGGAAGAAATGGTTGTCATAACTAATTTATTTTAATAAGTTAAAACCAATTAGGACCACAATTTGTTCCTATAAGCGTCTTGTAAATATCGTAGTACTGCCATGCTCCCCATTAAATCAGGTCCATTGTATGGTTGTGGTGTATCCTTGCCAATTCATTTTCTATTGACATCTCTATATGAGTAGTAGAATAATAACGAAAAAATAAATATACAAGTCAAATATTGTTATCGTTTGTAATTTTAAGCCAAATATTCTCTGATGCGGAGTTTACATTATTCAGTTTGGCTGTATTAGTCTGCAGCCCATTTTCAGTCACCGACTAATGTTAATAAAAAAATAGTCAAATTAGTTTATTTCATATGTCTAGTTTATATATAGTTCTACCTTTTTATTACATACTTGACATCATAATGAATATTCTCTCAACACCTTCTTTAAATTTTACTCTTGTATTTGGTGTTTTTATTTGTTATTATTATACCCTATTTATTTATCAGGTGCCAATATGTATTGTTAAAACAATAACCTATTGTTAAATTTACTTTTCTGTTTACACTGTTACATTCTTTGTAACGGACGTACTGCTTCAATATCAGCCGACGTCGCCCCATATTATTAATTTGCTATTTGCCCTGTTATTAAAGTAAAATATACTGCCGAAAAATGTAAATGTATGAAAATGTAATGCAAAATGTAACAATAAACGAAACGTCGGAGCTTGGCTAGAGGTATACGGGCGGAGAAGTATTGTGAGAGCTGGTAAAATCATATTTTAAATCGGACACGATTGTTAGAACCGTGCCAAAACATAGTGGGAAGCCGTGTCGTGCGCCAGGCGCGTCATAGCGACATAGCGTCACAAATGACCGGTGGTACGCCGTCATTACGTCCCACGGGCACGGTTCTGAGGATTGTGCCCAAACAAAGGAAGGCCGTGGTCACGTTCGACCACAGCCCGAAACTACCGGCCGAGCGGCGGTAGACGGCCCAGCGGGGCGCCGCGATAGCGTCGCAAAACACGGCTCACGGATTCCAGGAATCAAAGAGAAAGTGGGCCCGTGTACGCGTCGCGCACCCGCTGGCGGCCTATAAAACGGGCAACAGTCCCTTGAAAACGTCAGATAGCCAGCAACCTCCACCAGCTCAACACCTCTCTCTCTGCTCTGCCCTCTACCTCGCTCCGACTTCTGCTTCTACTCGCCTTCTTTCACTCTGACCCCCGCCTCACCCTGGACCACGGATTTGCCTACCCCTTCGGACCAGACTCGGAATCAGCTCAAGAACAAGAAAACAGCATTCGGACCAGCTCTACAGCGGCTTCAGAGACGGCCCCGTTCTACCCTTCCACGCCACTGAAGGACGACGCCTTCCGCCTCCACAGATTGGGATCACCGGCCCCTTACAGTCTTATGTGTCACCATTACGTCTGATACATTCTTTATGTTGTGTACTATTCCTAAGTTAAAAATATCTAAAAGGCATATAAAGTTTTTTAAACTAAAAAGTATTATATACTTACTATTTATATATGAAAGGTATAAATATTTAAGTAATAAGATAAGTAGGAGGGAAACAAAAATAATAATAATGTAATTAGACGCTAAAACAGTAGGTTGAATCGTTGACTGCCTTATTGACAATATTTTTTTCAATTGCCGTTGGATGTTGAAAGAAAATAACTATCATTTCCAACAGCTAGTTTTATATTGATACAGTAATTTCACCTTTTAAATGTGTTTTGTGCTTATATTATTGTATTTCATGTTTATATTTAAAAAATAAAATTATTGTACATGTAATTATGAGTTTGCTTTTCAGCTTCCTTCTGATAAAACGCTGTCCTGAGAAAATGAGCTGTAAAGGAAGTTACTTTAAAGGTCATTTCTTTCTTAGGACAGGGCTTTGTCAGATGGGACCTTGTGGTCTTGGGTGACATTTTACTTATGTTTTATGCTAATGAATTGGGTTTTAGGTAGGTTCCGAAGCAGAATTAAATTGTCTATGGTTGCGCCTTTTTTTAAAATTTCCTCTATCCTTTGTCGATGGTGTGCTGTGACGTCGGCGATGCATGGTGTATTCAAATTTGCCAGATCTATGGTTAAAACTTGACGAAAGCAAACGTATGGAAAGAGGGCGGAGTTATCAATCTATAGATAGTTGATTTATGGATTACACCACCCTTGAGGTGAAATATTGTTATTGAGAAATAAGGATTTGTGTTTTAATCACACTTAAATCTTTACTAATCCATAGTTGATTCTTTTTCCGGAAGCCATATTGATTAGGAGAGATAATACTGTGATTTTCAACAAACCATTCTAATCTGTTCTTTATCAAATATTTCGCTACGTTCATTAAACACAATGAAAGAGCAATAGGACGATAGGATGAGACTTCAGACAGATTTTTCCCTGGTTTTAAAACCGGGAGGATTTTCGAACTCTCCAGACATCCGGAATAAATCCTGTTTCAAACATGTTATTAATTAAGGATAAGAAATATTGAACTGACATGTCAGAGAATGCTATAAAGTAGCTGTGTAATATTCCATCAGGACCCGGAGAAGAGTTTGAAAGAGAATTAATTACTTGTTTTAATTCACTAACTGAGAAAGGAGAGTCTAGCCAGTTAGAGTGAGATGGATATGAAATAAAAGAGGGCATTTCTTCGCATCTGGCAACTGAAGGAGGGGCAATCTTATCAGCAAAACCTATAATAATAGTAGTGGTTCCATTAGATGTACCTTTGTAATTTAATCGACGTGCTTTTAATACCTTAGGGTTCACCCGAGAATCATTAAGAGCATCAACAGTTTCCGAGTCTGAGAGATCAGTTGGAATACCTCTCATTCGGCCCATTCTTGTAAGGTTGTATGTTGGAATAAAAGATTTAAATTTATGGTATGAAAGTGCATAAATTTTTTTCACATATTTATTTGCCAAGTTTGCGGATTTAAATTCTACGGATAATTTATAACGGCCTTCGGGTTTAATAGATCCATTAACTACGCCAAGATTACTATTTTTAGAACTAAAAATGAATTTTCCTTGTTCGGTTCTTTGGACATTAACAATGAATGGAGCCGAAGAGGACAGAGAATAAGTTAGTTCAGTACTTTTAGTTTCTGGTATTATGGTATCCTTACAACTTCCAAGAGAGTTTTAGGTTTCATTGGATTGAGAAAGAGATTTAATTTTGGGTGGTACATCAAGACAGAGTGATGGTCTTCGTTTTCTAGAAGGGAGTGTTGTAGAAACATGACTAGCATCAGATTCATAGCCATCTGCAATATTAAATATGGACTCGGGGTCAGGAGAACGATTTTCGTCTTCCTCCGTTTTTATAAATTGATTGACCGAAAAAATAAGGACAAAAAAAATACAGTATTTGATTCACTTAATAAAAAACTAAATAAAAAAAAAAAATAATCAAAAACAAAAATTCAACAATAATTTCTTATCTGTAAGAAGTCCGAACAGGGGGTAGGTAATTCGTCAAACACAGAGCACGACTGTACATTTCAATGGTTCGATTACTAATCATGTAAGGATCTAATTCGTCAAACACAGAGCACGACTGTACACTTCCATGGTTCGATGACTAATCATGTAAGGATCTAATTCGTCAAACACAGAGCACGACTGTACACTTCCGTGGTTCGATGACTAATCATGTAAGGATCTAATTCGTCAAACACAGAGCATGACTGTACACTTCCATGGTTCGATGACTAATCATGTAAGGATCTAATTCGTCAAACACAGAGCACGACTGTACACTTCCATGGTTCGATGACTAATCATGTAAGGATCTAATTCGTCAAACACAGAGCACGACTGTACACTTCCGTGGTTCGATGACTAATCATGTAAGGATCTAATTCGTCAAACACAGAGCATGACTGTACACTTCCATGGTTCGATGACTAATCATGTAAGGATCTAATTCGTCAAACACAGAGCACGACTGTACACTTCCATGGTTCGATGACTAATCACGTAAGGATCTAATTCGTCAAACACAGAGCACGACTGTACACTTCCGTGGTTCGATGACTAATCATGTAAGGATCTAATTCGTCAAACACAGAGCACGACTGTACACTTCCATGGTTCGATGACTAATCATGTAAGGATCTAATTCGTCAAACACAGAGCACGACTGTACACTTCCATGGTTCGATGACTAATCATGTAAGGATCTAATTTTCTGTTTATTGTAAAAAATACAAGCCATTGTTGCGTAAATCAGTTTTTCCTTCTCCTGAGAAGTAAAATTTTTTACATAGGGGGTTTTGCAAGCGCAGCGACGATATATAGATTAATTCGGGACTGGAAGAAATAAATAACAAATGCGGGAAAACGGTTCCATGATAATTCCTCAAAATGACGATTCAACACAGGTGATATAAAGTGATGAAACAAAAACTAGGTTGAATAGTTACATATATAACCTAGTTTTTGTTTTAATAAAAATGAAAAAGATAGTAATAAACAATGGGTTAAAATCCCTTATATTGGTGAAATATCAACAAAAATATCTAGATTAACCAATAATGATAAATGCAAAACAGCTTTTTATAATGTAAACTCTCTAGGTAGAATTTTAATTAACAACAAAGATAAGAGAGAAAAACTCGAGAACTCGGGCGTTTACCAAGTGAACTGCGCTAACTGCCCAGCATATTACGTTGGTCAAACAGGGAGATCTTTCAAAACCCGAATTAAAGAACATTTTACAAATTGGGTAAATAATAAAGGCGAATTGTCAAATGTAGCATCACACTTACTAGAAAACAAACACTCGTTTGATAAAGACAGAGATGTTAAAGTCCTCCATACTTGCAATAAAGGCCACAAGCTTGATAGACTAGAATCTTTAGAAATTACTCGATTAATTAATAAAATAGACCCTAACTTTGTAATGAATAAACAATTAGAATCATTTGCCAAGTCTCCGCTCTTGTATCCATTGTAATTTTCATAATAATTTCGACATTAAAATATGTAGTTAGGTTAAGACCATCCCTACTTCAATGTAAACATGTACCCCTTCAATAAGTAACTTTGTAATTAATAAGCTATTAGTATCAGTTGCTAAGTCCCTACTTTCTTAATTCTTATAATAATTTCTCAAATGTAAACATGTATCTTTTCAAAAAGCAAATATAATCCCATCATAAATAATGATTTGACAATAAAATTAGGTCATTAATAATGCATATTACCTGTGAGGTTTTTTCCCTAATAAATATTGAAATGAGCTACAAACCCAAGGTAATTAGCTTACTGGAATTACCAAATATTTAGAAATTCGACAATCTTAAACGACTTAGTAACAAATAAAATTGATTAAAACCCTATAAACTACCCCTCTCCCCCCTCCCCCATATGTTGTGTATATAAACCGTAGACTAAGAATTTTGTGTACCAGTCTGAAGATGGCTTTGACGAGCTGAAACCGGTTACGGTCAAAATAAAATTAAGTGGAATAAAGTTTTTTATTTGTTTTATTATAATATATTATAATGGAATTCCACCATGAATTATCGGTCTCAAAAATAGAAATATTAGTTTTTGTTTCATCACTTTTTCTAGTTTTTGATGAAAAAAAAAACTAGGTTAAATAGTCACATACATAACCTAGTTTTCGTTTCATCACTTTTCATAACTTTATAAAACTTTTTATAGGTGTGTTAAATTGTCATTTTGATGAGTTATCCGATCACCATTTTTCAGTAATTTTGTTACAAAGGCCATTGTAAATTTTTTTATGTTATCAAAATTTTGGGTGACCGAATAAATCATCACAATGATAATTCATCGCTTCTTTAAAGTTATATAAAGTCATGAAAAGTGATGAAACAAAAATTTTATTAACTGGGTTAAGTAGGTTAGGTTAGGTTAAAAAAAATAATTTAATTTTTTCATCGTATTTAATGACTTTTAAAAGTGTGTTGAATTGTCATTGTGTTGAGTTATCATGGAACCGAATTTTGTTATTTAAAATTTTTTATTTAATTTATTTCAGGGTTCAGTTGACGAAAAAGTGAGGTGACGTTAACATTTGTAATACATTTGTTTAATAAAATAAGTGTGTTTTTATATATTTTTTTTTCTGTGTAATTTTAGTTAGCATTTTTTTTTTTGAAATTTAAAAAAATTATATATATTTATTTCCAGTAATAAAATATGAGAGCGTATTTCAACACCTTTCAAAAACAGTTTTTAGTTTTCGGATACGTTCAGAAATATTCCATGTATGTATTTGAATTTTATTACAAAGTGGAAATACTCCGACCGTCTTGACCGAACGTGGCTGAGACCTGAGCCGACACTGAACAAGTACATTTTCAATTTGAGATTGGGGTAGTGGTGATATGTAGCATGATTTGCTTGTGGGGAAGGGATGAATAATACATACATTTATATATACAAAATCATTTATTGTAAGAACAAATAAAATTTTATAGGTTTTACATTACGTTACTCTTAAAAATATTATGAATATCTAGTCTAATGGAAACACAATTGCGACAATGCGTGGAAAATATAATATGTTGTAAAAAATTATATATTAATTTTTATCTCTCTATGATGAGAATGCAAAGGTGAAGAAAATTTACCTTAACATTATTATTAATGGCGTTGCCTAAAATCTTTTATCCGTACAGCGTTATTTATTTAGTTGCCATTAAGCAACGTTGTTAAAGGATTGTATGCTTTCACAAGGACTTTGATGAAGTCGTTAAAGATACTATAGGCAGTTTAGTAACATTTTGTTAAAAATAGACAAATTTACAAAACAAAAGAGTTGTGATCAATTATTTCACAATAGTCCCCGTCCCTTATGCATCTAATAAAATCTTGGTTACAAAGTAAAGAATTAATCGTACAAAAATACCAACTGTCTATTTAACTCGACAATCAAATAAACATTCAATTACAAAAGTGCCGAAAAACATTCACAGGGTGTTTGAAAAAAATATTTCACAAATGCGTGAAAAAACAAGAAGCAAACTATACAGCGTAATTAATGAATAGTGTGTTTTTGCATTTTAAACTGATATCATAATATTATTTCAGTAAAGTATTATTGCTTTTGGTTAGCACCACATATTATTATGAAAATATGATTCCATTGTACTAGACGTCGGATTAACACTGAATTATGATTAAGGTGCTAGGTTTGCGTCAATAACATCTCTATGTATATGTATTGATATGTTGTCTAGGCTAGAATTGTAGAATCCATAAAATATGCAGCACGTCACAAAAGGCCAATTACCTGACTGTTTTACAAGTTAATCCATCAAATGGCCCAGCATCTTTTGGTTAGGATTTTCTGATTACATTAGTCACACAATAGTGATTCATGTACGTATATAACATAAGTAGGGTGAAATATAAGATTTACTTTACAATTATCCATGGATAATACTGAGGTTTATAGAAATAAAGGTGGCAGTGTCCATAATTATTTTTCAAACATGAGAATTTTTACACATATTTTTCATTCATGATTATAAAATTATTGTTTTTTTTTTTCTGGACATAGCTGTCTTTTTTCTATGTCCCTCAATCGGTAGATATAAAATAATTAACTCTCGCAAGTCGTCTGGTTCAAAACATAATTGTGGTTGTTCATGGTACGCAGAAAGAGATAATATTAAATGTAAACAGTAAAATATTTTATTGTTATTAAATATTATAAGAAAACAACATAATTGTAATACAAAATGGATTACTGAAAATAATAATATGTACTTGTAGATTTCTTATACCATTCAATTAACAGTTTGTAATTTATGATAATTATTGATTTCACAAATTATAATATTATCTCTGTCAAATATTGGCAGGAATTGAAAGTCAGGCGGCCTAGTAAAAGTGGGAGATTTCCAATAATTGAACATACATAATGCATAATAGGGCACTTATTTGTGCGTAAATACATGACAGAAGAAGTCCCAGGAAGACATGCCACAATCAAGTGAAATAAATACTTCCGGCATGAATAACATAACAGTCTGTCTCCGATTTATGTCTGCAGTGAAATGTCATGTGTTTTAACGGTCATGTAATAAAATAATAATAATTTAAAATCTGTCATAATCGTAAGTAAATAAAAATGAATGGGAAGATTGCAAGAGTCCCGCCTGACATTCAGTGCATCGCTGATATTATTCTCTTGCGATCCAGAACTACAAACACCGATGCAGTTAACAAATTACCTGACCATCGTAAGTACGCGGGGACAAGACAAAAAGTTGCGTCAATTTTATTTGATCGTTGTCAGGCAATGTCTTTGGAACATCGTGCTACCTTTATACATAACAAGTTAGCGCCTAAGTAAGTGCAGTTTTTTTGATGGGACGAGATCAAGGGCAGCGCAATCTTGGAATTGTAGCAATGATGACCATTTATATTTGAGATGGTAATGATGTACGGATGACCGATTGATCAAACATCTCACTGGACTTGTACAATTTTAGTGTAACAGCAACAACCCAAGTTTATCATATAAATTGGTAAAGTTTTTGACATGCCCTCGCGCAATGGATGAACGGATAATAATCATAATAATAAAATAGTTTTAAAAAGCTGCATTAAAAAAAGCAAAAAATAACTAGTGAAAAATGATCTGTCTACGCGTCTTCCATCTCCCTTTAGTACTAAACGTAAACTTTATTTAGAGTACTCTCCTTACAAAACTAAACCTAACAAATATTTCACTTTTAATTTGCCGAACTATTCGATTTAAATGACACTATGTTCATTACAAACTAATATGATTTATAATTTCCCATTTCTCTTTTAACTATTCAACAGAGAGTAATGTCCGTGGAAGGAGGAAGTGGAAGATGTCACCTTTAAAGTGGTAAATCTGTAATATCTCCGTCCCGAGACTTCCTCGTTCCACAGGAAGTATTACTCTCGGCAACCTTTTCTTACATGTTCCCTATTCTAATAACACTGCACCACAGAAGTCATTAAAGTCTATAGTAGGGAGCCTTATTGTGCTGTGCTTGGATTCGGGCTACACTCCAGCTTTCTGAAACAACAAACAAAACAGTATTACAAAACCATTCCGAAAAAGAAACAGTACACGCTTTCTTTAACCTTTAGAACACCAGACCCTTTTTGAGGAAAATCAAAAATGAACTGTAAAAGTGTTTCAAGTGCAAGTGATTTTGTTAAAAATATTTATGCACTTTCTCACGGCATACAGGTTTAAATCGCATATAAAAAAAAACGAGCTAGGGCGAAATTCCAGGGCTAGGGCCAGCAGCGCATGAACGGTTTGGCGGGAAAAAAATGTTTACAAAGTACTTACACAATCGCAAAGTAATGTAAAGTAAAATAAAATTGAAATGATAAAAGATGCTACAATGACAAAGTGATGAATATTTTTGGTAAGATCTAACACTAATGTAAGAAATTGATGACAATGCCGCAATTTACAAAAACTGTGGGCTATTCATTCTTTGTAAGGATTTGTATACAAATTCTTTGCAATAAAGTTATCAATAAAATTACTTCCATAAATATAATGTTATGCGTCGATTGTTGTGAACAATGCAGCAGTTGGACGGAACTGACAGCAAGCGCATAAACATGGAACTATGCGCTGATAGAGTAGAATAATGTTTAGACTGTCAAATAAATAAACTAAGAACACATTGACTGTTCCCAATGAACAATATCAGACATGTAGAAACAAATCATTATAAGTACAGCTCTAATGCAAAGGTTATAATAGTCAGATTTATATTATTAGAACTTAGTAGCTGGACATACTGTACAGAGCCCACAGGTACTACTCTAGGCCCATCTTCCACAGGGATACTCACGTCGCAAACAACTCATCGAGCACAGTACGTGTGAAATCACGAGACCCGTGTCGCGACTAATCATTGTCGAATTCTCAAAAATTCAAAACTGGAATGCTTTTAAAACCTCACCCTAAACCAAACAGTTACGGTAGCTGTCATTTTCATATCAGTGTTCCAATAGCATTGATCTAATCACACGCATTGTTACACAATGTCGGACACAAGTGACACCATGTTTAAAGCCTCCATGATGTGAGTGGGCCTGTGTATGAAACTCCGCACGCGCAGATGAATAATGACAGTTGCCAATATACTTTAGATCGATCCTCGAATATAAGATGCTTGCTTATCCCTGTGGAAGAAGTGCCCGACAGTACACTAACCGCTGACTCAAATCAAAGTAAGCCTCATTGCTTGATTGGTAACGTTGTTAGGGATAGCTGGCACATTGGCGGTTTGAACCTGACTTACCACTTAGCTGGTGAGAAGCGCAATGTTGATCTCTTTGACCATTTTAACCCTGTGCAGCATCTTTGAGAGCGGCTCCTTGCCCAGCGCCTGCGTGCTGTACCACACCGGGCTATCGGGCACACACGAGCGCTCCGGCATCAGGTAGAACACGTCGTTGCGGGTTTTTACACTCTCCGGACTGCAAACGATACATCAATTAGAATGCATAATTTAATATTTTTCCCTGGTATCGCCCTTGTGAAACACCACCATTGAATCGAAACTTTGCTTAAAATGTATTTAAAATATGTAAACTATGCTATTTTATGCTATTTTTTGATCTATGGAGTTTTGAGAAGTGTTGCACTCCCTCCTCGTTTTTGAACCGTTCAGCCTTGCAGTGTCCATCATCAGGGAATATCATTCAATAATGAGGAAGAGCAACATGGTTCAATTGACAATACCACAAAACAAACAACATAATTAACTAATAATAGTTTATTGCAGAATGTATAAATGTAGCAGGGGTAGAGCAATGCAATTATTCCATATTTTGAAATATTATTAAAAATATTCAAATTAACCACTCAGAACATTAGAAAATATAAATATGATAATAGCGGTCAAGACATTAGAACGTCTTTTCACGTAAACGCGCGAGATTTTACAAAAATCGATTTATTTCCATCACTAGTATACGGATTGCCATGATTTAAAAAACAGAGTATTGATAATGAATAACGCTACGCGTCTGTATTCAAGAATATCTATGGAACGTAGAGTTGCATTATCTAAGCCAATTGAATCTGTCATCTTGTTCGTTCATAATTTATTGCGTTTCTAAATAATTTATTAAAAATATTTTAGTTTGAATGGTTAATATTTGAGGTGACTAATAGTTTTTAATTATATTTCTTCAATATATAAAGTGTTATTTCTTTATGATACTCAGAAAAAAGTACATTTTTCAAAGCTTTGAAATAATTGTAAGCGATTTTTACATATTTTTGACGTTTTCATAAAATGTATATTTAGAAACGCAA
This sequence comes from Hesperophylax magnus, assembly GCA_026573805.1. Classification (NCBI taxonomy): domain Eukaryota; kingdom Metazoa; phylum Arthropoda; class Insecta; order Trichoptera; family Limnephilidae; genus Hesperophylax; species Hesperophylax magnus. The sequence continues at coordinate 3,939,618 of JAIUSX010000105.1, forward strand.
ATATTTACGAATTACAACACAATGCGATAGTGGATTTCATAATCTTTCCAAAACATTTTTTAGAATGAGGCTACGTTTCCCAAAACGTGAGTTATGAAGCTTTTAGCAAAACTCGTAAATAACACAAAAATTATCACGTTTTGACAGTTTTCAAAGGAACACATAGTAGATAAAAGTCTTTGTCTGAGAGGTTAACTATCAGTGGGATTCCAACCAAGCAAACATGGCAGTGATGATGGTTTTCTTTGATTGGCATAGTCTGCACCATAAGCTTCCCAAGCTGAGGCGGAGAAGTGCTTTGAAAGGGTGCTCTCGTCCCTCCAGGAACATTTCCGTGGCGCTGCAGTATCTCGGTAGGCGGAATAGTTGGCGATAAGCATTATTGTAAGCGACATTGGGATGCAACTGTAATCTACCCACATTATTTTAAGAATAGATATTATCATGATTTGTTCAGGGGTATATCACATGTGGTCGACAAAAGGCTATAAACAAAACCGTATGATCTATAAGAAGAGATTAAATTTTTCCTGATTTGCCGCCTGACACTTAAATTAACAAGAGACAATATCGACATCAATTTAGGGTAATAAACAGTGATTCATTTACCATTTGGAGAGGTAAAACTCGTACAACTTCACAGGACACCTGAGAGGATTTTCTTCATTTTCTTGCTGCTCATAAACCTTCTTCTTTCGGGAATTGGCCTCTGAAAAAAGAAAATTTCAAAGTTAGTTCTCATAAACATACATGAATGTTAATTATTTAGGTATTGACATATTGTCATCAATGCTACTAACCGAGGGCAGACTGCGGCGGGTAGAACCTGAGCAGGACATTCCTGGAGCCAGGGATTTTAGCAGCCCCCGGCTGGTTGGGATTCCTTTTCCAGTGCTTCATGATGTGAGAGAAGGACAGCTGCATATGTTCCTCTGCCGTCTATTAGTAACAAACAAAAGATATTAAATACAACCATAGATATGTCAAAAGAACAATGTTTTCTAAGGGAGAAAAAATTTCCACAAGGTTTGTACAGTATTCATTTTAAAGAACTCTTGACCTTTGGAACATAAACATCAGGTCAGAATGCTGCGATTAGTTCATCCACGTTCACATCATCTCCAAAGATGACATAATGTTGTGGAAAAAGAACTTACCACCAGGTTAAAGTGTTTAGTATTGAAGAACATGAGCGTAGAAAGAAGGACGTGTGGTGAGTGCGCTCCCAGCTGTTTGCTTTCCCACAGATGTTCTTCCTCCACTCTCGTTACAATATATTCTGCAACACAAAAGAATATCATACGTAAGTAAGCTTCAATCTAATTAGGTAACTCAGGTTTTATAATAAAATAAGGAAAAGGAATTTACGTGAGTCATTATAAAGAACAGAGAACTTCCTGGCAACTTCATCGAGGCATTCGGTGAACTTTTCATAGTAGCTGTCCGTGAAAATGTTGTCTATCCGACCATTCTCAAACAGGTATTGTTGTATTCCTGAAATGAAAATATTACATTTTATTATGACCTTTTGATAACAGAAACGACCTGTGACCAAATAGATTAATTTGCAGGCTTGACCTGTGTAAAGGAGGATTACTTTGCAGGCTTGAACTGTAACAAGATAGATTACTTTGCAGGCTTGACCTGTGACAAAGTAAATTACTTTGCGGGTTTGACCTGTGACGAAGTAGATTACTTTGCAGGTTTGACCAATGGCAGGTCAGGTTAGGTAGAAATATAAAGGTAAGGAGCTTACCTAAGACCAGATAGTAGATGGTGTCAGGCGCATACTCGCTGCCGTTGGGTTTGCGCACCTCCTTGACAAACAGGCACAGGGAGTAGTTGAGTTCATCGGCAGTGAGCTGCAGGATCTCAGACTTGAAAGGTTTCCGCCGCACAGAGCTCTTCTCCATCTCTTGGTTCTTGGTGACCACCCACTGCTTCCAGGCGTTCACGCCGAACGTGTACTGGAATGGAGATATGTAGTGTCAAATGATTGTAATTTTATACAAATTTATATAACGATACGGAAGTAGAAGTTATTTGCAATAGCAACTAAGAACTGAATTATTCAGAGACCTAACCTTCAAATGATTTCAATCGTTTACAAATTTATAGAATAATATGGAAGTATTGACAACTAGTAGAAGCATTAATTATTCCCAGATTACTTCAAAATAAAATGTCAATGATTTGTGGATTCAAAGAAAAAAAATTTTTTACTTGTCATAATGATAATGTAAAATCTTTGGCTCTGTGCCAGAAGTTGTGGGTTTAAAAAATAATGACAATAAATAATTTTTTTTTACACTATTTTAAAATGTACAATTCATTTACAGCTTGACAATGCTAACTTTGCAGCGGTCATACGGGGAACTAAAGAAAGAACATAGTATCCACAAAATCTACACCAACGATGCCACCGAATGCAAAGTTACTGTTTTCAATTGATACAAGGTTTTCAAATTATGTACATACTGCGAAACGGTACTTTCTGTTATAATATTAAAAACTTATCATCATTAATTTGACCGATTAGCAGCAGAGTTGACAAATGCGTCGGGTTCCCACTCAGGTGTCGAGGGTTCAATTCTTCTGCTAGCTAAGTCTTCCATCATTGAACAACCAAAAAAACTTCCGCTTATAATGATGTTAGGAAAATTTAAAACATTGTCAGGTTATTCATAATCGTTAATGTTTCTCTTTCTTTTTAACCTCTAGAGGCCCGACTCCTGCATTTGCAGTGTTGAAGAATCGTGCCCAGAGACGGTATGAAGCACTGCAATTGCAGTGTCCACCTTGTACGTTTATTTTGGCTTTGGATATTACCTCTACTAGTCTAAGATGAAAATAAAAATATCAATTTATTAAGTATGTATGTATGGTATTGTCTACTTGTTGTCTTTAACGAAAATATCGTTTTATTTATTTACTGTTTCTTGTCGGAAAGAAGAGATGTTAATTATTCAAAAAAGAAAAAAGCACACCTTCAAGCACATATTGGCGTCGGGTTTCTCCTGCGGTTCCCTCGGAGGTTCGGTGTGCACGGGCTGGGGTGGGGGTGCGGGCTCGTGCCTGCGGGCTCTCTTGGCGCGCGTGAGCGGGGGTGCTGGGGTGGGGGAGGGGGGCGGCAGAGCACCGCCCCGCGAGCCACGCTTACGCCCTGCAGCTGCAGCCGCCGCCGCTCGCTGCTGCTCCATTATGAGCTGGTGGTGGTGCAGAGGGGAGTTGTCGTCTAATGAGGACGGGTGCAGCACTGCAGGAAATAAGTTCATATTAATTAACACGTTACTTAAATAAGTATCTTCATAATGTTCACGGGAAAATCTTCCTAGTTGGAGAGTCAAAACTATATTTTTTTAAATTGTAAATTTTCATTAGTTACTATTGTGTATTTAAACTAAATTTAAAAAAAAAAACCCTACTAAAAATACAGGGTGGGGCAAAAGTAATCACCCAATGTTCTTTTGCAGTAATTTTTTTTTTTAATGATAAACTTTGGTACAGTAGAACCTCGTTAATTCGAAATCCACGGGACATCAAAAATCAAATTTCGAATTAACGAATTCCCACGTAATTCGAAATTTTATGAAAAAAAAATATGCCGAAAATCGATTTTCTCGACCGCCTCTTCATTTCCGGGTGGTATTTTAGGAGTAAATTCGTATTAATACCAATTATTTCTTTACTTTTGCGGTCGATTACCGTAGCGGCCGGCCCTTTAAATTCAGATATTCGCAATAAATTCGTAAAAATGCTATATATTTACGCGTAAATCGAGATATCGCGGCCGATTTCGGTCTGGGCCGGCCCTTTATTTCGAATATATGAATTTAAATTCGTAAAAATACGATATATTTCCGCGTAAATCGAGAATTAGCGGCCGTATTCTGTCGCGGCCGGCTATTTAAATTCAGATATTCGAAATAAATTTGCTAAAATACGATGTGTTTCCGTGTAAATCGAGAATTAGCGGCCGATTTCGCGTTGCGGCCGACCCTTTAAATTCGGATATTTGATGTAAATTCGTAAAAATTTGACGTTTCCGCGTAAATCGAATTATATCGGCAGTTTTTCGTCGCAGCCAGCCTTTTAAATTCAGATATTTGAAGTAAATTCGTAAAAATATGTCATATTTCGGCATAAATCGAAATTTTTCGGCCGATTTCCGTCGCGCCGTATTTTTTAACTCGGATATTCGAAGTAAATTTAGTAAAAATACGATTAATTTCCGTGTAAATCGAGAATGCGAGGTCGATTTCCGTCGCGGCCGACCCTTTAAATTCAGATATTTTATGTAAATTCAGATATTTTATGTAAATTCGTAAAAATATGATATATTTCCGCGTAAATCGAATTTTATCAGCATTTTTTCGTCGCGGCCGGCCTTTTAAGTTCAGATATTTGAAGTAAATTTGTTAAAATATGTCATATTTCGGCGTGAATCGAAATTTTTCGGCCGATTTCTGTCGCGCCGTAGTTTTAACTCGGATATTCGAAGTGTACGATATATTATATATATCCGCGTAAATTGAAATTTCACGTCCGATTTCCGTTACGGCGGGCCCTTTAATTCGGATATTCGAAATAAATTCGTAAAAATACGATATATTTACTTGTAAATCGATTTCGCGGCCGATTTCCGTCGCGGCGGGCCATTTGAAATTCAAATATACGATACATTTACGCGTAAATCAGATATTTCTTGTAAACTCGGAAAACCACGACATATATCCGCATAAAACGTGTTTTCTCGGCCCTTCAAACTCGGATATTCGAAATAAATTTGAAAAAATACGACATTCCAGTGTAAATCGATTCAGATTTACAAAATAATAATACTAATTAGGACGATGTATAACCACGTAAAAATACATTTTTCGGCGTTTTACCGCCACGGCTGACTTTTAGATTCAGATTTTCGAAATATTATGATTTATTTTCGCAAAAATCAAATTTTTCGAATTATACAAACAAATTTTCGTGCGCGGACAAAAATAAATTTCGAATTACGAATTAACGAATTTCGAATTAAAAACCATTTTGTATGAAAAAAATTTTCTGCGGAAATTTTTTTGGCGAAAATTTCGAATTACGCGTTTTTTCGAATTATCGGGGTTCGAATTAACGGGGTTCTACTGTACTGCTTGTTATTCCGCGTTCTTGCGGAGTAAACCGATTCATGTCTTGTCGATTTGTATTCTGCGTTTGTTTACTTCACAAATGTCAAAACCGAATTGACATTTGGCGCCATTTGCAAAAGTTATAGCGTTTTCCAATAGGGTGATTACTTTTGCCCCATTCTGTACTACACAAAACAAATTGCTCGGGGGTCAACGATATACAATTTAGGGTCCCCCTCTTCAGAATGGGTAAGTTAAAAATATTTTTGCAGGCATTGAATGAGCACATTGTCAAAATACTACTTTTATTACTCCAAATAAGTTTAGGAATCACATCATACAAACTGGCTTATACCATTTCGTTCAGATGATAAAATCAATCTCATTTATCCTGAAAATAACATAGAACGAAGGGTTTTTGGACTCACTGGTGGGCATGTTGGGATGCGAGCTGGGCGTGATGGTGCTGGCCGTCATGGCGGACTCCAGGTCCACGGCGGGCTCTTCGTACTCCGTGGCCATCTTCAGCGCCATCTGCAGCACGTCCTCGCCAAAGGCCGGGTTGCCGGTGTCCATGGGGTCGGGGCTGAAGCCGCCAGAGGCTGGCGAGGCCAGAGCTGAACGGGCATCGGTATCAACAAGTTAGTATAGTGGTACGCATATAATAGCAAAACTACTATTTTATTTGGATGGAAATATGATACTTCATACCGTTTGTCTAATAATAAATGACATATGTTAGGGTTTAGTACTCGGGCATCGAAATAAATTCGAAAAAATCCCAACGATAAGAGTCACCGTTGAATATAACCGTTGGAAACAACCTCGACGCTGATACTAACACTTACAAAAATAATAAATAACGATCCTAATCTTCACCAAAATCCTCACCACCAACACAAATGTAAATCTCCGTTAGCATTAAAAGAATAAAACACCTTTTCCTAGGAACTTTCAAATATAGTGGGTGTATGGAACAAACTTCCACAACGTGTCACCGATGCTACAAATATAAATAAATTTAATATTCCATTGGATTCCTATTTGGAGAGAAGAAAGGATACCTTATTTTTAAAATTGAATCAACTGAGTTATTTTAGACCTTATTATGAAATTGGATATGAGCACTCATCAAATAATAATGTGTAGTAGGGAATCCAAATTTTAGGGAGTTCTAACTATTAGGACTGTTGTAACAACAACAGTCAATAGCTGTATCTTACTTGCCACCAGCAGAATCGTATTGGATAGAAATATCCAAAAAGACGTCCAGTGGGAAAGTACATAACCAAAAAGCCATTAGAAATAACGCATAATATCGTTAAAAAAGTGTAAAATGTTAAACACCTTTTTATTTATTTGGCGCCAAGACGGCTAAATCGATACATAGTCATTTACATGATCAATTATACGACTACTGATAAGAGTTGGGCGTTGATGGCATCTAGTTATATTTTGATGCAGTACTGTATAATAAGCTAGGTACACACGTATATTCATGCTCGACGGTTTGACTCGATCAAACATATTAACTTGGAACTATGCTCGTCGTTGCGTCCACAAGCTCGAGAAGCTTAGCACAAGACGCCATAGATATATGTATCACCGAGACCCTCAGTCAAATCGTAAATTTCTGTCAAACATCGAGTGAGAATTACGGTAAGACAGAAGCGAGACGGTACACACATTAAGACATGTTCGAATGAGCGTAAAACCATTGAATACAACGAGCGTGGGTATTTATCACTAGCTTTACAAATTTGCATGCCCCTTGTTATAGACAACATAGACTGCATTGTAAACTGCAAGAATGTGTTTTTAGGTGTGGTTTGGGCCAAATTATAGCTACACGGTAACTAAGTTTAATTTTAAACCACAGTCGTTTATCTCCTGTTACAAAAATAGAGAGTACAATAATATTGTTGTTCAATTTTGCAGGCTACCGACATCTGTAGTCTAGAAATTTGAAGTTACTACGTTTAACCAAAATGGTGTGAGTCCTTGCTTAGAAAATAGTGTCAATTTGGTCGGTATAGCAGGTTTCATTTTTACTGCTAGACATCACAATGACAAGTGATTTATTTACATGTAGTGGGTTTTTGAAGTCTTTAAAAAGGCTCGCATTATGTGTTTTTTCGTTCCTTTCTCAACAATAACTCGATAATAAACAAGCTCATAAGTCAGAGCGATCGTAGCAGTGTTATTCGCACAGTTCTTTATAAATATTACACCTGTTTCAATAGTTTGAAATAAATGTAAAGTTGTGTCAAGAAAACCAGTTTTAATTCAAAAAGGATCAACCCCAATTTTTTAACATTTGATCCTTCAACCGGATTACAATCAGGAGATTGTATGTAAAAAAAACAAAGAACCAGCAGCCAAAAGGATACAAAATTGATTGAAACTGGAAATCATTAAGGAAAGTGGACCACATCGCAAATCTGAGATAAGTATTCAGTGCTTTCCTTCTTATCATCCATTTTATGTTTATTCAGGTCTCATGTAATTTAAACGAGATTAATCTTAAATAGAGTCAATATTATAAATAAAATCACTACCCACTTGAAAATAAGAATATAATATTATTGAATAGTGTTCTCAAATAGTATTGTCAAGATTGTCGTGGTATTCTTTCAAACGGGTGTTTGCTAAAATAAAATAATTGTCAACCGATATTGACAAAATATAATTAAAAATGGAAAATATGAAGTCATTAATAAACAAACGCGGCGTAATCAAAGGAAAACTAACCCGATTCGCGGATTCCTTAAATGCATTGTCGGTAAATGAAATTAAAGTAAGATATGAGCGGGTGAAATCATTGTTAGATGAATTCGAAGCAGTTCAACAGAAAATTGAAATGTTACCGGATTCAGACGAAATTGAAAATTATAGTCAACGAGAAGCTTTCGAAAACCAATATTTCTCAGTTTTGGCAACGGCCAAAGGTGCGATCGAATCCGTCGATCAAAGTAAGGTGGAAATTAAACTACCCAACCTCCAATTACGGGAATTTCACGGCGATCAGAAAAATTGGGTTAATTTCGTCGAAACCTTCAAGACTTTAGTCCATAGCAATAGCAATTTAAGCAACGTACAAAAATTCTTTTATTTGCAATCAACTTTAAAGGGAAACGCATTAAAGATAATTGCTAATCTAGAAATTTCTGAATTAAATTACATTTCCGCTTGGGAATTATTAAATGAACGTTATGCAAATTTAAGAACTACCGTTCATAAACACATCCAAGCTCTATTTTCATTAAAAGACATGAAACAAGAAGAGCCTGTAGCATTGAGGTATCTAATTGATGAAACAAACGTTAGTTTAAAGGCATTACAAAATATCGGGGTCAAGGTAGATCAATGGGATCCATTGGTTATTTATATAATATCAAATAAATTAGACACAGCTACCCGAAAAAATTGGGAACAATATATATTACAAGACGAATTACCGACGTTAAAGGAATTCTTAAAATGTTTATCTGCTAGAGCCCAAGTATTGGAACTGATGAACGCTTCTGAGAAAAAATTTTCTAGCTTACATAAAACACAACTAGGCAACAATAATTGCAAAAAAGATTCATCAGTATTTTTAGCGGTAAAGGCTAACAACTGCATTTATTGTAACGAGAAAGGTCACCATATTTATTATTGTAAAAAATTTCTAAAATTAAAATTACATGAGAGGATTGATGCTACGAAATCAATCCAAGCTTGTTTTAAATGTTTAAAGGTGGGTCACCAGGCACAGAGTTGCAAGGCAACCTTTTCTTGCAGGCGTTGTGGCAAAGATAATCACAACACCTTGCTACATAATGAGGTACCTCTGCGGGAGGCCTCCAATATGGATGCTGATAACGAGGTTTCGGTATCGAATTTTTCTGCATCGGATAAAGCAGAAAAAATAATATTATTGTCAACTGCCAACATAGGAGTTGTGGGTAGTAACAATAAAATTTTTAAAGCCCGCATTCTGATTGATTCAGGGGCCCAGTCAAATTTTATGAGAGCAGAATTTGCTAATAAATTAAATTTACCATGTGAATTGATAAACAAACCCGTTTCTGGGATCCATAATAACATCACTCACATAAAAAAGAGAATTTCAGTGGAGATGAATTCGCTTCATACTGATTATAAAAGTGAAATATCATGTCTGATTTTACAGGAGATTACAACAAATTTACCACAAGTGACAATGGCGAAAAAAGACTTCAAGTTACCACGAGGATTGGAGCTAGCTGACCCGAACTTCAATATAGCTGCACCCATCGACATCCTGTTGGGCGCGGAGAGCTTTTGGGAAATCCTAACCAACGATAGATTGAAACTCGAATCGGGACCAACACTTCAACGTACGCAACTGGGATGGATCATATCAGGACCAATCCACATGTACCCAAAGCAAAGGCCTGTATCAGATTGTTGTAATTTATCTATAAATAAAATAAGTCATCAAATAGAAAAATTTTGGAAATTGGAGGAGATTAATCCAACTAAGATTTTAAATCATGAAGAAAAGGCTTGTGAAGCCAGTTTTGCTAGTACTCATACTAGACAAGACGACGGTAGATACGTAGTAAGTTTACCGCGTCGAGCATGCATTGATCAGCTGGGAAGTTCATTGCTCACTGCTGAAAAAAGATTTAAAAATTTAGAGAGAAATTTTGTGTCAAATCCCGAATTGAAGACACAATATATACAATTCATGCGTGAATATGAGGAATTAGGTCATATGGAGGTGTGTGACCAGTCAAAGGGGGATCGTGAATCCTATTTTTTACCTCATCACGCTGTAATAAAAGAATCAAGCACTACTACTAAAGTGAGGGTCGTTTTTGACGGCTCCGCCAAAACTTCAAATGGAATTTCTCTCAATGACGCCTTGATGACGGGACCGGTTATACAAAAGGACTTATACACCCAACTTTTGCATTTCAGAAAACATCAAGTAGTACTGACGGCTGACATCGAGAAGATGTACCGCCAGATTAACGTGTGTGAAACGGACCGTGACCTGCAGAAGATAGTGTGGCGCGAGTCGCCGCAGGAGGTGCTCAAGCATTACCGTCTGAAGACAGTCACATATGGTCTGGGGCCTTCCTCTTTCTTAGCCACTAGAAGTCTACGGCAAATTGGTATGGATAACAATATAAAATTTCCTAGAGCTAGTCAGGTCATAGAAAATGACTTCTATATGGATGACTTGTTAACCGGAGGAGATGACATGGAATCCTGTAGAGAGTTAAAAGAACAATTAATCAACATCTTTTTGTCTGCGGGGATGACCTTGAGGAAATGGAGGTCCAATGTCTTGGAGTTGTCAGCCGAGTCGGGCCAAGCTAAGATTGCCGAATCAGGCAATTCTGAAAAAATTATTACTGACAATCCAAAGACTGAGAAAATATTAGGATTAAGATGGAATAATGAATCTGATTATTTTTCTTATGTAATAATGAAACCATCAAGTCGAACCGAGAGTAAAAGACAGATATTATCTTGCATCGCATCAACCTTCGATCCATTAGGTCTTCTAGGACCGATTATAGTTGTAGCCAAATTGATAATGCAGAAGTTATGGCAGTCTAAAGCAGCGTGGGATGATCCATTACCAAATGAAATATTAGCACCCTGGAGGTCCTACCTTCAAGAATTAATTCAACTAAATGTGTTGAAAATACCAAGAAAAATTATTTGCAGGCAATCTACATATCTACAACTACACGGTTTTTGCGACTCATCTGAGAAAGCTTACGGAGCCTGCGTTTACATGGTGTCAGTGGACCATGTCGGTAAGCGGCATTCACATTTAATAACGTCCAAATCAAGAGTGGCGCCATTGAAGTGTATTTCCCTGCCCAAGCTGGAGCTTTGTAGTGCTGTGCTACTGGCGAAATTAATTAAAAATGTAAAACAAGCGCTAAATATAGTGGAGATCGACACACATTATTGGTGTGACTCCATGATAACGTTGTGCTGGCTGAAAGGTCAACCTACGAGATGGGCTACTTTCGTTGCAAACCGAGTAGCTGAAATACAAGAACTTAGTGATCCAGATCTATGGAGACATGTATCATCAGCCGACAACGCAGCAGATATACTTTCAAGAGGAACCACTACAGATAAATTGATAAATTCTGCAATATGGTGGAATGGACCAAGTTGGTTGACCGAGGGAGTCAACGCTTGGCCTATATCAAATATTTCGTGTTCAAACCCTCCTGAACTCAAAGGCAAAAATATTCTATTATCCACAGATATTCAAGAATGGGAGATATTTGAAAAATTCTCATCATTTATTAAATTGAAAAGAGTTACTGCGTATGTATTGCGATTTGTCAATAACTGCAGAAGTGTTAAGGGTAAAATTTCAGACAATTTAAGTGTGGCTGAATTGGAATCAGGCTTGAAATGTCTATTGAGATCAGCTCAAATACACGCCTTTCAAAAGGAATTGAAAGAATTAAAAAACCATGGCATCGTCAACAAGAAAAGTAATTTAAAATCTCTTAATCCCTTCTTACATGATGGTCTAATATATGTAGGCGGTAGGTTGAATTTGGCTACACATTTATCTTACCAACAAAAACACCCAGTTATCTTGCCGGCTAAACATAAGCTAACTGAATTGATAATACGTCACTACCATTATGTAAACCTACACGCAGGACCTCAAGCTTTGTTAGCTGAAATACGATTAAAATTTTGGCCCATCTTTGGTAAAAATACTATTAAAAAGATATTACATAAATGTATTGTATGTTTTAGATGTCGTCCCCGAACCGGTCATCAAATCATGGGAAATTTGCCACCCGAAAGAATTACGCCGAGTCGTCCTTTCGCTATCACCGGAATAGATTACGCCGGACCAATTCTAATTAAAAGTGGGACGCTGAGGAAGGCTCCCCTCGTAAAATCGTATTTATGTATCTTTATTTGCTTCTCAACCAAGGCTGTTCACTTGGAATTAGTTTCGGATTTATCTAGCAATGCTTTTTTGAACAGTTTAAAAAGGTTTATATCCCGTAGGGGACAACCTGAAAAGATCTTTTCCGACAATGCTAGTAATTTTAAAGGAGCTAGTAGCAGACTCAAAGAGCTGTACACCAGCTTGAGGGAAAACAACGACAATATTCAAAATTATTTAGTGAACAGAGGTATTGAGTGGAAGTTCATAACCCCTCGAGCCCCTAATCAGGGAGGTTTGTGGGAAGCAGCAGTAAAATCAGCAAAATTCCATTTGTATAGAATCATTAACAATTCTTCATTAACATTTGAACTCTTGTATACCTTAATTTGTCAGATTGAGGCCTGTTTGAACTCCCGTCCATTAACTTCCTTATCCGACGACATCCATGATTACCAACCTCTTACCCCAAACCATTTCCTTATAGGCACTGAATCCTGTATCATTCCTGAGAGAGACGTCCGGGCGATACCGGACAACAGACTAACTCAATATCAGAGGATCAGTTCGCTAATTCAATCGTTTTGGTCTAGATGGAAGCAAGATTACCTGATGGAACTACAAAAGAGGACTAAATGGCAGACCAGCACTCAACGGGCACTGCAAAAAGACGATCTGGTGATTTTAAAGGAAGATCATTTACCTCCACCTTTATGGAAAATGGCCCGAATTCTGCATACACACCCTGGAGCGGATGGAGTAATACGAGTTGTTACCCTAAAAACACCTCAAGGAGTCTTTGTGAGGCCCATCACAAAGATATGTCTGATGCCCCTGGATTCAGACACTAAACCTGTAATTGACGTCCCGGACCTTACCAAGGATTGATTATGTACATTACACTATGATGCTTATCTTCTCGACTCCACCTTGGATGGATCAAGCAGAAGACCTGAGAAGAAAGAAGAAAAAAAAAAAGGAACAATAATTGTGTTGTGTTCAGTGTAAACTATATTATTTGTGTTATTGAACTATTTAAATATGTAAAAATTAGTATGCAGACGTGTGTAATTTAGTCATTTTTGAATTTTTTTTTTTTGGTTATTTAATAGGATTAATAATTTTCTAGTTATTTTTAGTTAATTAATAGAGTAATTCAACAGCATTTATACAGTTAAATTTATAAGTTTACCAGTAGGGCATAAAAAAAGGGGGTTTTATTTTGTTAATTTCTGCTATTTTGAATTATTTTGTTAGTATTTTTGTGGTATATTTAGATTAAGGATTTTTAGTTTATTCTGTTTGTTTTATAGTTTATTTTTAAATAGATTATCATTCAAAAATTTAGTGCAATTTTTGAATCCCGCCCCCTGGCAATATGTTCAATTTTGCAGGCTACCGACATCTGTAGTCTAGAAATTTGAAGTTACTACGTTTAACCAAAATGGTGTGAGTCCTTGCTTAGAAAATAGTGTCAATTTGGTCGGTATAGCAGGTTTCATTTTTACTGCTAGACATCACAATGACAAGTGATTTATTTACATGTAGTGGGTTTTTGAAGTCTTTAAAAAGGCTCGCATTATGTGTTTTTTCGTTCCTTTCTCAACAATAACTCGATAATAAACAAGCTCATAAGTCAGAGCGATCGTAGCAGTGTTATTCGCACAGTTCTTTATAAATATTACACCTGTTTCAATAGTTTGAAATAAATGTAAAGTTGTGTCAAGAAAACCAGTTTTAATTCAAAAAGGATCAACCCCAATTTTTTAACAATTGTATTACAGTGTATAAAGACAATAATAATTTGAAAACAAAAGGATTTTTTACCAAGCCTTTTTAAAGTAGTTGTCAGTGGTCGCAAATTCACATAAGCACTAAGCGCTTTTCGCAATGCAAACAATGTTTACGTTTCCGTCAAATAATTCAAGATTATCAAATTATTTCTTATTCTATACGACTAGACTTCTGACACTCGGTTCTTTATCCGCAATCTATTTTATGACTTTAAACAATGGAATGAAATTTAATATTTGTTTGAAGAAATCATCGCTAAGGGTGACCAGTACGTTTACAAATATAAATAAACACTTCAATGGACACCATAAACCTTCAAAGCTTATTTTCATAATACCATCGAACGGCGACCACGTTTACATGTCAAAGACAACTTACATTTCTATGGTTCATATGAATCCACACCACAGAATGGATCTTCAACTGTTGTGCAGGAAAACCCATAAACAATTTTCTGGTCTTGAGTTGACATAGTATGATCAGCAAAATTGATAAAGTGATGGGTGCAAAATGGTTTTGTACCCATCACAACTTCTACGATGCTAATTTTGGGTTCAGAAACATGGTTTTAAACAAATTTAAATGTTAAAGAAATTATAATAATTTACAAGCACGATAATAGCAAAAAATATGTCAATATAATTATTTGCGATGGTCTCGAATTGATAAACATGTAATGCACACCTGCGCCATCATGCCTACATGTAGAATTATTATTATTATTTAATGAGCAGAAAGTATTCTGCTGATGCGCTCATATCTGATTTCACAATAAGTTGCAGTAAATTGTAGTGTTATTTGTGTTTTTAATATAATAAATAATGACATCACAAAGTGATAAGCTTTGAGAAGAAATTTTCTTAGAAAAATTTAAATTGTAGTGATTTATTTTTGAGGTATTATGCAGTGTTGCGATACCTCCTTTTTTAGCCAAAGTTTCAGATAACATTACATCATCAGGGCAGATGTGTGACGATGAACACTGTCTGATGGACACCGTAATGCTGTCTGAAACGTTGGCTAAAGGAGGTAGCGCAACATGGCATAATACCCCAAAAATAAATCACTATAATACTTTTGGCCATGAAAATCTCAAATCATATATCTACAGTAAATTGAGTTGTTTTAAATTAAAAAATAAGGTAATCCTTTCTTCTCTTCAAATATGAATGCAATGGAGCATGAAATTGATTTATATTTGTAGCATGGATGACATGTTGCGGAAATTTGTTCCATGATTCCACTCCTCTATTTGGAAGGGAGTGTTTCATAGGTTTGGATGTAAAAGGAGTTTTGTTCATTTTGTCCACGGATATTTCCATTTGTGTTGGTGGTGACAATATTTTGAACACCAGGGCAACTATACAATGTTTAATCCAAATTAATAAGTACCTGGTGCATCTTCTTCTGATTCCGAATCACTTTCTGCCTTCTTCTTCTCTCCGGCCACCATTTCTGCCATCATCAGCAACTCCGCCTCAAACGGATCCGTCGGCATCTTCTCGTGGATCTTTTTGATCTCCTTCATGATGCCGCTAGCCGTGTTACGCGTGGTCGGGATGAACACGGGGATGGGGATTGGGAAGGGTATGGGAACAGGAATGGGGAAGGGCAAGGAATACATGGCCATGGGAGCCGGGACGTAGATGGGAACAGGTATCGGGATCAGAACCCTCTTTTGAAGATGATCTTCAGTTTGGCATTCTCTATTGACCATGTTGGGTTTGCACGTTATGCCTTTGGTTACCATGATGGGTTTCGCGAGGGTGCTCATGTTTTTGACTTCTTTAGGTGGGGCGGGTTTGATGATGACGTGGTTGTAGATTTTGGGTGGCGGAGGAGGCGGCGGGGTGACTGGCCGAGGGGGTGGCGGTGGTGGAGGAGTAGGGGGCCTCTCCATGGGGACGGGCTGCAGTTGCTGCTTGCGCTCCCTCTTGCCCTTACTGCGGGTGACGCTGGCCACCAGGGGGGGTGGGTTGGGGGCTGTGGCTAAGGACTGCACAGAGGAGATCACCGGCATGCCGCTTGATCGCTGTTCTAATGCTTTCACTTGAACTTTAGCTGAAATAATTAAAATGTAGCTATAGAAGTTAGAAAAATGAAGGATATCCTCATCTTACAACTTGAAAATCTGATCTGCTTATGGTATCATTTTTATCAATTTCTCAGAACAGACTTATGAATAAACTGGTTATACAAAACCTGCTCTGGAAGTATTGGCTGATTTCGAAACAAATGTAATAAACTGTTGGGAACACATTGAAGGAATAATATAATTTTTTTTGCTAATTTTATAAATAATATTTTATTATTTATTCCTTTGGCATAAAATGTATATTCCAGGTGTTCCGAAAGTGTTTCTTGCAATTATCTCGAAATCAACAAACATTTCTAGAGCAAGTTTTGCAACTCCATGATTCCTATGGTAACCGGATAAATAAGAATAGTAAACATAAAACGGTGAAAGTATAGTTTGGGTTAGATACATTTTTTACTTGACTTATCTTCGGAGCGGAAGATACTCTCAGTATCGCCCTGGTGGAAGACCACAATACAGAATTGAAACGTTGCTTGAAATGGCTTTGAGTTTGGTAATCTGATCTGAATAGGCAGGTACTTAATCCTCCGCACCTTCCTCTTCCCCACTATCTTCAGCCTCACAATATACCCCAAATGGGGTTGCCATAATCTCACAGCAGTTGGGATTCTTGTGCGGTATCTAGTCAGATAATTTTTTAAATGTTCTGTTCAGTCATGGAACCGACTCATATTATATCCATATATCATGCTACCGTACCACTACTCCTGGTGGAGTTGAGGGTCCGTCTGGGTGCTCCGGTGGGCACGGCTTGCTTGGCGCTGGCATCCCCCTCCATGACCAGCGGTGTCTTGCTGTACTGGCCCTGGAAGGACATGACGCACTGGTACGTGCAGAAGTTGCGCACCGTCGCGTCCGACATGGTCAGGTGGTACTGCGCCTGCGAGTTGCGCTTGCATTGGTCGCATTTTATTCTGGAAATTTACTTTCGTTATTAATGGATTCGTTGGTAAGGTTATACCCAGAGGCCACCTAGAGGTGGCTCTAGGTGTCCAGAAGTGGAAGTTCAATTGAAAAAAATTAATATGATATAAATACATATTGCTATGCGTTGTTAATATTGGTGACCGGGTGTGTCATCAAAATGACAATTCAACACACCTGCAAAATAGGTTACATAGGTAAAATTAAACCTACTTTTTGTTTCATCACTTTTAATGACTCTATATCACTTTTTAAAGGTGTTTTGAATTTTCATTTTGATGAAATGTCATGGAACCATTAATATAATAAATGTATATAATTAAATTGCTGTTACCCACCTATTCTGAAGACGGTAGTACAAAATTGTTTAATTTAAGATTATTTATGTAATTATTTACACATTTAATTAATTATTATTTTTATTATATGTGGGTGGTCTGAAAAGTTTCCGACCTCAACGCAAAGATGGCGGTGCTCGTCAATAAAAGCTAGCGAATGTAGTTGTGCATCTTTTGACAGTTACTCACCAAAGTTTCGGCCATTTTGGAAGCGCAGTTTTTAGTTGACAGTCGTTTGAGTGAATCGATGTGTGTTTTTGTGAAAATGGAAAAAATTGAGTATCGAGCTGTTATTAAATTTTTGTTTTTGAACGGTAATACGCCTACGCAAATCAAAGATGAGTTGGACTCTTTGTATTGGGACTCAGCACCATCATTTACCACAGTGAAATTTTGGGCATCTGAATTTAAACGTGGCCGTAAGAGCTTGGGAGACGATGAACGTTCGGGACGTCCAAAAACTGCAACTACTGGCGATAACATTGCTAAACTTCAGCAAATAGTGTTAGACGACCGCCAAATTAAAGTGAGAGAGATAGCAGAGGTTATGAAAATGTCCAAAGAATGTGTCTGTCACATATTAAATCAAGATTTAGACATGAGAAAGCTGTGCGCGTGTTGGGTGCCGCGTTTGCTCATGTTAGATCAAAAACGTGTTCGAATGAACATTTCCAACGCTCTGTTGGCGCAGTTTAGGCGCAATAAATCCGAGTTTTGGCGCCGATTAATTACTGTAGATGAAACTTAGATTCACCATTATACGCCAGAAACAAAAATACAGTCAAAACAGTGAACTGCAAAGGGGGAGCCGGCTCCAAAAACAGCACAAAAAAGCACTGGCTGGGAAAGTGATGACGACTGTTTTTTGGGATAGTCATGGAATTATCTTCAAAAAGGAAAAACTATTACAGGAGCATACTACGCATCATTACTTGACAAGCTGAAGGCAGAAATTGTGGAAAAAAAGCCACATTTGCAGAAAAAGAAAATCCTGTTTCACCAAGAAAACGCGCCGTCTCACACCTCAGCGGTTGCCATGGCAAAAATCCACGAATTACGGTTTGAACTGCTTGACCATCCGCCTTATTCACCAGATTATGTAGAAAAATATATATAATGAATTAAAATGTTTTTAAATCAACTCCAATCTCAGTCCAATGTTTATCAGTTGAGTTTTAAAAGTAAATAATGAAAGCAAAATTACCTGTACATTCATTTTATAGCACACAAAAACAGATATTAAGACAGAATTATAACTTTACATTTTAAAATTTCGTTTCTAACCTCTTTATTTTTATCTCCTGTAACGGAAACTATTTGACGCTTCACTTGAAAATATTTGTCACGATTCAATGAATTGTTTGCGATTTCTTTCAATACAATATCCACAGAATTTGACATTTTAAATGAATCCATGCAAATTACGTCAACAATAATAAACATAATTTCGCAAACTAATATTCAAGATGGCTACCATAAAATCACATGGCTACATTGAGATAAATGGACTGCTATTGTTTATCACATAAAAAACTTTCAATTGACATTTTTGTCATCTCCCTCCAATACCTTTGTAATATCTTAGGTGGAAAATTCTCTATCTCACCGCGGTCATGTCCTAAACCCCTTTAAAATAAATTTTGTATGATACTAAGCATACGTCAGGCATAATAGTGTTTACCTCCTTTGTCTGGATGGCAAAGAGAAAGAAAGGATATAATTGGGGGACAAAATTTAAAGTGACCTACGTATGGTATACACAATAGCTTCTTATTTGGAGAATGGAACCCGCTATTACAGTACGAATCTGCACAAATATTTTAAGCTAAATTAATATGTAATCGGGTAGTTTGATATATACATTTTTTTTTAAATTAATAATATTGCAACATATTTTTGGGAGGTCATTGACCAAATGAAGAGCCAAAGAAGAGCCGCCACTAGTTATACCTAATTCATGTAGATTATTAGGTTATATAGAATTCTTAATTGTGGAAACTGCTTATGTGGGAAAACCTTACCTATATGTGGGATAAACTGGAGCATTTTTCAAATTCATCCTCCAAGGGACTGAAAAAACCAAACTTTCTAAGAGGAATGGCTGTGCGGCCTTTTTCATACAAAATTTAAATTTTGATTTGACACAAAAATACTTGACCAAACTAAAAAAAAAAAAAAAAAAACTGAATAATAATTTTTTTTAAATCAAGAGGTTTAGTAAATATCTATGTAGTACGGATATATGTTACTTTATTTATGTGTGTCAAATTATAAAATATAGAATAAAAATGATTTTGCACGATTTTAGAGGCAACTTTGGGAATTATTTGCGAGTTAATGATAATTATGTTTCCAACCAGTCCTAGCGAGAGCTCGTACAGATGTCGTCGATGTTAGACCTCTATTAAAAAAAGCATACAATTGACAGACTTAAATTGAAATTACAAATGACTGATTTACGTTGGAACACAAATTTGTCTTGCATTTAAAAAATTTGATCCAAAAATTATTCGGTTTGGTAAAGTAGTTTATAGCTCCAAAACCAAATTTAAGTTTTGTTTGAAAAAAGGAGCGCAGCTATTACGGATGAAAAATTCTTAAGTGGGAACTTTTTAAACGAGTTTCACTGTACTCATTTAAAAAAAAAGTCTTATCGCCAATGTACATAAGGCTTATCGACTCCTAGGCCCCACACAGGTCAATGAAAACAATTACATGTTCTGGGCTTACTTTAGACAAACTGACACGTCCACAACACACTTCTATGGATATATCTGTATACCTCTTGAATAGAGGAGCTGCATTACCTTCTGGAAGATACGGCGGTCACTGAAACCTGGTATAGCGTCAGACAGTTGAGCGAGCACATCATCATGGACTGGCCATTTTCGAGGGTCCGCTTGATCATGTCGAAGTTGTACTTCTTGACCTTGCACCAGTCGCAGGGCACGATGTGGCGCGAGTTGCTGATGTACACGTTCATGCACGCCTTGGTGCAGAAGCAGTGGTTGGCCGCCTCCGTGTAGATGGTGTAGCTCTCGGCCGACTTGCGCTCAAAGTATTTGTTACACCACCGGCATTGGTCTGAATAAAATATGTAAAATTATCAATTTGACTTATTTTTTAAATACAAGGAACATTTTCAGGTTACGAATAACCAAACTATATTTTCTTTAAACACCTACTACTACCCATTACAAGCGGAAAATATTGCTTGTGTAATGATAGAGGACTTGGCTAGTACAGGAATTGCAAATAATATATCAACACTGCAAAAGGATAAATGTAGTATGGCGCTTTAGTCATTTAACCTTTCCCCAGCGATGATATGGCCTTTTCTGATTTTTTTTTAAATTTCTAAATATATAATAGTAATGTGTCGTCGCATTTTATTCTGAAAATTTACTTCGTTATTAATGGATTCATTGGTAAGGTTATACCCAGATGCGGCTCTAGGTGTCCAGAAGTGGAAGATCAAACGAAAAAAATGAATATGATATAAATACATATTGCTATGCACTGTTAATATTGGTGACTGGGTATGTCATCAAAATGACAATTCAACACACCTACACAAAGTGATATAGTCATGAAAAGTTATGAAACAAAAACTAGGTTTTACATAGCTAACTATTAAACCTAGTTTTTGTTTCATCACTTTTAATGACTCTATATCACTTTTTAAAGGTGTTTTGAATTTTCATTTTGATGAAATGTCATGGAACCATTATAATAAATGCATATAATTAAATTGCTGTTACCCACCTATTCTGAAGACGGTAGTACAAAATTGTTTAATTTAAGATTATTTATGTAATTATTTACACATTTAATTAATTATTATTTTTATTATATGTGGGTGGTCTGAAAAGTTTCCGACCTCAACGCAAAGATGGCGGTGCTCGTCAATAAAAGCTAGCGAATGTAGTTGTGCATCTTTTGACAGTTACTCACCAAAGTTTCGGCCATTTTGGAAGCGCAGTTTTTAGTTGACAGTCGTTTGAGTGAATCGATGTGTGTTTTTGTGAAAATGGAAAAAATTGAGTATCGAGCTGTTATTAAATTTTTGTTTATGAAAGGCAATACGCCTACGCAAATCAAAGATGAGTTGGACTCTTTGTATTGGGACTCTGCAACATCATTTACCACAGTGAAATTTTGGGCAGCTGAATTTAAACGTGGCCGTAAGAGCTTGGGAGACGATGAACGTTCGGGACGTCCAAAAACTGCAACTACTGGCGATAACATTGCTAAACTTCAGCAAATAGTGTTAGACGACCGCCAAATTAAAGTGAGAGAGATAGCAGAGGTTATGAAAATGTCCAAAGAATGTGTCTGTCACATATTAAATCAAGATTTAGACATGAGAAAGCTGTGCGCGTGTTGGCTGCCGCGTTTGCTCATGTTAGACCAAAAACGTGTTCGAATGAACATTTCCAACGCTCTGTTGGCGCAGTTTAGGCGCAATAAATCCGAGTTTTGGCGCCAACTAATTACTGTAGATGAAATTTGGATTCACCATTATACGCCAGAAACAAAAATACAGTCAAAACAGTGAACTGAAAAGGGGGAGCCGGCTCCAAAAAAGGCACAAACTGTTTTCTTGGCTGGGAAAGTGATGGCGACTGTTTTTTGGGATGGTCATGGAATTATCTTCAAAAAGGAAAAACTATTACAGGAGCATACTACACATCATTACTTGACAAGCCGAAGGCAGAAATTGTGGAAAAACGGCCACATTTGCAGAAAAAGTTAGTCATTTTTTTTTTTAGTCTTTAGTCATTTAATCTTTACCCAGCGATGATATGGCCTTTTCTAATTTTTTTTTAAATTTCTAAATATAATAGTAATATGGGATCTTTTCATATTTTATAACAGTTCACACCAAAACTCTGTTTTACGGAGTTTGCTGTAAATTTGTTATATTTCAGTTAAAGATGGTGGCCGTTTTAACCTGCCATGTACCGTAACTGATAGGCACAATAAAAAAAATATTTCTCTGCATTTTAGTTACAGTAGAACCTCGCTACTTCGAAATCCACGCGACATCAAAAATCAAATCTCGAATTCCCATGTAATTCGAAATTTTATGAAATTTTTTTTTTTAAAAGATGCCGAAAATTGTGTTCCTCAGCTGCCCCTTTAAATTCGGGTAGTATCTTAGGAGTAAATTCGTATTAATACGGATTATTCCCGTGTAAATCGAATTTTTACAGCCAATTACCGCCGCAGTCGGCCCTTCAAGTTCAGTTATACAAAGTAAATTCGTAAAAATACCACACATTTCCATGTCAATCAAATTCTCGCGGTCGATTACCGTCGCGGCCGGCCCTATAAATTCGGATATTAGAAATAAATTCGTAAAAATACTATATATTTATGCGTAAATCGAAATTTAGCGGCCTTTTTCGGAAGCGGTCGACCCTTTAAACTCAGATATTTGATGTAAATTTGTAAAACTATCTAATTTTCCGCATAAATCGAATTCTCTCTGCCGGTTTTTGTGGAGTCCAGCCTTTTAAATTAAAAAATATGATGTAAATTCATAAAAATAAGTCATAAAAATCGTAATTCGAAATTTGAAAATGATTTTTGTCCGCCCACGAAAATTTGTTTACGTAATTTGAAAAAAATTCGATTTTAGCAAAAATAAATCATAAAATTTCACAAATCTGAATCTAAGGACGGGTTGTTTCGGAGAATTTGAACAATTCATCAAATTTTAACGTTTATTTTCGGGTTCCGTGAAAGTCTTATTAAAGTTCTGATATTATATCATTATAGACTTGTTGCTTGACAGAACTAAAATAATAACAGAACTTCGAAAAATCTTTCACAGAACTTGAAAATTATTTTTTTTTATAAATTTAATTTAGATTAAATTTGATAATATTATTATTAAGTTCTGCAAGTGTTTTAGTTTTTTATTATTGTGACAGCTGTTTCGGCTTACAAGGCCATTTTCAAACTGTGGTTAGTCCACATTGAGACGACGTATTTATACTATTTCAAATGTACGTCGTCTCAATGTGGACTAACCACAGTTTGAAAATGGCCTTGTAAGCCGAAACAGCTGTCACAATAATAAAAAACTAAAACACTTGCAGAACTTAATAATAATATTATCAAATTTAATCTAAATTAAATTTATAAAAAAAAAATTAAATGGAGTTCTACGAATTAAACACAAAAACAATAAATATATACTTGAAAATTAACTTAACGCTGAAAAATGAATTTTTACGTGGTTATGTTCAAATTAGTATTTAATTAGTAATTAAGTTCTAATTAGTATTATTATTTTGTAAATCTGAATTGATTCACACTGGAATGTCGTATTTTTACCAATTTATTTCTATTATTGTCGAGAAAATTCGTTTTACGTAGTAATTCGTTTGTCGTAGTTTTACGAATTTTCAAAGTACGTTTAAATATATGGCATTTTTACGAATTTATTTTGAATATCTGAATTCCAAAGGGCCGGCCGCCACGGAAATCAGATGCAAAATTTCAATTTACGCAGAAATATATTGTATTTATACTAAATTTACTTCAAATGTCTGAGTTAAAAGCTCCGGCGCGACAGAATTCAACCACAAAAATTCGATTCACGTGGAAATATGATGTATTTTTACAAATTTACTTAAAATATCCGAATTTAAAAGGCCGGCTGCGATGAAAATCTGCTGAGAAAATTCGATTTACGCGGTAATATATCATATTTTTACGAATTTATTTTGAATATCTGAATTTTAAATGCCGGCTTCGATGGAAATCGGCCGCGAAATCTCGATTTACGCAGAAATATATCTCAATATAAAAGGTAGGCTGCGACCGAAATTGGCCTTGAAATTTATTGTTTTTTTAATTTATTTCTAATATCCAAATTTAAGGACCGGTCGCTAAAATTTGATTCACGTGGAAATGTGTGGTATTTTTACAAATTACTTTGAATAACTGAACTTGAAGGGCCGACCGTTGTGGTAATCGGCTGCAAAAATTCCATTTACACTTGAATAATTCGTATTAATACGAATTTACTCCTAAGATACTACCCGAATTTGAAGGGGCAGCCGAGGAACACGATTTTCGGCATCTTTTTTTTATTATTATTAATAAAATTTCGAATTATGTGGGAATTCGTTAATTCGAAATTAGATTTTTGATGTCCCGTGGTGTTCGAATTAACGAGGTTCTACTGTAATAATTAAGATAGAACATCAATAGAGTGAAATCTGAGTATTTTCATTCAACTCTTGTCTTGTGAGATAGTATGGCAGTCTATCTTCCAAGGACTTATTTTCCTGCCGTCGATAGAGGAAGTAACTGGATGAAGTTAAGAGTTAAAACAAGCTATTATTCATCGAAAACATCGTAAGTTAAATGGCTAATTAATTTTAGTAAAAAATATTGATATAAGGTAATGCAGCGACAGTAAATTGGTTAAAAGTCTTACCGGGGAAAACGTGGTTGACAAACTTAAAGGCCGCAAAACAAGGCTCGGAGCACAGCCGCACAGAACTCTTATTGTCGATGGCCACCTCTAGCTGGGTAGGCTTCTCCTTGGAGCAGACTGCACAGCGAGCCCACACGGCGGGCGGCTCCGGGTTCTTGCTCATCTGGTCAAACTTCTCCACGCAGAACTGCGAACAGAAGTCTTTGAACTGTCCCTTATCCCCCACCGGGGCGAGGAATCCTTCGTACCCTAGCGAGATGTCTCTCTGACAGTAGCAGCAGATCTTCAACCCCTTTTTGAACTCTTCCAAGCAGCTGGAACAGCAGAACTGGCGGATGTCGTAACCGAAACGAACGCAATATTTGCCTAAACTGGTAATGGATACTTCATTCTTGCAGTTTGCGCAGTGCGAGCCATGCTGGTTTTGGTATTTCCCCAGACAGCCTTCGTTGCAGAAGTCCATGGTCTCCCAAGAAAGGTTCTTATCATTGCCCAAGTATGGGGCGGAGCACAGGGCGCACATCCTAAAGAAACTTTTATCCCGATCGGCTCTGGCCGATGCCACTTGCTCCGGTGTCTTGGCTACCATCTTGTTACCCGAGTCCAGATACTTGTCGGTCGCATTACTGATCACTTTCAATTTAAGCATAGGTTGTTTCACTTTTATGACCTTTCGCTTCTTGACTCTGTAAATGCTTGGAGTGGATTTTTGCAATGCCGTTACGCAAGCAGGAGAACAAAGATATTTCAGTTCTCCTTCTATAGGAACTTCAAAGATGCACATCTTAATTTCCGTGCAAATCATGCATGTAGCTTCCTTTTCAATAATTTCCAGGACGCATTTCTTTTTCCTGCTGATGGAGTGCTTCTCCTTGGCTTCGCCGATGAAAGCCTTGAGACAGTTTTCTCCACAAATATACTTGTCGGCCTCGTCCGATATCTTATAGAAGCAATCTGTAAGAGAGCCACACTGGATACAGGCAATTTCCGTTGGTCCCACTTCCTTGATGAATACTTTCTTCTCCACAACGATGAATGATTTGTGGACTTCATTAAACAGTTTGGAACATTCTGCGGAACAGATGTATTTGATTTCTCCTTCCACAACTAATCTAAAGGAGCACATTTTAGATTCTATGCACTGTACACAGGTTTCTTCTATTTTTGAGATTTCTTGGATCACATTGTCTGCTAAGTTTTCTAGTGCGGGTTCTGCTTCTAATTCCTCGGCTTCCTTATCTTTTTCTCCATCTAAAATTAATAAATATATTAGTTTAAAATTAACCCCTCAGGTTCATTTGTTACGGTCTCACAGAAATCAATATGTCTTCCTTACTGTCATCGTGAAAAAATAATTTCTAAACAGTATTAGAAAGAGAAAACACCTCGTTTTATATTCAAATCCAGAAGTTAACCACACAAAGATTAAAATGTACACTTCTATGCAACCAAAGGTTCCAACCATAATTTGTGAAAAATATATTTTGTGAACTTTTTATTAATTATTTTTATAGTAAATACCATAAGGTGAGGCGAAAAATGTGTGTTTTTATTTCGCTATCAGTAATTTTAGTTAGAAAAAATGTAAGGTGATCCATCATTAAAACTTTTTAAAGTTTGCTTACCTATCGCTGGTAGACCGTCATCCAGATCAATGTCCTCGTGTAAACTGTTGAGTTCATTCTCATTACTTGTCCCTTCCTGATTATCTCCATTCTCATCTGTTGTCATCTCTCCCTTCATCTGGCGCAGCCGGCCTAGACCATCATCTTCCTTGTCCGCTGAATCTGTAAATACATATTTTTAATAAAATAAATAAGTTATTCTATTAGTTCTATTCAATTCAGTCTTATTTTAAAAACATTACAAAATTGTTAAATTTAGTGCGTCATTAAAGGAATATTATATAAATATAACAGTGAGTATGAACTATACCAGTGTTGATGCTAAATATGTGCAAATACAAATTAATTCTGTTCCACACTAAGATTGCTCTCTGCACTGATTTGCACATTGAATAGTTAGTCCTGCAGGCTGTGGAGATCTATGTAGAACAGTATGTTGTCGTTGATGGAGATAACTAGAGAGTATTTAGTATATTAGAGAGTAGTACCTGCAACCAGAGAGTCGAAAGCACTGGCTGCGCTATCCACTTCCTTGGAGGTGTTCTTGGCGGCCAGCGCGCGCTGTTTATCTGCCTCGGAGATCTCTCGCTCCGTGTCTGGCAGCAAACACACCTCCTCGTCAGCCCCCTGCCCTGCGGTCAGATCAGCCACACTGGACTCGTCAACTAGACTATCGTCTGGAAAAAATGTCAATATGAATATATTACTATAAAAATATTACTTATAAAAAGCTTGATAAACACTTTTTGATAAAATTTATAATTAATGATTATTTTAAAGATTGCACTTTTAAGATTCTCAATTTCCCCCCAAAACACTCAACGCATTATAACTCTTGTTCAATGCATCCAAAAAAACTCACTAAATTCGTCATTATAATATCACTAGCAAGCGCATATTGTTTCACTTGTAAAATCACTGGCTGACCCAATTGAAGAACGTTTTTTCAAAACTCGACATATGTATAACATTACGTCGGAGGTAAATTTTTTTGGGACCATTATTTGTTTTTTCAATTGCATTGTATCTAAGTGAGTTGTAGATTAATATCTACAACTACAATAACTATCTACGATATTAATTTAATAATTTGTTAAAAAGTTGAACATAAATACAAGAAACAAATTTTGATCTAGCTTAACTGTAACTGAGTGATACGAGGTAATTGAGTTTTGATAAAAATTCTCTTCAATTGTTATTGGTTTCAGTTGTAAGATTTCACTTGACGTAAATCAGTGATGCAAAACCCGCAGAACAATTCATATGGCCTGCAGGCCAATTTGCCCACATGGCTATAGAAAAAAACTAAATGTTTGCAGTAATTTTTGTCAATCTTACCGCATGTCCTAAATGGAACAAAATTTGAAGGACCAGTTTACAACCCACGAAAATCAAAAGATGCCCAGAAATGTGAAAACATGAATTTTGCTGTCAACCCCCCGAGGATATATCAGCGGTATCCCTTCTTAAAGATTTTCAAAGGTTTAAAAAAAGTACTTCATGAGGGTTCCAATTTAGGCAATGTTTTAATCTCAGTTTTCAAGGAAAGAAAAAACAAAACTTTTTACATGGAAACCTAATTTCCTGCAAATGTTGAAAAAAGTGTCTATTTTTCGAATACTCGAGTTAAAAAATGAAACAGGACTCACCAGGTGCGTCATCTACATGCGAGGAGTCATTAACATCATCATCAGCATTCGTATCATCATCAATGTTGGACTCCGTGTCAAGTTGGTTCACTGCGCTTCTCCTTCGTTTCTTGCTGCTGTCATCGGCTTTACTACCACCGTCATCTTTCAGAAGTTCATCAAATGGATCCAGTACCTGGAAATAAATAAATAATTTCATTTAACAAGGTTGCATTTCTCTTGTAATGTGGTGTTGGCGAATCACCAGTAAAATGGGTAACCGATGTTTTGATTGTAAGCAAAAAGATTGTATGTAAAAGATCGTAATTATAATTTGATCTTAAGCGCATTTGATCATAAATTTAAAAATGATTGTAAATAAGAAAATTATGTTAAATACTCAATCTTATAATTATCATAATTACAATTTGATTTTAATTTTACTTTAAAGACATTGTGATTAAGAAAATGATCAAATCAAACTGTTAAGTTTAGTATCTGACATTATTTGCCTACGATCATTTGATTACGTTCAATTTGATTACAATCATTTTGTTTATGATCATTTAACCTGTAAAAGTAAAATGTACATACTAGTTCTAGGCAGAGATTGTATGCATGTCATCGAAGATTGTCCTAAAGTCTTCCTTCTCACAGGTCTTGTATGAAAACGAAAAAGACAGAAAATACTAGAATGTTGAATGTCTTTAATCATATTCCTATAGACATCTCGCGAATGTATATTTCTTTAGAATTGTATAACTATTATGGTATTACTAGTTATAAAACAAGTAAAAAATATATATTAAATGCCTTATTTCATAAAACGCAAACAATGGTAATAAAATTCGCACAGGATGAGGTAGTTATTTAACATTAATTCTCATTATTATTATTATTAAACATTATTTAACATTTCCCACTATCACAAACATATGTAAACCAAATTACATGTAAACAGTAACAAAACAAAATAATATATTCAATAATTTTATAATAGCCCCTTTGTAAGTAATCTTTAAGTACCTGAATACGTCTGTCTCGACACAGGTGTACCCTAGTGAGACAGATGTCGAAAAATTTATGTAATAAAACTTTATATTGATGAATAAATAAAAAATTACACACTTTTATTAGTCTATAATTTTACTGTAAAAATAATATGATATTATCGTGATGATATGTACGTATGACTTATAATGATTGGTAACACTTCGAATTCAATCGTTCACCATAGTGACACCACCATAGTGTCCCGGTAAAATAGGGCCTTTACTTACGGTCATGGGCAAAGTGTTTGGCAGGAGAAGGAGTGGAAGGTCACCGATAGTGACGTAAACAAGTGCCTACACACCTTTATGCAGAGCAGGAGTGTGATTGGAGGATCTTGGTTGGACAAGGTAATTGACGTGGAGATCACAATCCTCAACATTGAGAGAACTACTAAAAAATACATGCCCTATGAAGACATGAGAGTTGAAAACCAAAGTTTTTGGGGTTCACTAAACTCAGGAAATTACTTCCTACATTCAAACTGCAAAATGTTAGGAATAGAAACACAACTGCAGCAGATATCGAATTTACAAATCTGCAATCTCTCGAAAACAAACAAATGCGAATAAAATAATTACATTTACCGAGGCCGTGTAAACCCGAAATAAAGTACTGTTCTAGTGCAGATATAGCCTAGTTGTTATTTATGTACTTACTCCAAATTTATTAATGCGTAACTAAAAACTTGGTGACATTTTTTATGATGATTTTAAAATGGAAACTTATTTAGAGTAATCATTGTTGGGATTGAAATCTTGTTGCTAGCCAAATAACCAACATTACATTAAAAACATGCTACTATCTGCCGCAAACTCCATTTTTTTGTTTAACATTTATTACAATACTGGCTAAAAAAAAGATGGATACCTGAGAATCAGTCTGTGACATTTCCGCAGTGTCGGGTGCACTTTCAAACTCTGGGTTTTCTCTATTATCTTTCTCCGGTTCCTTTTCGTGCGTTTTCTCTTCCGAATCCATTTTTGCTGCATCTGAAAATCATCAATATGAGTGTATTAGTTATGTCACGCGGTATGTAGCTGAGTTGACAAATGCTATGGGTTCCCACCAGTTCAATTCCTCCGCCATCATTCTACAAGCAACATTTTCCATTTATAACGATGGTAGTAGGAGTTTTTAAAATATTGTCAGATTATTCGTAACCTGAGAATAATTCTTTCTTTAAAATGTTTTAGCTTATGGGTGATATTGTTTTGGCTAATACATTTCGATAGTGTCTTTTTTGTGAAACTCCAGTGAAAACTATCATGGCTAAAAAAATTTATATATATATTAGCGATGGGTCATGACTCATTTCATTAAGAGCGGGAGTCACGGTACCAGCTCAATATTTTCTATATATATATATTAGCGATGGGTCATGACTCATTTCATTAAGAGCGGGAGCCACGGTACCAGCTCAATATTTTCGTATAGCTCAAAGAGTCAAGAAATGAGAATACTGTGCTTGCACGATATGACTCGCTCGATACGGCTCCCGGCAGAGTGATTGTACGACTCTTGGAACAGGTACGCCGTCTTGTACTACGAGATAAATAAGATGCAAGGTAGATGTAGGTGTAGGTGTTGTCAAACGCCGTTCACATCTGTGAGTGTGTAATAACAATTAATATATGGATAATTTTAATGGCGCCATTTTTATAAATTATCTCCGTGGTACGGTTTACCGCAAGTCGTACGAATATGCCTAATCTGAAGAACTAAGCTCTATTGTGCGGCTCGCTCATGATAGACTCACCGCTAATTCATATAGATAAACCAACGCCTATTGTAAATATATTATGCAGTAACTCCCTCACTATTTCGCCACCGCAAAACAGGGCAAGTGTCTAATTAGTGAAAATGGCAAAATAAACTAAAAATTGAAACAGGAATTTTAAAATTTTAAAAAAGGATATGTTTATGCTTGCGAGAAGATTCCATTTTGTAAACTTCTGTAACAAAAAATGTGGCCAAACGAAAGGAAAAACATGCAACAGTTTGCTAGAATACACCTCTGGACTAACTAAAACAATCATTAATGATATTAACCCTGGTAACTGGTAAAGTTGTCAGCTAGATGGCGGTATAGTCACTAAGTGTGTATAACTCAACCGTCGGTGTACAAAGTTGGCGCTCGAGCCTACGCATGCAGCGGACTACTGAATTTGATATACGAATATCGGAAAATCATAGAACTTGATTTTGGGCTTTCAACTAATGAAGATCATAGTAGTTGTCGGGTAATCGAAAAATCAAAAAAATGAACTATAACTCCCCAGACGTTAATAATTGTCTTTTATATTAATGAAGTTGAAAAGAAGTGTTATTTCAATAATCAGTGAGTATTAAGAATGGGTCTGAATACTGCATATTGACTGAGTAGCCTAGATTTTAATGCCACCATTATTGTGTAGTCATAATATATATACTGTCTTACTCATGAAAAATCGCTAAATCGCCGTTCCAGCGTTGTACTAGCTATACTGGAGTTGGGGCCTAAACCGCTGATTTAATATATTATACCCATAGAGAGATTAGATGGATTATTTGTTATGGTTTTTTTAGAGTGGCAACACTCTGATTTATTTCGCATTCCGCGGCGTGCAACCAACTTCACGTTTATTTATATGTCAGATTCTGTCATCGAATGCCGGGCAATATGATTAAAACCGAATTGAAAATTAGAAGGAAGCGGAATAAAAATTGGGGTGATGTTGAAAAGGTTTGTTTTTAACCTCTTATCTTGGCTGTAATGTTTTATTTATTTGAAATTAGTGTTTAATGATTGTTTTCCGTGTAGGCGTTATTAAAGGATTGCATGGCTGATCACATTAAAGTGGTGGAGAATAAAAATTCTAATACAAATACCCTAATTTCTGGAAAGGAAAGGAGATTCTACTTCCACGTCTGTTGTCGCTGACATGCAAGTCTGGCCGTACTAGATCAATTATTCGTCTCATATTGATTTTGGTGAATCTATATTTGCATCGAAAATCTAATTCTGAGAGAGCTTCAAACGGATCGTATCGCTTATTGTAGGTTTTACGTACGCGCGGTTGACGTACAATTCGTATACGATCGATGTTTTCCAAACCCGACCGCAAAATGTCGAGATTATCAAAAAAGTTTTCCATTTCGAGAGAGTTTGGTACGCAAGTTGACGCGAGTTTAGTCTATAAACCTAGGGGACCCGCGATCTAAAATCTGACAGGTCGATAATCTGCTGTATTACCCACCCGCGCATGCGCGCGGCCGTGAGTAAGAATTTGGAATAATCCGTTCATTTATGTGTACATTTATTTTCATGAGTAAGACTGATAGTGTGTAGTCATAATATATATAGTGTATAGTCACAATATCATTTTTCTGTGACAGATCAAAAGAAATATATTACACTGATTAAAAACTTTTTTTCTCTAAAATTAAGGAAAATTCTACGCACATCAAACCACTGAAACCATGAGTAGATATTCTACGAACATCAAACCATTGCAACCATGAGTAAATATTTTAGCGCTTCAGCGAAAATGAAATGTAAAACAATAAGAATTCTTACCATCAGTTGGTGAATCTGTTTTGGCATTGTCTTTATGTTTCTTAGTTTTATCAGATGATTCTCTCTCATCTGGACACTCCTCCGGTCCATTTTGTTTTGTTTCCTTCGCTTCTCCGCTGTCTCCCTTCACAGCGTCGTATTTATCTAAATTTTCAACAGTTTTACTGTCAATCAAATTATCACCAGATTTGTTAATATCGTCTTTACTTACACTTACACTACCACTAACACTATTTAATAAATTGTCTTGGGATTTTTCTACACTTTCATCTGTGTCTTTAGGATGTTCGTCTTCTTTTACAGTTTCCGTGGGAACAATGTCTGCTTTTGCTTGCTTGGGCGTTTTATCATCTTCAGTATTAACTATGTCCTTTACACATTCAACTTTGTCTGAGGGTTCTTTCTTGTTTTCAGTGTTTTCAATATCAATATTATCAGAAGTCTCCTCAATTTCTTTTTCACTTTCAACAGCATCGACACTATCTTTGTCAGCCGATTCACTTTCTGCATTATCCAATGACTTCTCACTGTCAGCAGTTTCTACAAGGGCACTTTCTTTATCATCTTCAGAAGGACTATCAATATTGTTTTCTACAGCTGATTTATTTTCTGCACTAGCTTCTTTTTTTTCATCATTGAGTGATAATTTATCAGCACTACTTTCTTCCACAGCAGTAAAGTCATTGGATTTTGGTTTAGTTGTTACTTCTGCGCTGTTAGAATCGGTACAAGATTTAGGGTCTTCTGTATTATTTTTACTGTCGATGACTTCCGAATCATCAATGGGACTCTCTGCCTCGGGCTTGCCAGATGGACTGACTTGTTCGGAGTCAGGACTAACAGGCTCCAAGCCATCTGGCATGTTATCTTTACTGGCTGCCTTCGTTGCAGATGCTTCCTGGTCCTCCATATTTAGTGGCAGTCACTATGATGTCAGGCAGGATCGTAAATTCCAATACATTACTAGCCTGCAAAATATATATAATTGTAAGCTTTTACATGAGTTAGGTCTGCTATTACAGATAACCTCACGCCACCGGGCAAAACGGTGCAGCAATTTGCAATGTCACATTATGAAAACAATCTGACGGGACGAGAACAGGTTAGAATTTTTTATGTCAACAGGTATTGCATTCTAAGTCAATATGCAACATATTTATGTTTAGTTTATAAATTATTAGTATCGATAATTACAATAACCGCCGCCAACTTTTTAAATAACATAAAAACAAACGCCAAACAACGAAACTAAGAAATGAAATCCGAAGGGTGCTTCAAAGTGCGTACGAAATGACGTTACGAGCGAGAGGTGAATTCGATACGAAACCAAGCAAATAACAGCGGATCCCGCGCTTATCCTCAAAGACTTTTTGACAGCTTTGCATAAAATTTTCCCCATAATTTAGTATTTTATCTTTTAAAAAATCATGTTTACTATATTAATTTTTGGGTGTGAGCTCAACAAAATCCACAAATATGACAGTAAATTACAAATTACCAAAAAATTAAACGTTACACAGTGCGTTCGTCGAAATTTCTTTGGTGATATTTGACAATGTGATCACGATGGAAGTACTCAACATAATAATGTATTAGGTTTTATTTTCGATAACAAGACATAACTAGAATTATTATAAAACAAAATTATGCTTTATACCTGAGAGAAACTATATTTACGAACGTTTAATGCACAACACTATCGAAAAGCACAACAAACGCGACCATTTTGTAACCAAAGGCAGCGCGACTCGCGATGTTGCCAACATTAGCATAAAAGAGTAGTTTTTATTTAGAAATAATCAAAACTATAGAGAAAAAAATAATGTTATGTGCAATTAACGATGATTTTTTTACAAAAAATGTTATATGAACGGAAATAGTGTACATAATCCCATATATTTGTTTGATTCTAAAGAATCACATGTCATTTTTATTTTCTTACGTTGGTTGAACGTCTGACGCCCATTGTATAAATTATTTTTGCTACTAGCTTCAGGGCGTCTCCGAGGATATGCCGCAAGTCGCCAACAGTGGATAAAACTCAGGAATGTGTAGCAACATAGCAACATAATAATTAACAGCTACGTTAATTCTGTATCGTTCCCTCGCAAAATATCTTTTTCTTAAAATTAAAATAAGTTTTCATTTTTATAGATCCTTTTCTTACTAAATACCACAGTTAAATGACAATTATGTTTCACTTATTTGACGCATTTTCCTAAAAATTAATTATTTCGATTCCCATTTACAAAAGGTTTACAACCAATGACCTTCGAAAATAAAAGTAGGTACTTATTTCAAAGAGTACACCCAATCTTGTCAGAACATCGTTGCATTTTAATCATAATCCTACATTATAATATTATTATAGGTAAGTGAGACATTTAAAATTTATAAATGAAATAAATAAAAAATGTATCGTACTTTAAATTTGACATACTCAGTCGGGTGGGGAGAGGGGGTTCAAAAACCCAAAAAATGAAAATCAAATGTGCCTACTACACTGTAAGTTTACATGAACTAAAAATCAATGTAGTTGTTGTATTACATCGACGTATTGTAATACTGGTCACCTGTTTCATGCCTCCGATCACTGAACCCCCCCCCCCCGAAAACTAGATATATATAAAGTAAAGCCCAGTTAAAAATAACTTTTACCAGTGCAGTTAAGAATATTGCTTGACAAACTTCATGATACCAGTTCATGTAAATTTTTTTTTGTTTAAATCTCATCACACAATTTCTCACCAAACATACTAATTTCGATTGTTTGTGATGATGTGATGTGATATTCCTGGGTAGTATACACTATTTTTTTCACGTCACACTTGTGTTTACGTAATAATAATTTCTAAGTATAATATAACTAGCTGAGTACCCGGTGTTGCTTGACTTTACGACTCGATTACAAAACAATGACATTTCTCTACTTTCTATAAATTTAATATGTATGTATTATATGTGCATAAACGTTGATAGTGAAAACGTTATCAAAATCCGTTGCATAGTTAAGAAGAACTAAGCACATATATACAGACACGGTTAGTGACTTTGTTTTATACTATTTAGGGATATTAGTTCATATTATATAAATAATATTTCACTCAGGTATACTCCTGCGCTAATTTATTCACGTCAATGAATTATTAATTTTCAAAATCGGTACTGATTGTGGAAACAGTAAAATTTAGAAAAGCGATAAGGTAGGTGCTGAAATTATTTTATTTTAATTAATAATTTTCTATTAGAATTGCATATTTCTTTTGTTAAAATTTTTGACAGACGTAGTTTCAAGCTTACTAACCCTGTTCACACGAAAGGTGAATTTATGACTTCTCCAATTTGTCAAAAAAAAAGAAATAATTATAATAAAAGAAAATTGACAATTTTTGTTTTTCCTGAGAGAAATATTTTATAAATACTTTCTTATTATAATATCCCGTGATTTTTCAAGGGCTTGCGCTAGTTTTATTAGAAAAAGGATTTCCAGTCAATTTATATATATTTTTATTACCTTCTAACTTAAATAGGAGTATGTATATTGTGTTTTTTTACAAATGTTGATTTTGTAGTTGAAATAATTTTCAAAGCCCTCAAAATGATAGAAATCTTAGGGGGTACGCGTTGTATCTTGGTTTTGTCCGTTAGCACTAAATTCAATTCAACTCGGTTCAGTATGAAAACAACCCAATTCAAATATTTAGAAAGATTTTAAAATGAGTTCTTTTGAAATAATTTGTAAACCGCAGTGGCGGTGACCCGTGTGCGGGTTTACGCAGCACAACTTGGTACAAAATTGTCCTGCATTGCAATCGTAAAGCGTGCGGCCGGCCAACCCGTAAGAGCAGTTAAACTGCTATCAGAACCCACCGACCAATCGCAGGGCGTTCGAGTATTGTGGTTTTAATCAGTTTTGAATGACGAATTATTGATTCGAAGTGTAATTATATAAATATAATAAAACTTATATATTAATACCGAATCACCGTTTGTTGATTTTTCTATTAAGTTCCTTTTTGAGAGTAATTTTTCAAGAGGAATATTCCAAAACCCGAATATTTATTTATTTTAAGCATTTGTAGTATGTATTGTACTTTTTAATATAGAGGTTTTTTTTTTTAGATAGACATAAATATTTGAATTAAAATCTGGTTGAATATTCTTAAATATCTTTATTTCTGTGATAAAACATTTTATAATCAATGGAAAGAACTGTGATACATTTTTACGGGATTTATAATATGTTATCATTAAGAATGTAAAAATTAAAATGATGACATTTTTTTATGAAAGCATGAGTAAGCATTTGAATGAGATTCTTTAGAATTAAAAAAAATCAAATACTACTATTATAAAAACGATTTAAGTAAAAAAAAATTATGGTCTTTGGTATAGTTAGTTAATAAAAATTAATTATCGAAACAAGCCAAAGAAAGCAATTAGTATGAGATAAGCATTGAAAAATTACAAATAATTAACAAAAAAACGTATTTTATTTGATTGAAAAAATTTTGTTCAGTTATTCCTACATAAAAAAGCAATATGTATTGCTGTAACCTCAAAAAAATATTTACAGCAGTATTATTGCTTTCCTACGATGATATAACAAGCAAATTAAAATATTTTGATAAAATGCAAAATTGCCAGGTTATATCGCATTTGACAACTTTTTTAAAGCAATCTCACCAACCTATTCACACAGAAGTATGAATAAAAGAAATTGTATATTTTATCCATTAACCCATCGGCACACAAATTTTTATTTGTTACATCTGTGCATTCTTCAGATGGATTCTAACTGTGCATTGATTACTGATTCTTATTGTATTCTTACTTATTCTTATTGCACCTCAAACAAAACACTTTTCGTACTTTTATATAGATTTCATAAAAATTGTGATTTTATTATAATCTACCAAAGTAAGTGAAGCGAATTTTGCAAATGCAGCCGCCCAATCTCGGCGGCCGGTATACCGAGGGGTTAACCTGCAATGGATAAAAATTAAGAAAAATAACACGGAACAATGCCTTACATAAAAATACTCCAAAGTTAGTGCTGTAGTTGAATATTATGTGCACTAATCAAAGGAATGTGTATTGAAGATGTAATTTATTAATAATTAATCTAAGGTAATGATGGAAACTAATTTGCCTCATCTAAACATGAATATCAAAAGGCTTTTAATAAGTAGATATGATTTTAAATTATAATTCATTAATATTTATCATACTTATTCAACAGCAAATATGTCGTCATTTTAGCAATGCACATCAAATAAAATAAATTATAATAATACAAAAATCTGTAAATATCTGTCAATTTGTGCTCTAATTATTTAATCAACAATTTGAGAAGCAATTTTGCATAAAACGCTTTGCATTTTTTGTGTTGAAACAGTTAGAAAGCACAGTATTTTTGCTCCAGGCTCACGACTAGGGATAAACAAAGAACAGGGCCTACTTTTGGCCTCGACTCTTGAATTAAAAGCATTCTTGTAAAACAAATAAATTAGCGTTCGTTTTTCATTTTTTCTTGTTGATGCTGGGCGATGTAGATTGGAATACTGAAGATGCAGACATGAGATTGTCTATGTATTGCCCCAGCACTTGGTTTTCTGATTTCAATTTGAGGTTCTCTTCCTTCACTG
This sequence comes from Hesperophylax magnus, assembly GCA_026573805.1. Lineage (NCBI taxonomy): Eukaryota > Metazoa > Arthropoda > Insecta > Trichoptera > Limnephilidae > Hesperophylax > Hesperophylax magnus. The sequence goes on from JAIUSX010000105.1 coordinate 3,977,774, forward strand.
AATCCACCCTTTGAGATAGATCTGAAAATTATAAAAACAAACATTTTAATGATAAATAAGTACCTAGGCACTTTGTTGAGTATAGGTTCGGTAACTTCTTTGGACGATGGTAATACTGTTGGGTTCTAATTTCAAATTTGAAATTCTATGCAGTGAAAAAAAGCCAAACATCAGGAGTCATTTCTGGAGTATGCAAGCGCATAAATCAACTTCTATAGATTGATAACTTCGGGCGTTTTGTATGAAACAAATTGGACCTAAAAAACCATAGATATGCCATTATATAGACAGTAAAATTCTCATTCGGAGCCTACTTATTATACTGTACACCAATGAAAAACTTTGTAAGTATATTTTTTATAGATTTTCAGAGTTTTTCATTGGTGGATATAGTTAGGCCAACATATGACGTCACAATATTTCAGTTAAAATTTTCGATCAGAGTTATACCCCACTGTACAAGCGTGAGTGCTTTATTTATGATGCAAGTGATAATGCCAATAGTAAAAGAAATACATCTGTGATTAAGTAACAAATTATTAACTTTTCAATATTTTGAAGTTCATAGATATAATGAGTCACAAACATTTTTACTGTTGATAACCAAACTAAAGCCACTTCCGCCAATTTGTAAACCATGACAACCTTTCAATGTCTAATCTTACTTTATTATAAAAAAGTCATTCATTGCTATTGGTAAAATTCAACTTGATAAACTTGATGAATTCCGCTGCACGCTTATGCCAAAAAGTTATAAATAGCACTTGGTTTCAACTTAATTGCTACGAGAAATATATATTTATTTATTAATTTTTGGGAAATGGACAGTTTACATTTAGTTTGTACATAAATATTATATAGCCAAAATAAAATCAATTATGGATTTCCTCCTTGTGACTTTACCTCTACTGAGACAGCATAATATGGAATAAGTAAATTAAATTTGTAAGAAAGGAATATGAATTAAAAAAATTGTACAAAACAAAAGATTATATAAAACGAAAAATTTACAAATCATTTATAGCCATGGAGAGGTTGTAGATATAAATCAAGTCATAATAGAGATATAAACAATAGAGACATAAACATTATTCAAAAAACCATCAGAGAAATATTATTTTATGGACCTCTTGTATTTGGTAAGTTCGCAACTGAAAATATCAACCTTGGATAACGCTATTGTAATTATTGCATAGTCTGTTCAGGCAAGAATTCTGCTTAGAGTTCGTTTTGCATCGATCAACCCTGAACAGGACAAAAGAGCGTGTTGAACGCGCAGGTACATTGAATGTCATCTTGTATAGCAACTCTGGGCATTGAATATTATTGTTAACTACTTTATACGGGAATAGTGCATCCTTATGATGCCTCCGTACACTGAGTGAATCAATTTTAAAGTATAAAGCTGCCTCCGCATAGTTATTAAACCTTACAAATGACTTGTAACAAAGATATTTTAGGAATTAGTTTTGAATTGCTTCGATTTTATTTGTTGGTTTTGTAAAATGGAGACCAAACAACTGATACAAACTCCAAATGACTTTGTACGTAGGAAAAGTAGAGTTGCTCAAAGATATCGATGCTATTAAAAAGTTTTGTGTTTCTTATGATGAAGCCTAACATTTTAGCAGCTTAATTTGTTATTTGATGTATATGAAGGTTATATTGTAGTTTACTATCAAGGGTTATTCTGAGATCACGAATATCTGAGACTGTTGCAATGTTGTTGTTGTTTAAAGAATAATATTTTATTTTTATTTCTCGAAAAGACAATGTGATGACATTTTGAAACATTTAGATTTAGTTGATACTGTTGGGAATAGGTGGATATATTGTTTAAATCATGTTGTAAATTGACACAATCGTTTAGACTTTTTATTGGCTTGAATAGCTTAGCATCATCAGTAAATAATTCTATTTCATAGTATTTTACAACATTGATCAAATCATTAATAAAATGAAAAACAAACATTATGTCGAAGGAGATGGTAAAAGATGCATTAAAGTTCCATTTTTTCTCAATCAAAGTTAAGTTTGAAGGTCAGGAAATACGAATAAATTATTAAAATAACCCAAAGTAACAACCTAAAAACCTATTTTGTGCATGTTTACTTAAACTAAACTATTTTCTGCATGTTAAGTTGTCTCCATTAGATATTTAAGTTGAAAGCAAGAGTCTTTGCATGTAGCGGAATGGAAGCGACAAGTTTACCATTGACTTTTGTACTGAAATATCATATGAAATATCAATTGAAGGAATCAAATTGAGACAAAGATATCTGGTTACACATTTTTACGAATCAATTAACATTTAAAAGTATTATTTCCTAAGCTTTAGTAACTCAAATTAATAAAACTAACCGTCAAGAGTGTTCTGCAGCTCGAGAACTTGTGAAATGAGCCTGGCCTTTTCCTCTTGTTCGTCGGCATTTATATCGGGATCCAAACTTTGTGGACCGCCACCCAACCCAGGACTAGACGACCCGTTTGTGTATGAACTCGGTATGGAGTCCATCGATCTACCATGATTTAGGTCATTATTGTCATTCGGATCGTCGGTTATTATGACCTGGGGATCATCGTCCGCCAAAGGAATATTTTCATCTTGCAGTTTGGAACCGATCATTGACATGGTAGACGTTGTTAAAGGAACGTTCGTTAAGCCTGATAAGTGCTTTTCAGCTTATGAAGGTGTTTTTACAAAATCCACAATACCTAAACAAACGAGAAAACCCTCGTCTGTGCTTGTCTGGTTTTGATATGTCACAAAATATCGAATGACATTTGGCGCACCATAGACAATTTCAAGGAAAGGCATAGATTACAAATTATAATACGTGAGGCTTTTACCATGCTTTTTATAAAAAGACTTTCATCAGTACCTACCTACTAAAAGCTTTTAAAATACAAGCACAAGTTATAATCTAGGAAGAAATATTCGTCAAAGGTTATAATATTATTATCGTAATATAATATAATCCATTTGGTGAGAGAAGAGATGCTGCGATGGTGGAATTAAATTACAAAAAATGAATCTCATTTTGTCTATTGATGGGCATGTTTACCATACAGCAGAAATTTGTTTTCATGATATTTGCAAGCTTATTTTACTGAATTGTATTTCATTTTTGTATAAATTTTAGTATGATGTGTATGAAAGAGGAATATTTTCTGGAGTACGGTAAAACTCCTATGGAAAAAAAGCATCTACCTTTACCACAACAAAATATACTAAATATAGTTTCTGATGTAGATTAAAAATTATATGACTAAAATATCTTCTTCTCACTTTTCTAAAACCGGCAGCTCTGTGTAGGTCATTACACGGACATTACACCTTACAATGGCATTGGGAGGTTCAAGGGTCACCTACATAGATGTACTACTCACATTATCTATATGCCACTTCAGTGTGTGGATTGTGGGTGAAAATACCTTTTATCTTACTGCTAACCTACATATTAGTCTCTTGTTCTTTACTTACATTACGAATCATTATACAGGGTGTCCGGGGGTAAAGTGCAGTAACTTCGTGGGGGGATTCTACATGATCGTAGGAGTAAAAAAGATAAATAACTTTTTCCGAAATTCCAATTTTTTATTTTTCATACAAAAAGACATACCTGCTAAAAAGCCATAGTGTAGGTGCAAACTTACCCGATAAATTCGCAAGTGTGAACGTGGCAACGTTGCATATTTATGAGTGGCGCGTATCCATGGAAACCGCATGTGAATTGTAAACAATAACAACACAGAGTTCGCCGTATGTTTTGATATTTTACCAAATTCAAAAAGAGAACTGCACTAAAATCACGTTACACTTTTTATTATAAAAAATATTAATAACTCATTGAACACTTAACTAATTTCATCGCTTTTTACTAATAGGCCACTTGCATCATATTTTTTAAATTTTTTTTCCGGTTAAGGAAAATATTCTAAGACATTCTGTATTATTATTATTTTTTTAATCGTATTTTTGAAACCCTGGGGATTTTTTGAAAATTTCAATCCGAAAAATCAGACCTTTTTTTATAAACCGGAAAGACGGGACATAATTTTATAGGTGAGAAAAAACAATGATTACATAGCCGAAAATCATTAAAAAAAAAGAACGTTTTCCACACGAATGACACAGCAGAATAACGAGGCATACCAAAAATATTACATCTCATAAATATTTTTTTCCTTGATCCATCTTATTGATCATAAATCATTAAAATGTACAACGTCTATATTAATAAATTCAATGTAATATACTTGTACTTGTAAATTATAATAATAAAAAGAATATTATAAAATTTGATTTTGATAAAATCAGCACCATAACCATTATACCTCTAAAACACGTACCGACATCTAAATTGTACGGGGTTCTCTTCACATCTGTCAAAAATTCAAACCAAATGAAAAGTTCGCAGAGAACAAACAATAAATCTAGTGAACGAATTCAAAAATTCTTAGATAAATTAAATTTTCAAAGTTGTTTACTCCGCCCGTCAAATTTTGTGACACATTACATTCAAAGCACGATTTACTAATAGCGGGGGGTGCAGGAGGGGGTGCGGGGGACAGTTTACCAGCTGACCGAATGAATTCGGGTGCCGGGGGTAGCGGGGATTAGTTACCGAGGGGGCGCGGGATGTAGATTTGGCAACGACGAAAAAAATAATGCTGTCTAGGCACGTCGGAGAAATTTTTCGTTATTAGCTTAAAAGTACATCTAAAAGTTGGAATTTCAGAAAAAGTTATTTATCCTTTTTACTCCTACGATCACGTAGAATCACCTCCCGAAGTTACTGCACTTTACCACCGGACACCCTGTATAATTAAGTACTTCTTAAAAAAAATATATGGAGCTGGTGGAACAATGGCATTCCCATTATTTGGTAAATGTGGGATTGAACATGAACCTAAAAGGCTCTGGACAGAGCTATTCAAGAACATTTGGGGGCCTTGGGGTGAGGGAAAAGATGTATGAAAAATACCTTTACATCTCTTTATGTCCCATTCCCGTCTCACTAAATACCCCAAAAATTCATAAACCACTATAATTGTATTAACCACATAAAATATAAAATACATAGTTTATTTTACACCATTTTGCATACAAATCAAAAGATTGTTGTGCAAGATGGTCTTTTTTTTATGGTCTTTGGGTCCCAAAGTCGTTCTTACAAAATTGAACTAATGGTCTGACCAGGGCTTTTTAGGTTCATGGGATTGAAAGAAGTGAGCAGGGGAAGAGAAGCAGGATCAAATGCAAAGCACAATAATTTTTTTTTCATCATATACTTTATTTGTCAAATTTTGATATCTATAAAGTGCTAGTCCTCAATGGATTTTTCATAGAGATCATTCCTAATATCTTAATACTAACATTTAAGTTATTTCAGCAAAAATAAGTAGGTATCCAATCTCATAGAAATATATTATTAGTTTAAAGATCATATATCACTTCCCAAAATTGGTAACCATCTTCTTTAATATTATTCATTCATTCTTTTCTCAACCAAAACTAATCATAAATATTGAATAGCCAACTAATGCATCTAGACAAAGTATAAACTACATATTTTGTAATCATAGTTTCTCAGAAAGAAATATTTTTCTGTAGGTAGGAAAAAAACTTATATAAAATAAATACTGGAGTTTATATTTTTAAGTATGTAGATAAGAAGTCTTAGAAATAATGGAAATATTTGTGTCCATGTAGAAGTACATGTTTGTATTACATATTAAATAAATGAAATTGCATGGAATTTATGTTGTAACTGCAAAGTGCTCGATGGTGGAGTGACACAGGTGATCATGAGGGACTATTTTATTCCAAGATACGTCTTTTGTTGGGATTGTGGCAGCAGACTGAAACAAAAACAATAAAAAGTTTAATAAAATTTTTTTATAATCACAAAAATAATTAGTTGACATGCTCGAGCAGGAGATTTCGATGCAATAAGATTGTTCCGCCCTAGCCAGGAGCGCTCCTGTCCCGGTGCTACCTGTACACTTTTTTTAGGTCTTGGAACACATGCTCCATGGATGAGGAGGAGGTTGGAGTTTAATCAGCTGGTGTACATGCAACTTAGAGTCAATATAGGAATGCAGGATGAACAGGGATTATTGGATTGACAACACAAACAGGAGATTTCTATATAAATTATAAATATTCAATATAACCATAATTTCCAACTGCCCAGAGTCAGTGGGGCTATGGCATCCCTTATTGAGGTATGCTGTGAGGCTGAAGGGAGTGAGGAGAGGAAGTAGATGGGATAGAAGACGATTGGGAAGAACCTGGCTGTTCAGATCTGGTCTTTAAACACAACTATTACTATTTCAAGCAATGTTTCCATTCTGAATGTTGGTCTTTCACCAGAGCAGAGTATCTACGACTCTGGAATGTTTATGAGTTTGTAGGAACGTGCAGGGGCGTGCAGACTGATGAGATAGGTATCAGTTTACTTATAAATAATTGCTGCTTTAAGTTAAATAAAAACATACTTTCACACAGCGCCCTTGAGGTGATTTTCACCAAAATGGAGATATGCAAACGATCCAGTTATTATTTATTGTTTAAAAGCATCGCTCAACCATAGTTGAGTCAATCACAGTCCTACTCAAACAAATCCATTGTTTCCATCTAGCTTGTTTTAATCTTGTTATTCAAATTCAGAAATAAAATTTCAGCAATAATTAAAAAAGAGTTCATTTTTATAATAATCAATGATTGAATAAATGTACTTGTTATTTCTTTCTCGCTAGTAAAACAATAATTAGGTGAAGCAAGGCAAAATACTGTTGAAAATGTATATATCTACATTATAAGTATATACCAAAGTATGTGTTGATCGCTTCAACTTTAATTGCGCAATCTATAGCCGGCCTTTGGACTCCTTTTTATAAATAAAATTTCATGTGCACATTTTGATAGTTATATTTGTGTCAACCCAAGTGCCCCCACATTCAATTTTTATTAGCTTCATTTTGAATTATGCAAATTATAAATTTATTGTTTTTTAATGGCATGCACAGAATTATTAAACTTTGCGAATAACTGTTAGGTACTATAATAAAAAAAATGTTAGTATAGGACAGTCTCTGTTAGCATAAAAGGTTTGTCCTGGCTGCCTACTTATTGATTTGAACACTCCAATCAGCTGCTGTATGTAGCATTTTTTCATGTGATCCGGGCTTGGTAAACGTGGAACCATCGAGTGATCTTAATTCTTCACCTGTGAGGGCCAAATCACTATTTTTTTTTATCTTTCCTCAAGTCTTACATATGTATATAAATAAGAAAAAAGTACGAGTTTCAAAAACACATAAAATAAAATTTCTACTTTTATCTTAGCAAAAACTCAAATGATGAGTACTTGTGTGATGTAATGACTGGAATTACTATGTCATCTATTTTCAGCTCCCAACATCACTTGAATAGCTAGTAGAAATATTCTATTTAATATTTTTATTTTAGCCTTGTATACCTACATCCTAGTTTCCAAATGTTAATTTATTATTAGTTACATACATACATTATTACATTTTTATATTTTACCAGTGGATCCCGCAATACTTCGCTATTGCTAATATCTTTCTCAGGCGTCTCTAACTTCTTCCACCATTCACTACTGTATACCACAATGTTACTGTTAAAAACCTCATTACATCTAATTCGACTCTGTATCGCATTTGGTGCAGAGATATTGCTTCAAGTATTCCTCGGGCGTCCCCGACTTCTTTTATAATTAAAACCACTCAAAACACTCCTGGTACCAACAAAAACAAACTTTGAAATTTTCAGCAATATAGCAGGCTGAATTTTGATATATTATTAAGAAGATTACATTCTTTTGATTAATATAGCTCCTATAATCCAGCTTGAATCCATCAATTAGTGCAGACTGTATAGTTTCTGGCATATTGCATTCCTTTAAAATCACCTCGAGAGGGTTTTATAATAAATATTTAGTTGAATTCCACGATCCATTGTAATAGAGGGTTCAGACATTTCAGATTTAGTTGATCAACTTTTATTAAAATGACAAGATTTCTAACAAAAACTTGATCAACTTTGTTGAAAGAAGGTTCACACTAAGTAGTTCTACATCCAACCCAAACAAGCATAGTATTGAGATAATTCAGTTTTAAGGAAAAGTCAGATTTAAAAATCATGTGTAATTTTGTAATTTACTTTAGAGGAATATGTAAGTTACTTAAGGCGATGCACTACCTGGTAATGCAAAATCATGTGTTTTTGGTTTGAAAATTTGATCGCCTAGAAATGTTTAAGATGCTTCAATTAAATACTGCGAGTAGATCACATCTTGGTTTTTGAAATAATCAAGTGTTTTTTAGGTAAGTCTTTTTATAAGCCCAGAAAAAAAAATTATCAGGCATATGAAAACTGATTTAAAATTCAAAATCTCGTAATTACGAACCCATTTTCGATTTTATTTTATAATGTGGCAAACTAAATTATTTATAAAATGATCAGAAAAAAATTAAATATTTGTACCTGAACATCCTCAAAATAAAATAAAACGCACTTTTTGGACATGTTTTTTTCTTGAATAAATCAAAACAGGCTGATGGTGTTAAGCGGGAATTTAAACCTTATCGCCATCTACGTAAGGGGTGTTATTGATAGCGGCTCGATTTAAAATATTACACGACGTAGTGCATCGCCTTAATAGAGGATTATGTGTTATTTCGAAATGTAATATGTAGGATTTACTAAGATGGTAGTATAAAGAGATAATCATTAAAATTGGTGAAGATCTTTTTAACAAAATGCTATTTTATGGGTCGGATCCTTTTAACAAATAGGTACAGATGTAGGTACATGATAAAAGATATATGAATGAAATCAATTACATTTTATGTCTTTTTAATTAGAAATATCAGAAAGGAAAATTTGAATGTTATAAAAAAACAAGAAAAGTTGTCAAATAAGTATAAAGTTCACATGTTCATCCATCAACATTACTCTTCACCCTCAATGTCAAAATCTGAACTCCACGAAAATCCATCAGCGTCTTCTTCAATAGAACTTTTTTCCAATGAATTTTATATGTAGATCCTGAGTCTTTTGGAATGAGAGGTAGTAAAGATTTCAAGTCTTTCAACTTTGGCTCCGGAATTTCTTTGCCATTTGGTCAAAGAGGTATTAGCATTTCCAATGTTAGCATGGCAGGACGACGACCCCAGTTATTTTTATGTCCACTTCAACAAAAGCTTCCTCAAACGAAGATATCATAAAAATGGAAAAAAGGTTTATCTTTCTGCAAGAGAATTTCTTTCGTTTTCAACCATGAAACTTTTCTATAAACAACATTCTTTCCAGTTTGCAGAACTACGTCCACTTGTTAAAATGCCTTTAAGCTTAAATAAACCACTCACCTTTCAAGTGTCGAGTTGATTAACTAAAATTGAAATGTCTGAAACCGCTCTAAGAAATGACACCTGTTTTTTTCAAAGGGCCAAAAAGTAAAAAAAGATTTTAAGAAAACAATGTTGCCACTCAGGAACATTCGAGTAGTAATAACAACTAGTTATGCATTAAATAAATGTTTGATAGTCAGATATTGTGATACATATTATTTTACCTCTGAAATGATCTGCCCCTCTTCATTAATGTCAAACTGTTCGAACCCAAACACCAGGGGGGTAGGGTCACCGATGTGGAAGATGCGGGATGATGTGCCCTTGTTTACTCGGAACTCAACTGTCTTGGCCATCAGTATGTTGGTAATCATGTAGATTGATTTTAGTCCTTTTGTTTCTGTAAACATAAAGGAAACATTTTTTAAACAATAACATTTTCAGAAGTATCCCTGTTGCCATTTGCCATTGACTCTCAATGTTGCTAGGCATATACCACTGTATCTGTACTTTTAATTTGTTCATCAATTTAAGTTTTTTCATTGGCATTATTGGCAACATTGCACTTTTTGTGGAAATATTAAAAAAAACACAATGTTTTGTCAAATCATTGATTTTTCATGTAAATGGCGCTCAAATTCATCCAAATAAAATAATAATTATATAATACAAAGGACACAAGGCTTTTACGTCATCCTATATTTTAAATTGTGTGCTTTCTTTGAAAATGAAAATATGTACAAAAATCAACAATAATATTTCTTTTAGAATTTTATTACATACCCATATATTTATTTACGTGGAGACAGAAATTTTAACATAGTGATGTAGGTACCTAGCCCTATGTACTCCTAATATTTTTTAATATTGTATACTAGCTACTCCAATGTGATGTATATATATGAGGAAAAATTATCATATATTTAGAAAATTATAAAAATATATTTTGTGGTAAGGCAGTAAATAAAAGGATGTAAGATGTAAAAGATGTTGGACCCAAATGCAAACTCAGTGGCTGGGCTTACATCGCGTTTAGGTCCCACCCAGGCGAAGTGTGTTTAATTCCTCGGCTGGCTAAGTCGTCCATCACAACACAAGCAACATTTCCGCTTACTGTGGTGGTAGTAGACATTTTCAAATATTTTCAGGTTATTCATAACCATGGAATGTTTGTCTTTCTTTTAAAATAAAATAAAAAAATGTTAAGAAATATAATATATTTATTATCATATAAGATTGTCAATAAAAGCAAATATTGCCAATTTCTAAGATGAGGTATTTAAGAAAGCAGTCGCCGAAATGCATATGTTGCTTGCTAGGACACGTGTCACAGTACCTACTCACTGGTTTCCCGTTTGCCACCTTTTTCTGACCTTTTCGAGCAGATCACAGTCCCTTTTGGGACATTTTCTCAAAATGTGAAGTTTTCCATTGAGCCTGGTGGTCTCTGATGGAGTGAAAGTAGATGATCTACTTCGAGGCTTTTTGTATTCACCCACTAATTGATCTAGTCCAATTTTGATTATCAAATGGCTCAATGGTTTTTTATTGTTGTTTTTTTAAATAAATTTATATAAAATGTACGAGTTAATGGAACATATATCCATCCCCCAAAAAAAGAGTTTACGCCACCATTTCAGCAATTTTATTAAGAGGAAGCTACAAGCCAAAAATGTGTATTTATTTATTTATTGGACAATTTTTATAGCGCCGCTTTTGTGAGATATCACCTCAGGGGCGCTTAATTATTGGTATACTTTATATCGCAGGTAATAGGCATTAAAATCACTTGACCAACGGAGTCTAGAAACGTTCGATTTCAAGCAAAAAACTGGTTTTTACTTATTTTGTAAATAATTTTATAAGAAAGCAAAAAAGTTAATCAAGTGAAACTGTCACAGATAATCTTAGTTATAAAATTGTATTTTTTAAAAGTCATTTCCTTTATGCGTTCATAAATTTCTATTGAAAAAATATTTTTTGTAGTAATTTGCATTTATATTTTTTATTTAGTAATTTATTTTTTTATTTGTATTCTACTCAAGCGAAACGATATGAAAATCTTCAATTTAACTAAAGCATATTTTTTGGTTTTCATAATGTACACCAATTCGTTATAAAGATTAATCAAAATAGTGATTTGGCATTAAGCTTCGCCGAAGCAATACGACGATGCATACTGATCAGCACGATCAACCCCACCCAAGGATTTAGTATAATCAATGATAATGTTTGGTTTATCCTTAATGATGACGCCACCACCCTTTGTCATCCTTCTAATGGATGTGGATCCTGTTTTTGCAGAGTTTATTATATAAAGACATTGTTACGACCCTTTTGTTCTTTTGTCCACACAAGGAGCATTTTTCTGCGTTTTTTGACGACAATAATTTTTCGTGGTGAAATTTTGACCTTTTGATTTCATTTGGTATCCCTTTTCTATTCGTCATAAGCGTTCCTGTTAGATGACATTTTTAATTCCAATAGTTCATCAGCGAGTGGAATGCTATTTAACTAACTTGTGATAGCCTTGTGCATTGGGAATAAATCTGTAAATTATTTTGATACAGATGTAGCGGAATCCTTGTGGTTACTGGTAGGCGGGTAGGTCTGGCCGGATTAGTACTGTGGTGAGGCTTCCGTAATAAGGAAGAATGTTATAGACATACCCTGTTTTCTAATCTGTCAAAACATATATTCTAATTCCCCATTTTGTTGGTTTATTTGGGTTATACGAGATGAAACAGATCTTTCCTTTCACAACCAATAAAATACTTGGAAAACATCTCATTGATGTATTCCAAAAAAATGCTTGCCTTTGAATTTTGGTTCTTAATTGCTTGTTATCTGGATTTGTTTGTTTTCAGGTGAAGCATCCAAAATATTTTGGTTGAACCTCGATATTGTAAATACTTCAGAAAAGAAAGGGATCCTGCTATTGCATTTGGTAGTTCAATATTTTTGAATATTTGCTAGTGGCATTGCTCCTATATTAATAATGACTCCAATGGATGGCGAAAATTCATCTATTTCACATATCTACCACTGAGCTAATGGGACCCTATCCCCTTCGAATAAGAACTACCAACATTGTCTTCATTTTTTTTTTCACTGCACATTTTTTATTGGCAACTATCTTTATGTATGAGCCCCGGCAAGGCAAGGGTCCTGGGTTCAAGTCCTAGATGTGACCGCATCCTTTTCTAATTTTTCTGTTTCAGATTTTCGTTTAGAAGTCGCTAATATTGTCTTCAATAATTAAGTATTACAATTTGAGGTTTTACTCAATAAAGTTATTCCAAAAAATAAAAATATAATATCATTATTGCTATCGATCGGAGTTTCATCGGAAAAGGCACTTTGCACTTCGAAAACAAACTCGTTTTCACGACCACTGAATTGATTTAGATAGTTGATTTATGATTCAAAATTTTTCTCCATATTTTTTGCGTAGTAAAAATTATTGAAATAAAATGAATGCGTAGTTATTCTTATGAATGAAAAACAGAGCAAAAAGCACAACCCATCGCTAATGAATACTATATACATCTGAACAGATCATGTGAATATACCTGTAAAAGGACCCTTTTATATACCTGTTGTGTATGTCGCCGCTGCGGCGCCATCGGAGTTGGAATGTTTTCTACGTCGCCGTGGCGGCGACAAGGCTAGCTTTGTAGAAAGTGAGCCCGTCGTTCGACTGATTCGGTATCGGTACGAAATCGATTAAAACCGGAGACCCTGCGCAGAAAATCCCCCAATGGTTGCTCCGCAAACTGTAGTGAACTTTACTTTTTTACCCACGGTCTCCGGTTACTGTCGGTTTCGTACCGTCACCGAGCCAACGAGGCGACCGCGACGGGCCTAATTATAATAATATTTTTTCAAATAGGTTTTCAGAATGAACAACCACAAAAAATTTGAAAAAAATATGCTTACCCTTTTCTTGGGAGATGAAGACATTGTTTATGGGAGATTTATCCTTGGGAAACGTCAGTTTCGAGATGTTCAGCATTATCACGCGCACCTTGTTCTTTATTTCTTCATCTTGCAGGGTGATCTGAAAAAAAACAACAATAATGCATGTAGATATTGAAATTAACACGACATTTGATGCAGGTTTTTTTTAATATGATGATTATAAATAAGCATAGACAATAATAGTGTTGTTGAAATTGAATAGATTTTTTACGGCTGATTGTTTTTTTTTTATTTTGTAAAAAAATCCGTCGAGCGCCATTGAGCAGGTACTAGGAAGGCAAGTATCTACCTATTTGATAAAGAGATTTTTTTAGGTAAGCCCTGTCATTGTCGGTGCAGTATTTTGTCATTTCTGGTAAGAAAGAGAAAAAACCTAAATAACCGCACACCGAACCATAAAAGTAATCTTATAAACCAAATAATAATAATTCACAATACCTTGGATACAATGCACGAGCATAGGACGTATTATAATATTATATTCGTACGTCTGCGTTAATTTTAAATGCTTTATTGTGTTCATTTGAAGGTTGGAGTTAAAAAATATACCCAACCGTCACGTCGATGAACAATATTATTGAACAATGGTGGTGTTGTCGTCCCATCGCAATTTTGTTTGAAACGAACATGCAACTTTACTGTTACGGTTATTCATTCAAACATTAATTATTTGAAGTTGAACGTTTTTCGTAAAAATACGTATTGTTCAAATTCAAATATCAGTGTGCTACATCGTTAGGTAAACAGGCAGAAAATTATATATTATTATCCATTAATCATTACAGTTACAGTGTTATGCCTATATAATAATCTATAATTCTGCTTTTCTTTAATTGAAACAGTATCTCCTAAACAAATGATGGGGATTAGAAGCCGTAGAAAACGAATCGATTCCACAAACCCAATCGAATTGGGTAATTTTCTTTTCCGCCAGACAGCTTACCCAAATCCGCTATAAAGATTATGCGATGTGAAGCCTCAGACAGAGTGCAATACTCGGCTATTTTTCATGAGTGTGTATTCATTGTTTCGTAAATTATTTAAATTCACACTACTTATATTGGTACACTTTTACCTAATTAACCGTCGATCAGGGTTGACATTTTTAAATTTTCATAATGATGAATAATGTTTTTAAAGCAAAAACTGCTCCAGAGGATAGGTGGACAGGTACCCTATATTTATTTATTTATTAGACAATTTGTATAGCGCCGCTTTTGTGAGATATCACCTCAGGGGCACTTTACAGTTGATGCAGGTATTACAAAAAATATCAATATTACAAAAATATATAAAAATAAAAATTATGTATTTGATATCATTCAAATAAATAATCCATTTCTGTTTATTTTTCACATCAAACAGAAATTAAAACCCTTTGATAGTAGATAAAGCGTGAGTGGTTTATTTATGAATAACGCCTTCAGAAGGCAAAGCGACTGTTTCCGCCAATTACTAAAATCAATTCCCCACAAGAAAAACATTTTCTTTTAATTCAGCACTTTATTATTTGATAAGTTGCATAATATTTTTAAATTATAATTTCACGGATTCGAGGTTAATTAATTAATGGGTACCTACTTACTTGTAACGAGGAAGCCGAATAGTGTGCATTAAATGTTTTATAAGTATATAGGTAAGTACCATTTGACAAGAAGTTTTTAATTTATTTTCACAGATTGCTGATGAAAATACTGTCGAAATAGTGATGCTATGGTGAGTTGTTTTTTATGATGCTTATGTATTGATTTATACATATATTGATAGTTGTCGTTAGGTAACTAAATAATACAATTTAATTGAGTGTTTTTAAGTATTTTCTCTTTGAAATGTTAACCAGAGACGGTTGGCGAAAGATAGATTGTCTCCGATTACACGTTTTCAAAGGAAACCACAAATATACACAGGAAATAAAACATGGCGGAGTTTTCTTTGATGATAAGAAAAACAACTTGAAGCGAAAAACAGACAGCTAAAACCACTTATCTAATTATCAAAATCCCGGTAAACTTAATTTCAGATATAATTTTTTATTCAAATTCAAATAGAAGTGTGCAATTTTTTTGCAGGTTCTTAAAATTACTTTTATTTTTAATTTTGTAGCACAATTCCAAAGATTCAATCGAAAATTTAAGAAGTTAAACAGTTTGTTCTGCACGGAGAAAAATGAATATTTCTAATTTATTAAGAAACTCTTCAAATTATTCGTAATCCTGTTTAAAAAACTGGATTGTATGCCCTTAACGAATAAAGTGATAGGTTTCCAAGTAACCTTTTAGTCGAATACGAATATATTATCACGAATTAATACGTGTTCATACAATTCCTGATATTTTCGCATTTCGTCATTATACATTACCAAGGTATAATGGCAGGTGCATGAAAACGGGTGGCGATTTATTAGACATTTAGTAAAAGTTTGTCAGTAAACGACCTGTAATCCCGTTTTTAACCGGATTACCGATAATTTGAAAAGATTATTAATAAATTAGCAATACTCATTTTTCTCCGTGCGGAAAATCCAAAAAATGTTACTTCTCGACAACACCCGTGGAGTAGGATTCTATAAAATCAATGACAAGATTTTATAAAAATCATTTCGGAAGTGGTATGAGACGATACAATAAAAGTTGAGAAAACTTGATTTCGAAGCAGAAAAGCTTTCAGGAAAAAATAAAAGAGAAACTAAGGACGGGTTGTTTCGGAGAATTTGAACAATTCATCAAATTTCAACGTTCATTTTCGGTTTCTGTGAAAGACTTATTCAAGTTCTGTTTTTATATCATTGTAGGCTAGTTGCTTGACAAAACTGAAATAAAAACAGAACTTGAAAAAATCTTTCACAGAACTTGAAAATGAACGTTGAAATTTGATGAATTGTTCAGATTCTCCGAAACAACCCGTCCTTATAGAATCTTCACTTGAATCTCAGATAAACTCAAATACTTCAAAGCAGAACTGTAATCTAATAAAATAATCTAATCTTTTTACTATGTAATCGAATAGTAAAGAGTTCCAAGATACTTACTATACGAACTTCAAATCTCCTCAATACCCGACCTTTACCCTGGCCCTGGCTCACAATCTAGGACGGGTTGTTTCGGAGAATTTGAACAATTCTTCAAATTTCAACGTTCATTTTCAAGTTCTGTGAAAGATTTTTTCAAGTTCTGTTTTTATTTCAGTTTTGTCAAGCAACTAGCCTACAATGATATAATAACAGAACTTGAATAAGACTTTCATAGAACCCGAAAATGAACGTTGAAATTTGATGAATTGTTCAAATTCTCCGAAACAACCCGTCCTAAGAAATTATACCAAATATTTAATAACATTATTTTTTTCTTAAACACAAGTTAATCTTGGTACGTACTTAGCTAGAAATGTGCCTGTTTACGGTCACATTTGAATTCAGTGATATAAAAAATAAATTATTACATGATATAGTGAAAACTTTTTTTTAAACAGTTTTTCTTAAACACAAGTTAATCTTGGTACGTACTTAGCTAGAAATGTGCCTGTTTACGGTCACATTTGAATTCAGTGATATAAAAAATAAATTATTAAATGATATAGTGAAAACTTTTTTTTAAACAGTGTAATTAACTCATACATTCTTTAAAGAAAGCTCGTCCTCTTTCAAATTGTCTATGTTGAACACGGATAATAAAAAGGGATATTGAATTATTTGACTTTATATCGGTGTTCATTGAATTGTCTATTTTAGGAGCGATCGAATGTGGTTCTAGTTTTGGGGACAACGCATCTCAGGCTTGATGAAAAGCTAGGTGTTGTAAATACTTTCAGCTTCATAATTGCTACAATTATAGTAATCCCGTATTTTTAATAATGTACTTTCCAAATACTATAATTTCAATATCCCGTGATTTTGCACGGGGCTGCTCTAGTACATAAATAATTATGCAATAACTTGTCGACTAAACGCTAGACAAACCACTGATCTCAACGAATTAAGACGAGACAATACCCTAACATCAAGAACGACGTAAGTGAAGAAGCAGTTCAGTACGGTTGAATTTGCCCCTTGCAAATCTCTAAAATAAAGTGGGAATCTTAACAAAATAAGTGGTGAAGTCGTGTAAATACAATATTCAGCGCGGCCCGGCGTAATGGATGAACCTACGGTCGAATTTGTCCTAGCAGGCCTAGAAAATTATTTTTTCCGTGGGGTTTATATTATTTCTGATGAACGTGTCACTAAAATCTCACTCAGATGTTTCTAGAGGGATCCCTCGGAAAGTTACTAATTCATCGTCTAAAAAAATAAAATCTGGTACTTACCGCTAATTTTATGATTGAAAAACGTTTTATAAAATTTTCAAAACGTTTTACATAAAATATTTCAATGGTAAAGTACTGTTTTAATTAATCTTAAATATAAATAACTTCTAACCTCTAATATATATATATATATATATATATATATACATATTATCGTTACGAATTTTTCGGAATTAATTAAAAAGTGAGCCACGAGCGCACTCCGGGGCGAGTCTTGTGCCGCCCTAAAACGATCCATTTAGGCGATGCACTACGTCGTGTAATATTTTGAATCCAGCCGCTATCAATAACACACCTTACGTAGATGGCGATAAGACTTAAATTCCCGCTTAACCCCATCCATCTGTTATGATTTATGCAAGAAAAAAACATGGCCAAAAAGTGCCTTTGATTTTATTTTGTGGATGTTCACTGTTCAGGCACAAAAATTTAAATTTTTTTCAATAATTTTATAAATAACTTAAATCGCCACATTATACCATAAAACCATAACCGAAAATGGGTTCGTAAGTAGGAGATTTTGAACTTTAAAGCAGTTTTCATAGGCCTTATACATTATTTTTTTCTGGGCTTATAAAAAGACTTTTCAAAAAATACTCGATTATTTCAAAGGCCAGGATGTATTCTACTCGCAGTATTTAATTAAAGCACCTGAAACATTTCTAGGCGACAAAATTTTCAAACCAAAACACATGATTTTGCATCGCCTTAATAACTTAAAACCAATAAGACGCTGGCAGACACATTTAATTTCACTCACACGAGCATGTCGCTAGCGGGCGGTACGTGGTACATTTGCCAAGTGCCACTTAACCTAGACTTTTTTTAAATGTGAATTCCGCACCAGAGTCCCAACTGATCCCAACCGTCTGGAGCCAGTGATTCTGTGGCATCCCCAATTGGGTATGTCGTCGGTAGTAGGGAAGGCGATGGAGAAAATAATAGTGGGGAAGTAACCATCTATTCAGATATGGTCACCAAACATGGCTAAAGCCATTTAAAGCAACGTTTCGATTCTGACTCTATCCTAACCTAACCTGAGCGACGTATATTGTGTTTTACGTAGGTGGCGAGATACACAAAGTTCTTTTCTACAAGTTATTTTTTTTAACTCATGGCTTTTTATCAAAGTATTTTGCACCGATATAAGCCACTGTGTGAGAGAGCTTCCAATGCGAGAAAGATATACAATTATGGGTAAAATTCGGTTTATGGGAGTCACTCGAATAACCGAAATTGAACTTGATTTAGACTAATTTAGGGCTGGGGAATCCGACTCCCATAAACCGAATTTATTCCACAATTATATAGCCGCTTCGCACTAGAAAGCAATTTAAGTACCTACATACTAGGTACTATACTCTGCGAGTATAATATGAAAATTATATTATAAATGACTTAATTATCCATAGAAAAGCCTCTTTTGTATCCGAAACTGCTTCCAAATTACAGCTTAGAATGAACATTGATTTAATGAGTCTAGTTTTTGCACTGTTAATTCGTGGTGGAATTCCATTGTAATAGAATTAAAATTAAAAAACTTTTTCACTTTGTTCCACTTATTTATTATTACCAGGACCGGTTTCATCCTACTACGGACATTTTCAGACTGGAAAACCAGTCTGAAAATGTCCGTAGTAGGATGAAACCGGTCCTGGTAATAATAAATAAGTGGAACAAAGTGAAAAAGTTTTTTAATTTTAATTCTAGAACATTGATTTCTTATTCGTTGTAAATGAATTTAAAACGAATACGAAATGAATGTTGTTTGTTGAAATTGAGTTATAGTAATTAAGTTAAATCAGAAGGTTTTATTAAAAAATATTTCGTATAATCCGTGTCCAGCGATTCCGAATATTTACCAAATTGAGTCATCATACGTATAGGAATGAAACAAGGCATGAAAAGATGGAAAGACGATGACCAATCACTTACCAACAAGCGGCACACGACACAATATAATTTATAAGAGTTCCAGCGCGATACCTCGAGGTAATGCCGTCACAACACAACGAATGAACACTTAAACGATATTACGCACTTTCCATACTTCCTTCTTTTCAAAGATTATAATAACCACAAACAATTTGCTTCCAGTAATTCAATTCTTCTGTTATTTTTCAAACAAATGCACTCGAATTTTAGTGTTCTTCCTATTGTTCTAAATTTTCAAATCCTTTTCCAGCAAGGTGATTGTTGGAGATAGGTAGGAACTGGATAAATGACATTCCAGTAGGAACTTTACATATTGTCATTTTAAAACCAAACAATCTCTAACTGGAGCATTTAATTTTTTGGTTTGTTTGCAACATTAGTATTATTTCAACTATTTTGCAGGCTAGTTACTGAATACTGAACTCCAAGATCTGATTAAGATAAGCCAAACAAGTTTCAGTGCAAAAAAGGAACAAGCTGGTTCTGAGAAAGACGATAGCTTAATATATCAATATGTATAGATATTACAACTCTTCGCAGAGCCTGTCATTTACGACGTCAAAGAAATCTTTTTATAAGCGTGAGTACTAGTAGGTAAGTAGGTACCTATCTATTCCAGAAATAATGAATTCATAATTTATTTTACGGGGCGAGTTGTGTAACAAGATTCTGCTTGTTGCCAGGCGGTAAAGGAAGTAATACAAAAATGAGATTGAAGGTAGGTACCTACCCTTACCTAAACCTCATACCTTTCATAATTATATTGCCGAATAATCAACAGAGGAGGTTGTAGGTATCACAAATTAAAAATCAAAATTCACGATATCAAGATTCAGATAAAAAAGTAGAAAATACGGAATATTTAAATATAGTTTTTTAAACTTTAAATACATCTATTTTAAAATGTGCTTTTAACAATAAAAAAAATGGTTCGACTGAAGATTAAATCTTCCTACTCAACTAGAATCGACAACTCTAACAACGTCGCCAAATGTCGATTGGGTAGGATCGACATTTATTTCGTGAATTAACTGCTGTAATGTTTGATCTTAAAATCTGATTTCAAAGAAATGCGTATATATATGTCAGCGCGTGTGGATGTAATTACCACATGATAGAGTGTATTGTCATCGACAACGAGTCTATCTGCCGAGTTTCAGCTCGATCGGATGTCGGAAAGTGGGTTAATCTCTGCATTCTAGATTTGCATTAATGAATTACCGAAAACAAAAGTATCTACTTATCCAAATAGATGTATTTATAAAAAGAGGTTGAACACGTTTTAAACTGTTTTTTTTTTTTTTTATTCTTTATATTGGCTTTCACCCATTAAGAGTGATCTTGGCCATACAATACAACATTTTTCTTATTAATAAATACAACAAATTACAGGATAAAATTGATTACACAACATGACATAACATAACGTAACATAAATAAACCAAAATAACATAACATAACATAACATAAACATAACATAACATAACATAACATAAACACAACATAAACACAACATAAACATAACATAAAATAACATAACATAACATAACATAACATAACATAACATAACATAACATAACATAACATGAACATGAACATGAACATGAACATAACATAAACATATCATAACATAATATGAACATAACATATAATAAACATAACATGGGTGTAACATAAACATAACTTAACAAAAACAATACAGAGCTGGTAATAATAGGTAATTACAAAATTATAAAAATAGGAACCTGTGCACAATAGTAGTGGGCATTTTTGTTATTTAAAATAACAGATTTTTCCAAAATTAGAAGCATTATTTTTTTTTAAAACAGTACTATGAAATGAATATAAACAAATACAATAAAAGAATCAAGAAAAATATACAAATGCATGAAGAATAGTGTTTAACTCAGTCAAAATATGCAGAGTTGGGATTAGTAAAAATAGATGAAAATAGGAACCTGAACAAATGAATACAAATGAAAGTGAAAGAAATTTGGTTTATATTTATTATTATGGTCAGATATTAAGGCCATTTTTATAAATAAATTTTGCCAACAAATAGTAAATTTCAGTAGTGTTTAGACTAAGAAGGCAGGGTATACTGGTAGGCAATTTAATATCAAGTTTTAACAATTCATGCATGAAGTTTGGAAATTGGTCATTGATAGGACACTCAAAAAAATTATGGTCCAGAGTATCCTCTGACCCACAATCACAGTACGGCGAACTGACTATGTGGAACCTGGCAAGATGGCTAAGACAACAAGTGTGACCCAGCCGCATTCGGGTTAAGGAAGAAATATATTTTTTAGGCATGGTAGTGTATTTGTGAAACCAGGGCTTAACAGGAATAGAAGGTTGGATTAATGAGTACTGGTGACCTTTTATCAGAGAAGATTTTTTCCATTCAGAAGACCATTGGAGTTGGTACTTAGTTTTTAGAATAGGGAAATGGTCTCTAACCGGAATAGGGATATCACTTAACGAACCATGGGCAGTGGCTTCCTTAGCAATATAATCAGCCATGTCATTCCCAGTAATACCGAGGTGTCCCGGTATCCAGGCTAGGACCACTGATGCATGAACCAGTGACATGGAATGCAGTAGGTTCCTGATCGAGCAGATTAGAGAGTCGCTACTGGAATTGAGTGGGGATGCGCTTATTTTTTGTAGTGAGCTAAGCGAGTCTGAAAGGATGAGTGCGTTTTTAATATTTAATGATTTGACGAGTTGAAGAGCTTCTATGATAGCTATGCATTCAGCAGAGAAAATGGAGCACTCTTTGGGAAGTTTGTGTGGGAAACACAATTTTCTGTGAGGAACATAGACACTGGCCCCGCAATGGGAGTCCTGACTGAGTTTGGAGCCATCTGTGAAAAATTTTATGTAATTTGGCCAGTTGTTTTCAATAATTGTGTTAAATTCTGCATTATTTAATTGAGTTGAGTTTTTAATGTTTTTTTTACTTATTCCGATAAATTGATGGACCTTCGGATAGAAAGTAAGGCTTTCATAGGGGTATGAGTATAAGGGAAGAGTTTCATTGAGATAGGTGTTTCTAGATAAATCCAGGAAAGAGTTGTAGCAATCATAAAAAAGTGGAGGGGTATGATTTTTCCAAAAGTGATTTGAATTAACCTCATACTTTAACGATTGAAGTATAGGAATCAAGGGATGGGATGTTATTGAACATATTTTGTAAACATATTTTTCTGCCAGGCATCGCCTTCTTATATGTAAGGGAGGTTCGCAACATTCCACTTGCATTGCGTTGATTGGAGAAGATTTCATGGCTCCTAAGACAAGGCGAAGTGATTTTGACTGGATTTTATCTAATTTATGAGAATTTGACGTGGACATTGGATCAAACAGACAAGATCCGTAATCGAGATGGCTTCGGATGAGGGCATTGTATAGAAGTTTTAAAGAAGCTGGGTGGGATCCCCACCACACTCCGGCTAGAAATCTAAGGGGATTGATGTTGCTTTCACATTTTGTAACAACGTGATTTATATGAGAGTTCCAAGTAAGCTTGGAGTCCAAAAACATTCCAAGGAACTTAACTTCCTTCGAGATAGGGATCACTTCATCGCCAAATATTACCTGAATATCCGGAAGCTTTCGTCGACGAGTGAAGATGACAACTTTGCTTTTGGCAGGGGAAAGTTCAAGACCATTAATATTTAACCACGCCAAGAGTTTTCTAAGAGCGTTGTTAATTGCTGATGCTGCGATGAAAAGATTGGCGGATATTTTGTAAAACGTTAAGTCGTCAGCATATTGGAGTACGTTGCACATGAAATTAATAGATTTTTCCAGATCGTATGTGTAAATATTATACAGTATCGGGCTTAAGACAGACCCTTGCGGGAGTCCTTTGAATATTTGTCTTATGTGGGGAGAGGATTCGGATCCATCTACAAAAACAGTTCTCTCGGAGAGCAAATTGATAATGAATTGAACCAATTTAGGAGGAATACCAATCGCCAGTAACTTTTCTTTAAGAATGGGTATATTTACATTGTCGTATGCTCCACAGATGTCTAAAAATACTGCAATACAATATTCGTTTTTAGATAACGCTAATTTGACATCTGTAACAAGAGAGGAAAGGTTGTCAAGGGTACTTTTACCCTTTCTAAATCCAAACTGGGAAGGGGAAAGAATATGATTTTTCTCTACAAACCAGTCTAATCTATTCTTAATCATTCTTTCAGCTACTTTGCAAAGTGTTGAAGAGAGAGCAATCGGTCTGTAACTTGAGCCTAGACTTGGATCTTTGGTACTTTTGCAAATGGGAATGATTTTTTGAATTTTCCAGTCCGGGGGAATAATACCAGAGTCCAGGAAGATATTGATGAGAGAGAGAAAGTAGGAAAGGGAATCGTCATCAGTGTGGCGGATGAATATGTTCAAGATTTCGTCATTGCCCGGAGCTGAGTCTTTTAGGTCTTCCGTGGCTCTTTTTAACTCGTCTATGGAAAATGGAGCATCTAACCAAGATGAAGAATTTGGGGAGTAAGATAAAACAGGCACTTCGTCAAGATTAGGTACATAAGGGGGAGCAATTTTGTTAAGAAAGTCAGAAATCCAAATATCAGAATTGTGAGATGACTTCGGCAGGGAAAAGGAAGACCTAAACCTGCGAATCATGGACCAAACCTCCCCCGCCGGAGTAGCAGGGGATATATTAGTGCAGAAATTACGCCAGCTGTTTTTTTTTTTAAAACGAAATGTACGTTTAGCAACAGCTTGGGCATTCTTGGCTTTCAAGAAATTTTCCATTGTCATCTGTTGGCAGTATGTCTTATTGGCCGCTTTCCTCTCCTTCAGCACTCGAAGGCATTCTTCATCCCACCAGGGGGGAGGGTGAGCCTTCGTGCCTACAGGGGATGATTTGGGAATAGAATTGACTGCAGATTTTAGAATGGAATCAGACCAAGATTTGTAAGAGGAGGTGCAGTTATCTGAAGAAGGGGTAGGCAGGGAAAGGGTGTGACCCTGGACAGATTCTCTAAAATGGCACCAGTCGGCTTGTTTTGTGATAAATTTTGGCTTTCTTTTAAAGAGGTTAGTATTTAACCCTTGAGCCAGATTTATAATGATTGGATAGTGGTCACTGCCGCAGGGGTCTGATGAAGTTCTCCAGGAAATTATTGGATATATACTTGGGGAACAAAGAGTTATATCCACCGCACTAGGGCTCTGCCCAGGCAGACTTAACCTTGTTGGAGATCCGTCATTTAGAAGGCACATGTTCAAGGAGTCCATAAGGTCAATTATTTTGATTCCTGAGGGATCCGTTGATGAAGAACCCCAGAGAGGGGAGTGGGCATTGAAGTCACCCAGAATGACCAGGGGAGAAGATATTTTTCTAAACATGTGGATCCATAAAGAAATGTCAAATGGGGTAGAAGGAGGAATGTAGAGGGATACAAACGTAATATTAGAGACAGTAGCTGCCACTAACTGGAAGGATGAATCTGGGGGTTTAATGGAAATAGGGGTGAAGGACAGGGAGTTTTTGATTAGAAGGGCTGCACCACCCTTCCCATCAATGCGGTCGTCCCGCAGACATTGGTAGCCACTCACCTTGAAGAGCTGAGATGGTTTAAACCAAGTCTCAGAGATGGCAGCAATAGAAATTGTGTGTAATTGTAGAAGGCGGATGAGGTCAGCCTTATTGGAGAAGGCGCTTCTACTATTCCACTGAAGAATCCCTGCTGTCAGGGCAGCCATTGGAAACAAGAGAATTTAAGGAGGAGAGTAAAGAGGCAGCGTTGGACGGTAGGGAATTA
The DNA here is from genome assembly GCA_026573805.1 of Hesperophylax magnus. NCBI lineage: Eukaryota > Metazoa > Arthropoda > Insecta > Trichoptera > Limnephilidae > Hesperophylax > Hesperophylax magnus. Next base: position 4,003,174 of record JAIUSX010000105.1, read on the forward strand.
TTGTTATTAATTATAGAGATAAGTAACATGATGAGAGTTTGAATAATATTAGTATTGTCATTAGAAATTATGTTTTTTAAAGAATTGCCATTTGAATCAGGGATAAAGGAATTGCAGTTCAAAGTATTGCTGTTAGGAAAGACGGTATTTTGTGGAAATGTGGAGCTGATGTTACCATTTGGGAACAATGATCAAATCCGGGGGATTTAAGAGGACGAGAAGCAGATTTTGTCATTACAGTCTTCCTGTATGACGAGTTTGGAGGAATAATGTTTTGAGATAACTGGGGTTGAGAGGCGACTTCAGCAAAAGATTTTTTAGAGGGAGCTATTGTTTTAGAAGCGTGGAAGTACGATACGCTATTGGAAGCCATATAACTTTTAATGTTTTTTTGGCGTGAAAGTTCGGGGCAGGATGGATTTATGGCTGTGTGAGAGCCTGAGCAGTTGATACAAGTAGGGGGATTGGAAGGGGAGGGGCATTGTTCTGCTAAATGACTTTCTGCACATTTAAAGCAGCGAGGAGAAGAACGACATGATTGCTTGGAATGGCCGAACCGACAACAGTTAAAGCACTGAATTGTCGGGTATGAATAAATTTCCACTGGGAGCGAGTTGTGGAAAAGGTATACATGAGAGGGAAGAGATTGGCCTTCAAATGTAAGAACTACAGTTTGGGAGGGTTTCCAAACTATGGAATCGGAAGTCCTATCTTTATAATTCAGCCGCCTAGTCTTTAAAACTTTCCCCGAAGATGCTGGGATAATAAGTTCCGTGATGAGTTCTTCATCGGATAGGTCTGTGGGGATACCTCTCACTAGACCCATGCGCGAGATGTTGAATGAAGGGATGTAAGCCTTGTATTTTTTGGCAGAGAGGAAGTCAATAGAATTTATAAATTTATTGGCATTGAGTGCAGTTGTGAACTCTACACAAATGCGGAATCTTCCCTCCGATCTGATACCACCTGGGGAAATGCCAAGTGGTTTTTTTCCTATAAATTTACCAAAATCAAGGGGATGCAGTGAGTGGCCTTGTGTGTTGTTTTGCACATACACGATGAAGGGGGCTTTTGCTGAAGTCGGGTACAGTGAAGCGAGTGGAGGAGCGACAGTCTCTACAGGAACTGTAACCTGAGCAGATTCCTTTTTCGGAAGGACGCTGACTTTTCTTTTTTTGGGAGTAGAGGAATCAGTCATTATTTCAACCTCGCTAGCAATGTCATGTTCAAAATTAACAGGGTCAGGATCAGGGGGGACGGGATCTGGTGGTTTCTTCCCCATGGCAAAGGCCATTGGGGCAAAAAGGAATGTATATTAATATAAAATAACACTTACTGGACTTGGTCAGCAATAAAGGCACTCAAAGAGGACAAAAAATATAGTTTTAACCTACAAAAGGCAATAAAATTAGATTTTTTTTGTATTCGAACGGAAAAAGACAAGAGAGTTCTTCAACTGTCAAAGTTCGAATCGTTTTAAACTGTTGACATGTAGGACATCAATTATACAGGGTTTTCCAATAAGAGGTGTTATTTTGATATTCAATCGTAAAAAGTCAATGGTTTCGTTGCTTGTGAACGAAAGTAAACGTTGTCCAGATCAATACCATCCGATTCCGTCCATAAAAAAATCATCTCTCGATACCGCAATCCATTCACCGTAACTGTTGCTCCAGCCTCATTTTCGAAAAAGTAAGGTCCAATGACTCCGCCGGACCATAAACCGCACCAAACAGTCACACGTTGAGGATAAAGAGGTTTTTCAACAATAACTCTTAGGTTTTCCGAGCCCCAGATGCGACAATTTTGCTTGTTGACGAAGCCACCGAGGTGGAAATGGGCCTCATCACTCAAGATGATTTGCATTTGATTCACTCAAGTGAATTTTAATAATTTCAATGCGTTGTTGAAGCGTGTATCGTTCCATTTTTATTAATGGCGTAGTTTCTACTTGTCAAATGTCAAAAAATGACAGGTTCAAAAGTAACATCTACCGAAATAGCTATTCAAAATAACACCTCTTATTGGAAAACCCTGTATTATACACCCACCTATTTGGTACATTAATATCACGTCCTAAAACTTACGCTTCGGCTATTATTTTTGACCGGCAAGCATTCTACCGTCTACTTATAATTAAAAACTATTTATTAACTACTGTTGTAAAATTTCGTATGCGGCGGAGATAATTTGAAAAATATCTCTTTCTTTTATATGAGTGGTTAGTGAGAAAGAGGGAGAGGTTGCAACTAATATATCAGCGGTGTGTAATGCATAATGTTTAAATTTGAATCAATGTGAATGAACTCCTCTAGAAAAAAAACGCATCGGTTATTGACTTGTGTAAAAAAAGCAGTTGAGTGTATATTTATAACGTGCACATATATTTATATACTAGCTGTACCCCGCCACGTGTTGTTGTGGCACAGTCTGTCTGTGCTGATAGATAAACGATAAACGGCGCTATTAAAAAAACAACATGTTTTTACCTGTGAGAATTGACATCTGTATGATATGGGTATAAAAAAGAGACGCGAATTCGAATGCAACGTTGTTTCAAATTTTCGACAAAACGTTTCGAAAAGTTCACTTTTTCAAGTTTCAAGTTTAAAATAATTGTTATGGCTAACTACTCGTATAACTGGTATTTTAAGTATGACGGGTAATCTTAAAATTATTGTACAAAATCGGCACGTACAACGTAGTAATAATCAAACATACTAATTTTGGTCGGTGCTATGCGTTAGTTAGTCCTGCGTGAGAGTAAACTCAGGTTCAATTAACTCAAATTCCCTTTGAATTTATGCGTCATTTTCAAAATCGGAGACAAAATCTGATTGCTTGAACAACTCAGACAAGTGATAAATTACATACCTTTAATATTTTATTACTTCAAAAATTCCAAAACTGGAACTGATTTGTCACGGATGAATTAAGAATAACCTATGATTTTCACAGGTCTGAGTAATGTTTCTTGTAACGTAATAATGATAATTGAATCCTAAATAATTACAAAATCTGTATCACGAAACTTAAACAAATTTCTAATTAATAATAATACCTATATATTTAAGTTCTGTGAAAGTTCCATTCCTGATCTGTTATTATTCCATTATGGGCCAGTTGTTTCTCAGAACTTGAATAAAGCTGTCACAAAACTAAAATATTAACATTGAAATTTTATGAATTGTTCCAAGTTCTGTAGAACAACTAGTCCAAACTGTCGAATTGTTAGCTCTGATGCCATGAAACTTGCACATCGTTTTCTGTAAAGAAATTCAAGTTCAATACAACTATTTACAGCTCGCAATGATCTATGGGACCAATGACATTTTAAACTTAGTAATGTAATAGAATGATGCCACATACATTACTATATATTATATTGCATCATAAATGTTAAAAACAAACTGGGTTGAAATCGGAAGGTTATAATAGAGGTTACATAAAATTCAATGTACAAACTGCTAAAATTTTCTACCACATATTATATAGGTAAGTTTGTATTTACCGATTACACGTGTAAGGCAAATATTACAGGTAGCATATGTACAGGGAAAATGAAGGTTGGCTAGGAAGCAAGGTCGTAGGTAAACCTTCTATCGATTGGTCGGGCCAAGGACTCTTCAAGTTCACGGGGAGTTTCTCCCGTCGGAGGTCGTCGGGTCATATCACTTCAGCGGGTAAATTTACGCTCTAGTTGTGAAATTACGAAAATTCTAAAATAAACACATTTTTTTTTATTGGATGTAGGTTGCCAAAAAAATAATAAAAATATCGCTTGTGCCTGCTCTACACGTTGAGGATAATTCTACACACTCTGCGCAGTTACATGATTACAAATTATCTTTGGAAAGGCGTAAATTTTCCCCTAAATTCTGAGTAGGTACCTACCACAACCAATAAATTTGTAATTCCTAGAAATGTGCTGTAGGTATATCCCGAATGAAAAAAAATAATTTCACAAATTTATACATGGAGAAAACTGACTATTGCTAATTTATTAAAAATGACGTGTGGAAAATGTGGAGATCCGCAAAGAGTGCAAGGCTGATGTAAGCGTAATGAATAAGATTAAGAAATTAACGCTTAGATGGTTTGGACATGTAGAGCGAACGAGCGAAGAATGAAGTGTAAGGAGGATATATGATGCAAATGCGAATGGTAGCAGAAGTCGGGGAAGCCCGAGGAAGACATGGCACGATCAAGTGAATCAGATACTCGAGTCGGGCCATGTCAAGAGTCAGAATAATAGAAGAGTATGTATGAATGTGAATGAGGCAAGAACGTATGTGCCAAGAACGAGTTGTTTGTCGGTCCGTCCTCTCTGCTTACCCCTTCGGGAAACGGCGTTATGGTTAGTTAGTTAGTTAGTTAGACTACAGATTATATTATTGGTAATTCCAGTTAAAAACGGAATTGTGGGCCTTACGAATGATTTAACAGGTTTCCTGAAAAACTTATAAATTATGAATATATTATCATGATGTCTGAACATGTGTTCATTAAAATGAGAATATGTTTGAATTTCGACGAAAATTCTTTGTATCGATATGATGATATATTTATCAAGGAGAATCGATAAAACATTCATTGATGTTTTATTAGATAATACCTCTTTATCACGAGGACAAATATCGATTCTGTGTACAAGCCCTTTCGACTTCTAGGCTTATAAGCCGAGAAAATTATTGAACTACCTTGTGACACCAGCATAAACATTCTAAAACAAGATTTCGAAATTATTTTAAAGGACACTAGGCGAACCGTCACCATGACCAGCAATGCGCCTTTGGTGATTTTCTTACGAAAACGGCGCTATATAAATGATCCAAACATTATTTAGGCATTTACATTAGGCAACGACGTGGAATACCCGCTGAATACATTTATCGGGTCGTATCAAGTAGGTACAATGTAGAGCGGATATTGAGCGAATGCAGATACTGGTACGTATACATTTGCCAACGAATTACGGGAAAGGAACGAAGCAACTGCAAGCGGCGTTTCGCGCCATTTGCGGTTGCTTCGTTCCTTTCCTATAAGCTGAGGTTCAGTTCGGCAGTTCAGCTAGTATAAGAGCGAGAGTTAGCACTCGGGCTTTCCCGCTTCGGTAAAATTCCGCTGAATATATCGGGTGACATCCCGCTGGGAGTGTAGAGCAGGCATTTGAGATATTAAAAGTTGAATAACGTGCAGTCGTCCAAAAATGTCAATTTATTATGAAGTCAAGAAAATAAACGTGCAACCCCAGGAATAGAACAGAAAGAATGTGAAATAGCATCATCGTAAAGCTTTGAAGGACGGAGGGTCATGGTGGAAATGCAAAGAAGTTATCACAAGTAATGATAACCGAATAACTCATCAAAATTTCAATTCACCACACCTTTAAAAAGTGATGTAAAGTCATGAAAAGTGATGAAACAAAAACTAGGTTTAATTGGTTACGATGTTAGGTTTAGATGTTAATTTTTCATCGTTTTACGGACTTTTTAAAGGTATTGTAACATATGGGTTATTATTCAATGGACACACGACGGCATATCCCTAATGAAGCAATCCCAACATTAGTTTGCCGAAGGCGTCAGGGCGTCCGTCCGAAGTTCCGTATAACCTCGTCACGAGCGAACAGATTCATTCAGAAAGGTTCTTTATAAAGCGAGAGGAGAAGCGCCCCTGACGTGATATCTCACAAAAGCGACGCTGTACAAATTGTCCAATAAATAAGTGGCGGAGCCCTAAGCTGCGAGCGCCCCGCGCGGCACCTTGGTGGAGCTCCTTGGTGGCTCCTAGGGGAAGCAAGCTCAAAAAGATGGATTGTTGTTGAATCAAAAATAAAGAGAAAAGACTTGACTTTGGGAAGATTTGAAAAAAAATGCTATCCAATTAGGAATTTTAATGCTAATCCTTTTTTGTGATCGCTTCTGTTTGAGGAATGAGGAATTCGCTATACCGCACTACCATCGTTGGGATGTATAACGGACATTTGAGACACACACATGAGGAAGCCGAAGATTGAGACAATGAACTTCAAGAATAAAATCGCTGCACTTCTTAATTGTCATGGTTACAATTTTATCAGTTATACTCGTGTATTTTAAGTTGATTAAACCCAAGGATGTTTGAGAATAAATGAGTAATTTTCTTATTCATGAATCCATTGTCCCACAATCCTTTGAAAGAGATCAACATGCTCTACTTTTATTACAGTTAAACACGTGAAATTTGACACCCGACGTGACATTTCGTCACATTATATGTTACAGTATGTTGAGTCATGATGTAACCGTGACTAACTTTTATAAATTTTCTAGATGAGGTATTAAACAATATCACGAGAACATCGATAGCTGCATTTTCAATGTTTGATCTATTCAACACTGTCCATGTTCTTTGAAGAGGATTGCATGTTTTGAAAACGTAATATTTAAGACTGGCGAACGAGTTTTTCAGTCTACACGTATTTAGTCTATGGTCTACGCCAATGATACTCAACCTTTTTCTTCTGCGGGCCACATTCATATGTTTGTAACGCTACGCGGGTCGCAACACTATACTGAAGAATAAATAATAGAGAATTTCTGTAAAACATAATTCCCCACAAAAAAACATTCAAAATGAGTGCTCCCCACAAAATATTTGAAATCCGTTGGGGGGGGGGATTGTTACAGAACTTCACTGAATAAAAATTCCGCACAGCCAAAAACATCATATGTAATTCTCCACAACAATTTTTCGAAATCCATGGGGGGGGGAGCTACGGAATTCCATTTTCGAAATGTTATGTTTAGTAGCCTAAATGGCGATAAATCGCCTTCGTTGGCAACACTGGTAACCATTTAACTTTGGAGCTGTCAAAAATTTATGTGTTGCCACGAGCAAAATTATTTGCGCGCATATTTGTCTGTCAAATCTTTGTTTTTTGGAGATAAATCTAGCGTGTGCAGTAGCAACACTCTTATACCAGATCTGATGTTGACACGACAACGACTATCCTCTTCGGGTTTCAATGTCTGTACGTCAAAGTTGCAATTAATCTCAAATTAACGTGATATAGAATGTCAGATTTTGTAAATCATGTTCCTGATATTAAATGTATTGAGGGCCGCACAAAATAGCTCGGCCGGCGGGCCGCAGGTTGAGTATGACTGGTCTACACCAATATATTCCACCTATCGTCAATATTTAAACAGTTTATCTTTTCATCCAATCTGAGATAAGCTATGTGACCAAGCCCCGTCTCTGTACGTTCCTAAGGCTTTCCGTTATTTGGACTGCTCTTTAGACTAGATCGAATCAAAATTTCGTAAAAAACATTCATAGTTATACGAGTAAAACCATATTCGGACAAATAAACAACATATAATCAAAGAAGAATATAGTACTAATAAATGTTAACGAAACATGAAACACAAGAAACAACAGAAAAATAAAAAAAAAGTAACTGGGAATTGAACCAAGGATCTCTTTCTTACCGCAACAACGCCTCAACCAACTAGGCCACTGGGACTTAAATTATGTTAAGTCATTTTTGTCGCTCTCTTATTTAAAATTCAGAACTAACAATATTATCTTAAAATAAACTTTTAAAATATTGTTTTCTGAATTCGATACATCAAATCGAAACAAATTTCAGTATCTAGAATTTCCAGGTTCACGTCGCTAATTACAATTTTTATCGCCATTTCGACAATGATCTAAAAAATAAGACATGCCACCATATTGTGTTTCATATATTCCGAATTGTTCAAAAAGAAAAAAAGACACGATCCGAAAAAGAATTGGAATTTAAAATAAAGACAGGTAGTAACTACTAGTTCTAGTGAAGAAGAAAACAAACAAAATAAATAATATTTTAATGGTGTTATTTATTTGATACAGCTGTCATATTAATAATAACAAGGGCATAAAAGAACCCGAAAGCAGTAAATGCGCCCTTTTCTTCAGGAAATGTTATACCCACATATTATTATAATGAATATAAGGACAACTCAGAGTAAGTGTCGATAACACTAAAAGGTTAGGGGAAAATGGAGAGGGTTAAATCAATACTGTCGCCAGGCAGTCAGAAATAAAATTAGAAATATTGTCTTTTGAGGAAAACATTGTCGTGCGTGATCCTAATAGACAATAACAGTCAAAATATATCATAAATTTACCTTATTTTATAGCTGAAGTACCTGGCGTTGCCATGGCTTTTTTCAGAGATTTCACGTAAACAGTGACCTTCCTCTTGTTTTGAAGGTCAAGTGTGCAAAATTTCATCAATCTTGGAATAAAATTGTAGATTTGTATAAAAAACAAATTCACGCCGCCCGCCAAGGACACTTATCACAATATAAATAGATAATAGAATGTTTTAAGATAATGTTTGAATAATTAATTTAAAAGACAGTTAACTCCTCAGGCCTCTGGCATATTTACCTTTATATTTCTTAAAGGCGCTGTCAATTGATTCCAAATAAACGGAATATTTCTGAACGTATCCTAATTCTAAAAACTGTGTTTGAAAGTTGGTGAAATACGCTTTCAAATTTTATTATTAAACTAGTGAAATCGGGCGTCTCCGACTTTTTCCACCATTCACAATGTACGTTACTTTTAACAAAACTACATTACATCGTCTTTAATTCTACTCTGTATCTCGTTCCGGTGCAGAGATATTGCTTCAAGTATTCCCCGACATCTTCTACCATTAAAACTGCTTTCTAAACATTCCTGGCACTAATAAGAAAAAACTTTGAAATTTTCATCAACTACTTTTCGAGTTTTGCGAGCACAAACATATGCACTCTGAATCTTAATGTTAATTTTAATCACAGGTCACTGTGTTCGTACACACTAATATCCGAAACAACCGTTTTCAATGAAATTTTGAAAATGTGTATGTATGGTTGGTTCCAGCTTGAAATATTGGATAGTTTTGGACCCGATAGGTGGCGCTGAGTAATATCTAAAAAATATTTTAAGATTTCTTATCTAATAATACATCTCACCACAAATTTTAACTTTCTACATATATGGTGTTCTGTGGACAGACACTAATTTCTATTAATAAAGATAAACATATATTTTTCGAAATTTTTAATACAAACATAAAGTTTAAAAAATGGTTCACCTTACGTTTTTTTTCCGTCTAAACCGTGAACTAAAATTACTGATAACAAAAAAAAAACACGTTTTATTAGAAAAATGTAGTGTAAATTATAATAGATATGCGGGAAGTCGTCTGTACTGATGAGGCCCAGGGGAGGCTTGGAGCTGGGGTCCTCAGGGCTCCGGGTGACCCCCTTCATGCCAGATCTGTCGTTAGGCACTGGCGGCTGTACTGTCACCTCGCTTTTTTGTCATTTCATATAAAAATAATAAGTTAAAAATTCATATTTTTTCCTCAAATTGCGGTCAGAACCTTTGGTTTCATAGAGGTAAATATTTCGATTATTTTATGGTTAATTTATAGATTTGAATATAAAGCGTGGGGTTTTCTCTTTCTAACACCGTTTAAATCATATTTATCACCATGACAGTAAGGGAGATACAACTATTTCATTAGACCATATGAGCTGTTCAAATGATGTCCAGTGTCCAGTTTTACTACGAGACCCCAAAAAACTTGACATTGCTACTAACTTAATTTGAAGGCAATATTAATGTCGTGAAAACGATCTCCGGGCGTGCCATAAGCCGTGCCTATGAGACTTTGTTACGAAGACTGGAGTTTACTGCGCAGTGAATAATAGAAATCTAACTAACAATCATACGTTGAAATTTAATAAAATCTTCTCCATATTTCCAATATCTGGAATCACGCCAGCAACCGCTCTTTGTGGTTGGAGTCTGGATTGATAAATAGAGTGATACAAGCCAGGCACATTCAGAGGGTCAACGTACTATACTTTAACATTAATCTTTGTGGAATTATTATTGTATCAGAACTAATTAAAACATCTTCCCATTCCAATAAACGTTTCTTCATGTTTCTAATTACAAAATAATGTATTTTGTGGGGAGAAGCAACATTACACCAAATTATATTTCCGCGATGACGGCTTACTAGAGAAGGAGTCATAAATAAACCACTCACGAAGGAGTAATTTAAATTTGGAGCATGATATTTTCATTCTCCGGGGTTGCCATATTGATTAACCAAAAACATCATAAAATATTGCGTAACTGGTACCTACATATTATTTATAACTAATTATTAATGATATTCGTAGATTTTATCTGATGTTGACAGTATTTTTGACCATGGGTGGCCTATGTATATCTTTCTACCTCTAAAAACACGGAGTTCGGTAAATTTTAAAAATAAATTGAAAAACAGTTTTTTTTATCATTTTTTTTTAAATTTCTTTCACACGTCCTCAGGACCAATCAGCCGATTAACCGTACAAACCCTCACATTGAACTCAGCTGTCCAATACTTACTAAATTTCTATGTTTTTAGTTGAAAAAAAAACATAAAAAAATATCGCGGGATACCAAAATTTAATTAACATTTTTTACTGTAATTAATGTCAGGAATCACTAGTTAAAGTTATCTAAGTACGTCCCTGTATGTATAACACAATAATGTAATATTTATATATGTGTGTACCTACTTAGTCCTACTTACTATTTCCATAGAGAAACGAATACATGCATATGTCATTATTCATTATATCATTACCAATGTCTCGGATAGCATTTCAAAGACTCTAACAAAGAAAATTGCGCACACAAGAATAGTATTAATATGAGAACATACATGTATCATGTTATTATATTCGTAATCTGTGACAGATACCTACAAATTATTATACGCCCAGAAGCACAAATAAAACTCTAACATAATCAAATTATTAATTGAATATGGAGTTAATACACATTATGTTATTTTCTCAGATAATTCCTCCACTCGACTCCTCATAGAGTATAAGGTCTTAAACATACGAAAAACTCCACCTAAAATTTTAGCTAATACATTTCCTGTTCAAATATAAAAACAAAACTCTTTTACAACACAACTACACCACCAGAACAATAACCAACGGTCACTACAAAGTACCTTCACTACATACCACGTCAGCTCAAAGACAATTTTTCTTCCTAGCTCCTAAAATCTTTAACCTTATCCCTGAAAACCTAAAAACCGTGAGTCAACCCCATTCCTTTAAAAAACAAATTACGAAATGGATCCTTACACACGGAATACATTACAACTACAATACCCATTCATTCTACACTCTATCAATTTAATCATCTTTCAGACAAAACATAATATATCCTTATTCCCTAACTTAGCGGTATAGTATGTACATAATTAATTAGTGTGATCTATTTACTAATAATTTCTCAAATTTTTCATCTTCTTATAATTCTCTAACTTCTCCATTCTCTTCTTGCAACCCAAACTATCTTTACGTCATTTTTATTTTTCATATTATACTAATGTGTAGATTCTGTACAAACTGTAAAATTCACCCGCTATAACACAGGGTCATCCCTAGTATGGAGGGTGAAATATCACAATAACCATATGTACCCTCTAAATCATGTATTAATAAAATAAATAAATTATTATTAACTAGCTGACGTGTACCAGGCGTTGCTCGACTTTTCTCAACCTTCTATAAATATAATTTGCATATATTATATAAACCTTCCGGAAGAAATACTCTAATTGATAGTGAAAACCTTTTAAAAATCCGTTGCGTAGTTTAGAAGAACTAAGCGCACAGCAGACAGATGCGGATAGCGACTTTATTTTATACTATTTAAAGATTAAAGAAGAGATATTTGAAAAAAAGCTATTCGGTTAACTCTGCGAGCCGCATAATAAATTAGGGTTTCCCAATATCATCAGTATTCAGAAGTTCTACCCACGCACGAAAACGCGTCCATAAATAGACTCGACAGTATGAAGAATATGTAATCAAATATAAAACAAATCCTTCGAAAGAATCAGTCTCCTGCAGCCATTCCAGCAATATAGGTATTTAAAATTTTGCCATAACAAAATATTTAATTTCTGATTATTTAAGAAAAAGATATAGAAATATCATGTCACAAAAACAATTAAAAGATGTTTACTTCGCGCTATGTCAAAGCCTCCCTGGGAGGGAGCCGCTGACAAGTTTTTTAAGCCCCTCAACACAACGCATAAAACATTAATTAGGATTATGTTCAAAAAACCATATATGCATCCAACGGAAAATCTCCTAATTACAAATAGATATTAGGAAACTATTCATTAAAAAGATCATTCAAATAAACTGCATAAAATCCTCACCATGCCACGTAACTCACCCACATAACACAAGGGCAAAATCACAGAATCAACTTCAAATGCCAAAAATTAATTCAACCTTTGCAAAAAAGCACGAATCCTTCATAGCACCTTACATCTTTAAAACCTTCCTAAAAGAAACCACTTACTGCAACACTCATAAACACCCAAACTCTCTGGAAAGAGGATCTCTGACTTACCGGGTTAACGCTTTTAACTACTCGGCCATTAAGACCTGATTATTTTACATAATTTTCGTTTCTCAATCTTAAAATGACTAATATTATTCTATTTTTAGGTTCTATAAATTTGACACATTATGGCAAGTGATCCCTCAAAACGTTTTTGCAAACTTGGCATAACATGTCAGAAATCGCTCTAGTGGTTATAACTAATTCTTGTATTTTTGGCAGCTATCTGTGTATGATTAGAGTTCTACCCGAATTTATATGTAATCTAGATAGTATTTCAAATCCAATCACACAGAACTCCTATTGACTTTTTCCACAAGTAGTCAAGAATGGATATTTAATTTATTGGAAAAACTTTTGCAGGGTGTGCCCATTAATGTAATCTTTAATCACTGTAGAAGAAGATAATATTAATAAATTTAAACGACACATGCATTATATACATCCATTTTTTTTTATAGATCATATGGGTTACAATGTCTTCTAAAACTTTATTTTTTGGTTTGAGTGACGGTTGAACATTCCTACCCAGGAACTGGATCCGAATTCAGAGAAATGCGTATATTTTCACGCCCGTGAACGCGATTGCTACCAAAAGTTGATAGAATGCGTTGTCATTGACAACGAGTGTATCTGCTGAGTTTCAGCTTGATCGGATGTCAGAAAGTGGGTTAATTTACTCTTCCAAGATTTACATTCATTCTCGACAACAAGAGTGAAGTTCAAATAGTATTTAAAAAGGTAGGGATCCTGTTACCCTTTTGTATTTTCTATGTTCTCTTTCATGTTTTTTCTAGATTGGCTAATTTATCTTCTTCAATAATTAAATATTACATTGCTGATCATAACCCTTAAAAGTTATAAAATTAAATTAAATATAATTTCTAATTTCAACAACCAACTAAACTAGTCACAAGAGATCGTACGTGACTTTATCTTTCTAGTATCTTCTGTCTTTTTCGTTTTGAACAATACGAGCAAGAAGGAAAATTAACAACGCGTACGAGCTCTCGCTGGGACTAGTTTAGTAGGCCCGGTACCATTTCATCAAACAATAATTTGATCGCATAATAATATTAATAACACCGATTTTAAACCTACCTAACTGACTACCGAAGCCAACATGCTTCAAAAAGTTATCTGAATATTTTTACGATAAGCTTTTTTGTTCACAAATATGTTGCTCAATATGCAAACATTACAATCAGGTAATTGTGAAGTCACCACAACGGCACAACACTGACATCACTATGCACATTATTTATAAATAAGTGGTGTATCCACGTAAAAACTTAAGTACGGTAGGTACCTACCTTTGCATCTTTTAAATGCATCTAATTCCGCATGCTAATTTATTCGGTTTTTTGAACAAACATCTATTATCTGTGGAGTCAATAATTTCGGAACAGTTCTTATGGACTCGTAGAAATCGTTGTGTCTCCCTTGCCGCCATAGTTAAAAATATGAACTAAACGACGCACATTAGAACCAAAAAAAATACCAAGGATGGGTTGTTTAACATAATTTGAATAATTCAACAAATATCCAAGCTAGTTTTCAAGTTCTGTAAAGATTAATAAAGTTTTGTAATTATTTCAGTTGTTGAAAACAACTGGCCAATAATGATACTATAACAGAACTTGAACGGAACATTCACAGAACTAGTAAATTAACTTTGAAATTGATGAATTGTTAACCACAGAATAATTAAAATGTACACCTCTATGTAACGAACAATAACATTTTTTATTTATATAGAAGATTGAAATGGCAGTAATGTTTATAATAAATTGGACTAATAAAATATTATCATTGTTTTTTTGTTATCATTAATTTTAGTTCAGTATTTTAGACGAAAAAAAAAGATTTTAAATTTTACTATTAAAAAAATATGTGTTTTATTATTTCTAATAATAATATTTTAAAACGTTATTCATCAACAGTTATTAATTTTCGGATACGTTCAGAAATACTGCATTTATTTGGATTTTATTGAGAAATGGATATACACATACATTCTCTGACTTTCTGACAGCATTTTAAAGAAATATAACAGTCAATATGTCAGAGGCCTGAAGGCAGGTGGATATAACTCCGATCGAATATTGGAACCGAAATATTGTGACGTCATATGATTGCCTAACTATATCCACCAATGAAAAACTCTGAAAGTCTATGGAATAAACTTTCCGAGTTTTTCATTGGTGTAGTATAATAAGTAGGCTCCGAATGAGAATTTTTCTTCAATGTATTACTATTTACTGTCTATATATTGGCAGATCTATGCTTTTTTAGGACCAATTTGTTTCATACAAAAATCCCGAATATATCGATCTAGTGAGTGGTTTATTTATGCCCGAAAGGCTAATTAATACCAGTGTGCACTCATGCGTTTCCAATTAAAATGATTAGCTTTCAAAGTCGAAAACTCTTTTGACGCATTGTGAATGTTATCTAATCAACAACTAGCGGATGCGATATTCAACATACTCGACTATTATTGCTACGTTGTACTTAAGTTAGTGTACCTACACTTGTATTTGAGTGTTTTCCTGTTTATCATAAAAATATCCTTATGTACCTACTAAAATTTTTGGGTAGCGACAACCGAGTGGGTATCGTAGGTATGCAGTACCTACTCTCACTGTTCAAACCTAGGAGGATTTCGTTTCTGCCATAGCAGAAAAGTTTACCCATAGGTAGCGAAAAGTTTTTGATTTTCGTGAGTGACTTCCGTGAACGGCTAGTGGCCATGCGCAGCCAGTGAAAAAATATCTTATTATTGAAATGAACAGCGATAGAGCCTGTTTCGCAAAACAAGCGAAAATATACCGCCAGGCGATACTGCGGGATTGGCGGTGTTCTAGTTTCGTGCTAGCCGCGAAAACATAAACAAATACGGCGGAATCCAACTCGATGTTTTACGTTACACACAACGGCAGCGAATTTCTCTTATACTGTATTGATATTTATACCGGCAAAGAAGGCTCTGTAAAAGAAAATACTTGATCACCGCCATTTTTAATTATTGACATTTACCTACCTGTCAAACGCTGATTCTTGGCCCTTTTAAGTTCTTAATCAAATTGTGATCCGACGTCGAACACAACAGCATGACCGTTATACTTTCTACTATCCTAGCGTTTGCACTAACCACTGAGCATGTAAATTCATTATAGGTACCTACTACCTACCTCAAAAATATACCGACCTACTCTATAATATTTATAAGCATTCAAAATAATCAGAGAAATATGCAAACTTGCTAAATGTGTACGTAATTAATCTATCTTCTATCGACAAATTAATTCATTATTCAGCATTAAATTGTACTTAGTAAGAACATTAAACTACTGATTTTGCATCAATTAGATATTTAATAATACATGATATTATCATAGGTATTATTATGTGCGCTTTTAAATGGAATTTTCGCCACCTATTTGTCAAATAACATCAACAATAATTACTAATAGAATAGTAACAATAATTTATTAATACGATTGTTAACTGAGATAAGTCCAGTTTTAACCAGAGTGATTGGCATTTCACCTGTCTGTAAAATAATTTGTTACGTTCCGGTTCCGGTTCGAGATGGTGGCCGTGTTCGATGCTACCCTTTTATCCTGCAAGAGTTCGCATGATCGTTGTTCCTACTAAAAGCTATCAAATTGGAATAATCAATATTATGGTACCTACCGGTCTAAAAGAAGAATTGAAAAAGAATTGTTATTGAGATGGTGACGTTTCATTGGACAAATTATTGTCCAATTACTTACTTGGAATATAAAAATGTTTCATACAATATTTATGGTATATAATTAGGTACTTGACTACTTACAAATCTAGGTTTTTTATAGGTAATTTTGGTGTTGCTTTATTAAATAAGAAAAAATATAAACTTCCTTTGTGGACGCGAGGTATTCTGTTCACAGAACTACTCGTTACAACAACTGTTACGTAGTACCAATTTTATCCTACTATAGTCACAGAGAGAGATCGTAAATGATCTTTTTGATACCTTCTGTCTTTTTCGTTTTCATACAAGACGTGTGAATAGGGAGATTTTTAGGACGATTGTCTATGACCTAGGTATGTACGACCATGAAACGACCTCTCTTTGAAACTACTCGTAAATAAACCTGAAACTACTGTATACGAATGCTAGCTATTGTTATTGGTACATTGCTACATAACACAATGTTGGAAACAAAATGTACTTCCTGTTTTGGTTTATAATTCTGTGCAAAATACGTTGCTTTTTAGATAAAATACAATAAAAAGTAAAGACATAACGCTTGTGAATCCGTTACAGCCATCTTTATCACAAATTAATGTAACAGAAAGAGAAGTAACATTTTTGGATGAAATATGTACGCCAAGGTAGGTTACAACGGTGTTCTCAGTGGCAGCACTGGCAGCGCAATACCATAGAAAAGTGCGTGTCTAGCATAGACATATGAATATTAGTAGACCTGCCCTAAGTGATTAAAAGCGTATTATCCCCACTCCCCATACCGGTTCCATTGAGCCGGCTGGGCTCGCGTATGGCCTCAAATGAAATTTGAAAACGTGACGTCATCATTCTTGTGCGAACTATGGTCGAGGCATCATCGGTTCATTTTACTAAATAACACGGCAAAATTTTGACTTGTACTATGAAAACTGGTAAAAATAGATGTGAAAAAAGAGAATAAACCCAATTGTCGTATTACATTCCATATATAAGCATTATTTTACTTTATTTTAAGCATATTCACATCGTATAATATGAATCAGTTGTTACTATCACATCGAGAAACGTCTGGACGCGAAACACAAAGCTGGTTGGTTGCTGGGAAGTAAATTATGAACATTTATAAAAGTGTCTTAACTAAATACTCTGAAACTAACTACGACTCTGAAAATAGAAGCTGCCTTACTTTGCCGAATTTGGACTTCGCAAATTTGTTCATAACGTGGCGAGTAATTTGCGCTCCCATGTAAAAATGTCTATTCATTCAAAGCAGATTTTACTTTTAAGAAGTAAATGGTGATATTATAATGCGAGATGCCTATTTACTGTCAGATTGATTTATTGACGAATCACAGTCAGCTTCACTCCCTTCGTTCTTCAACAGTTGATTTTACCCCTCGCCCATATCTTCTCGTCTATTAATTCCTATGTCTGTGGTGTCTAGCAACTCTCCAATGCCATAGAAAAAATAGAGTGATAAAAGTATTTTTAGCATTTTAGGACGGCTTTTATCTCTAATCCCTCTGGGATCTTATGCTTAAATTGGATAAAGGGTTAGCCATAAAATTGCTCGGTCGACAGGTTTTATTTTTATGACATTGTCAACCGTCTACGTGTCTACCCGTGTTATCTTCATTGCTTTCATCAGAGATTCAACCGAACAACATATTTTGATTGATATTATCAATTATTGGACAAATCAAACGTCATCGATTGATGATTGGAATGAAAAACACTAGTCAGGAATACTTCGTATTATATCATACTTGGTATTTTCGGTACACTAATGAACAAAGTATTTAGAGTTTAAAGAAATAAAAAAAACCTATACCTATGTACTTTGAAGATAGGAAGGAGTTTGAAGTAACCAACCGGTATACACATCAAAACATATACCTTATTTTACTGTTATTTAAATGGAAGATGCTCCGGAGCAACTACCGTCATTGATCCCTTCGGCACCGGTGCAAATTCGAGAAACACAACATTTGTACACGGTTAACATTTGTCACGTGAGAAAGGGTCGTTTGTACGACTCGTTCGTGAGTTTAATAGTTCGGCTGTGGAACGATCGGTGGCCTCTGTGTTTCCTCCCTCCTACAACATGGGTTTCTTCAAGACAAAGATGACATAAGCCCCGAGGGAAATTATTTTCCTTAGAGCCTCCTGTGTCGAGTTATAGAAAATATATACATACATAAGAGCCAATCGTTCTGTGAAAACAGAACAAGACAAGCCTAATCAAACCTGACTTAACCTAAGCAACCCTTTCTTTTATCATGTTCTGTGTTGTTCTTGTTCTGTTTATACCCGTTTACTATTTCGCTAAGTGGAGAGATATTCAAAAGAGAAATATACTATTGATGTATTGATCCTTCGAAAGAATCTCGATTAATTGGCGGAATTTTCAACACTGTCTGCGAACTGTTATTAACTTTGATATCTGCCAAATGTATGTACTATTTTAATTTATTTATTTTGTAAGAAACAAACAGCTTTTATATAATATACAATGATAGATATAAATATACAAGTTAACTGAAGTCAAGCCACAGAAGTTTCTTATGTTAAAGTTCATTGGAAATGAAGTTTTAATATCTTAAAATTAATTTGGTGTTAAAGGAAGGGGAGAGGAAGAGGAAAATAGGAAGAGGATAGGAGATGCTCCCGATACATTCCATACTCTCATATTAATAATCGATCGTACGCATTACTTCATATCGATATTTCTTTAGGTTATTACCAAAAATGTCAATGCTGTAAAATTTTGTATCATATTGTGCACATATACGAGGAAATGGGGAATTTTTTCGAATGTTTGTTCAACACGAGGGTAGATAAAATAAATCAGATTGTCGGGTTGATCTAGACGGAATATGAATATTTATTCAATTGGTAAGTTCTGGTGAGTCCAGACCATTATTTAGGATTTTAAACAATAATATTTGATCAAAAATTAGACGTCGTGTTTGGAGGGAGTTAAAATTATGAAATTTAATGGATTCGGTATAATTTTAGAAGTGTATGTTTAGTTTATAATTTATGTGTTTAAATTTTTTTTTAATTCTTTCTATTCTTTCGATATGGGCTTGGTATAAAGGAGTCCAGATCGGTGTACAGTGTTCCAGGTGCGGGCGAATATATGAGGTGTAAAGGGAATATAGAGTGTTTATGTTGTGGAAGGGTTTTGCTATGCGAATTATAAATCCCAACATTTTATTGGCTTTGTTAATAATGCATATACATTTGCAACAGATCATTAGGTTTTTATTTATGAAAATCACGTCAGATTGCGGTAGATTAAAAAATTGGCTTCAATTTGCACGAGTCCGTTAAATGCAACGTGAATTCAATTTCCTTCCTTAAACATGGTGTGAATGTAATTTTATTTTATTTTATCACTTATCACTGCAAACCGCAGTGACAGATGATAAGATAGAAGATATAACCGCAACACGCAGCTGATGATTATAATCAAATATTAATATTTTAAATTCAGTTTCAAAACTTCAACGTTGTTTTTGAAAATAATAGAGGGCACTACTTCCGTTTACAATAATCCTAACACAGGGTAATGACGATAATAAGATTTTTGAATAAGTTGAAAACGACACATACTGCTAATGGAAAATATTTTAACGATACGAAAGAAGGTCAGTTTTAGCGGCATTATTGCCACAAAATAATTTTTTTATGTAATATCGTAAAAATTAAATAACGTTAATGTTGAAAATCGTTTTAGTTTTTACCTTGAAACTGGAAATTTAATCAATTTGGCCATGAAATTCATTTCAAAATAACCGGCAGAAACGCATGAAAATAATCTAAGTGCAGTAAATCAAATCACCATAGAAGAATAATGTAAAACAAACTACAAATAAATAATAGGTAACACCTTTTTAAATTACTTATTCAGTAAAAAAAAATAGCAATTCGCAGAGAGGTATGGTAGATTACACTCTCTGGACCAACAGTCTCGGTGAAAGACCACAATTTATAATTTATTTAACGTTACATGAAAATAACATGTTTATTGGTCAGATTTGAATAACTAGATAATTCCTAACCTTCCTTCTCCCATCTCATTTTTAAAAATTAATTAATATAAAAAAGAGCGTTCGTGGCGGACATCGGGCGAGCTGCGTGGAATTAATTACATTTAAATCTACAGTTTTATTCCGAGATAGGTGAAATTTTGCACACAGCCCGAGCAACACCACCGAGGACTTGATCTAGTCTATATATTTAAATACAGAAGAGTGTAAATGGCGGGCGACGTGGTTTTGATATTAATACATAACTACAGTTTTATTCCGAGATTGAAGAAATTTTGTGCACTTGACCTTCAAAACAAGAAGAAGGTCACTATCTACATGAGATTTAGAAAAAAATCACCACATCTTCCTTTTCCATCCGCAGAATTATGAGAGGAAAATTACTTCTACATCTGATTTAAAAAAAAACTCTGGTCAAAGTTCGGCTAACGCCGGGGTCTTCAGCTAGTTCCAATTAAAGCAAGTATTGTTTCACCAAACAAAATCACGCACGAGCAAACAACGCCATTCTTCTTTATAGCATTGATTTTCTTAATTAAGATACCTACTTCAGTTTAACGCAATATTCTGAAGTGCCAAAAGTGACAAAATAAAATAATATCGATAAAACATAAAAGGTTTCATATCTCAGTAGACACATATTTCCTATTATGATTAATTCAAGTGTCTAAGTTTCATGGACACGACAAAACCCGACCTTTTTATTTGACTTGACATTGAGAAGGTCATACTTTTTCTTGTGGTCGATGTTACATGGGTGGGCATTGGGTACGTCCGACTTATAAATTACGTTTAAAATGGGGCAAGAATAGACACTTTTCGAACCACTATATAAATAATAATGATATTTGGATGATTTTTATAGTGCCGTTTTTATGAAAAACCACCTCAAGAGCGCTGTACAAAGAAATTATATATTTCTACAATGCTCTATCTTATTAAAACTATAGACTAGACGATCTATTATCAACTTATGGCTAACAGATTGCATCCACCGGTTCGTCGATCACTCATACAAAACTATATGTACAATTCATTTGACCAATGGACGTGATGCTGCATTAGAATGTACATATATTATTATTTATTTATATTCTGTACAGGACGATTATATCCAGGACAATACTTACATGGGGGTCACGGTTTATTATATATTAGAGAAATTTAGATACAGTTCGCATGCAAAGGACATAATTAAAAATTCCATAATTAATTCTTAATGAGCGTGTTTAGGAGAGGAAAAGCAAAATATTCTTGAAGATGTGTCATCGGTCATCACGAACATCGACATTTAATCTTGTGCACTTTTGTCAAAAAGATCTGCGCTAAAAGCTGTGTTGGAATCTCTTTTTTGTTACATAAGTTGTTAAAAGCATAGACACATTATGCTATATTATGCGCGCATAAGTTGGACGTTGCATATACGTATAATATGTTGGGGTGACACACTACGCTATAATCTTACTCAAGAGAAGGGGTCAGATCAATTGGAGGAGTGCCGCGGAATATTATTTCTTTGTATGGGATCTGTCACTTTGACAGATGACAGACGCGTCAATACGGCGCTCCGTAAATTGTTCTGACCCCTTCTCCGGCTGTAAGTAGGAGACGGGGTCACATAATTTTCATATATAGCCTGGCTAGCAGATCACAGCGCACATCTTCGCCACGCCTACACTTATAGCACATCATCTATTTAGGTGTTACAAGTCTGTATGGGATTGTACAGCGAGCAATATGGAGTTATATAAAACGCTTTGCGCTTATAGTGTAATCGGTCACCATCTTTATGAGAAAGAGGGAGAGGTAACAACCGAACTATCGATGGTAAAACTTTTCTTAGGGTGAGTTTTAAAGCACCCCATCTTTAAGGGCCCGCTTTCCGCGTAAAGAATTTAGATTTGGGCAACACCCACAAAATTTAGTGTTAAAAGAATCCGACAGAGGTGTCTGAATTCGTATTAGGAATAATTTTGGGGATTATGAAATTAAATTACCGACATCTATTGCAATTTTAGAAAAACAGAACCATTTTTAGTTAGCAGCGAGCAAATGAGAACCGAGTCGAAATGAAGATGGTTCTCAAAATATGGGTTTTATTACGGATTTAATTAATTATTATTTTTTTTAATTTTACAAAAAACATTTACGAAAGTTATTTGTATAGGTATAAAAATTACTTTACTTTACTAAAATACTATTCTCACTTTTATAAAAGTAATTTATAACTTTTATAAAATCAATAAATATATTTTTACATCAATAAGGTTTTTCTTATATGGTTATCTTTATAGGGTGTCCGGGGGTAAAGTGCTCAAACTTCAGGAGGTTATTCTAAATGCTAGAAGAAGTAAAAATGAAATGGAAATTATTCGAATTTCCAAATTTTTTCCACAAAAATTTATTTTCCGTAGAAGAAATTGTTTTTTTTTCTATACAAAAAATTAAACTTTTTTACTCGAAAACTATCTTAAAACGTTGGAATTACAAAAAAAGTTTTTTTTCTTTTTTACTTGTACTATCAATTAGAATCACCTCCCGAAGTTTGTGCACTTTACCCCCGACATCTTGTATAATATGCGCAATATAATATTTATACACGTGTAATATCTACTTTTGTACATTTATATAAATTATATACATGTTTACATTTTTATGCTCATCAAATTTATTATATTATAAAGAGAGATAGAAAGATCCTTAGTGCTTCCTGAGGACTTACAAATCAGAAGACTTTTTTGTAATTATTTATTTATTCATTTAAACAATTCAATAATTATAAAGAGTAATAAAACATGTAAGCAATATAAAATTACATTCTAAAATGTGAAAGGGGCTCTATTTATTTACATTTTTATGAAATTACTACTTTTAATAGTTTAAGCTTTCAGTGAACTTTCAATTTTATTTTTAACTTCTCTAAATATTATTTGTTTAAATTGTCAAATATAATTTAATCACAAGCACAAGATTCACTCAAAATGAAAGATTGGTGGTTCTGAAATGTTCCCATAAATACGGTGAAAGAACCCTAAACTATAAACTTATTACCCTAAACATGCTTCGAGCGAAATGCGGATCTGGAAACCTTATCGTCAATCTGAGCAAAACATACCATGAACGTCAATATAGCAACAGCCTTTGTTCTGCTGCAGTTTCATTAAATGCCGAGAGATCCGTTTACAGTCTCCAAAAAGCAATACTGGGGCACAACCCTAGAAGCAAAGCTAAATGATTGGATTACAGAAAGATAAAAACACACCATTGTCAAAAACATCTTGGCCGTAAATGATTAAATAAAATTAGATTTATTCAGGAAGGCAAGCATTACGGTGATCGATGTTAAAAATCTAACATAGCCCTAGAATAACTCCAGTATCTTTAAGAAACCTTTCTCTTAAAGCTCAGAAAAAAACTTTCCATGACAGTTAGATATACCACTCTACAACAAGACCGCGTACGGTAAAACTGTAAAAAAAAATAAAGTAATAAATAACAAAATAAATATTTCACAACACAATAATTTCGTCGAAAATCTTAAATCCGTTTCACCTTTCTACATTTTCTATATTCTCCTTAAGAGTATAATCCTTAGATAATGCCTTTTCAAATTATTCGTGGAAGCTAGAAAAAAATAAAATCATTGATTATAACTGCACTTCAAGTGACCTTTTAAATAACAGTAAAGGGCTCAAATGATTTTATTGTTACGTCCGTGCCTTTGCATCTTTACAAGACTTGGGCAAACCATTCTGTAGCAGAGTATAGATTTCACATCTGAAACATAATTAAAGAGTTTATTGAAAATAGAACACCAAGGTACGGTTAGTCAAAAAACGTACAATAAAGTTAATTCTGGGAAGAAATTGTACAGTTGACATTCAGGACAGGTTCACTCCCTCCTCCTCAAAAAAGACCCTCTATACAGCATTCTCAAAGATGACACAGGCTCTGAGAGAAATTATTTTCTTCAGGGCCTCCTTCCGACATAAAAAATAACATCACTGAACTAAATTATATTATTGTAGAAAGCAATCACTTTGTGGTTTGACATATTTAATAAAATAAAATACTTTTTTGTTTTAAAACCACGATATTTATTAATTTAAGAACCGACCGGTTTCGCTTTACTTAAGCATCATCAGGGTACAAATTAATACTAAACAAGAAGTACATAATGTGTGCATATATATAACAAAATATAGAGGGAGACAACATGATACAAATATATTATAGAGGGAGACAACATGATACAAATATAAGCAACACAAAGACGGTCATAAAATACATTAACATAAGTGTACAAGTAATGGAAAACCGCTAGATAATTATGTAGACTAATGGGTTATACGAATAAATCGGGAAAAACAAAACATCAATAAAACCTCAATAATAACGGTTTTTCCGAATTTGCAAATCATTTGATCGATAAAGATCATACATTCTGTCATAGCACCGGTGCTAACATCTTACATAAAAACGGGCATGGTAACAGACTAAACAATTTAGAGGCACTAGAAATTAAAAAAGCTGTAAAAACCAAAAGTCAGATACTTAATAATCAATTAGACATATCAAGTAGTCCAATATTAAGTCTGTTTCCAATAAACCCATAAAAAATTCCCAGTTCTCCTTACCTCCTTACCACCTTGCCAGTTGATGTTTTGTTTCTCCCGATTTATTCGTATAACCCATTAGTCTACATAATTATCTAGCGGTTTTTCCATTACTTGTGCACTTATGTTAATGTATTTTATGACCGTCTTTGTGTTGCTTATATTTGTATCATGTTGTCTCCCTCTATATTTTGTTATATATATGCACACATTATGTACTTCTTGTTTAGTATTAATTTGTACCCTGATGATGCTTAAGTAAAGCGAAACCGGTCGGTTCTTAAATTAATAAATATCGTGGTTTTAAAACAAAGAAGTATTTTATTTTATTAAATTATATTCCCCACAGTTTCAGAACTTTCGATAGCTTTTTTCGCTGGCCCGTTCATTATTTTTCTGGATTCCACGTTCGAGTATTGTTATTTGAAACAGGTGGCCCATATTATTATTACATATTATATTATATTTCGGACATCGTTGCATTGTGAATCATTAGAGCAGATCTTTGAGTAATATTACTCTAAGGAGCAGATGTAAAGTGACGTGTGTATTTGTGTACGTAGAAAGTTAATTCGCAAATAAATCACGATCGTATAGGAACAAGAAAAGAGACAAGACAACAAGAAAACTAAATTAATAAAAATTTACCCCGTAATTTCTAATGCATTGGAATTAGTTTTATTTCCCAAAGTACCTATTCTGAAAAAAAAATAATAACTTTTTACTACACAATACATAAATAAAAATATGAATTATTAATTTTTATAGTAAATTATCGTTTATAATAAATATAAGCTTACAAATCAAAAATTGTATTTTTTTCTTCTCACCTATTAGATAGGATATAATTTTATGAGATAACATTTTTTCTTTGAAATACGGGATATCTTTCGTGTATTTCCCATCTTTGAAAAAACAATATTTATTAACTCATAAACTTTACACGCGTAAAAATTATCTTTATAAATTCAAATATTTGCACGTAATCGCACGTCTGTAGATCATAGAACGATGAACGACACGTCTGCCCCCAAAGCCCTCGAGTTGGCGAATGAACTTCTCAAAGAAAGATAGTTTAATCTGCAAGTCGGAGCGAGCGCGCTATAATAAATATGATTTAAAAGCAATAGGCGTAAGCGACAGTTGTGAAAATGTTTAATAAATCACGGCGTATTTCAAAAATAGCAAAAATTACTTATGGGGTCTATAGAGTAGCATTAAAAGAAGCATTGTGATTTTTTTCATACATATAACTTGTAAAATAACAGAAATAAAAGTGTTAATAATATTTTTCGGAGCATACTTTGCGATTTATTTCTATCGAGGGAATTTCAAATAATTACCGTTTCGGCTTTTGGAACAAATAGATACTATCTTAAAGAATAACATATATTTTTTTAAGAGCTTAACAACTTCAAACTTTTAAGGAAAATATCTCGGAAATTGGATGAAATTCGAATAGTGGGCCCTTAAACTGGTTCCAATTCAGGTTTTTTCTCTCTTTGTGTATCTACAGACGGTGAATAGGTAAGTGCCTAAATAATTTAAACTATAAAGCAAAAAAAATAGTGTTGAAGCGAATCTAAATATCATGAATATTTTACCTAGTTTTTCTCTCCGTAATTGAACTACGAACCTTTGAAAATGTTAAAAAGGGCCAAGACGTCATATTTTACAAAATATTATCAAGCGAGAGGCGCCGTATTATAATTTAGACAAAAATTAACAAAATTATAAAAGAAAATAATGATAATTGTGGAAACATGATCAGAGTTGGGTAGTAAAAGAAGTAATAACACTTTTTTTATAAAAATAATTCAAATCTACATTTTTATTCCGAGGTTGATGAAAATGTACACACTTGATCTTCAAAACAAGAGGAAAGTCACTGTCTATTTGAGATTTCTAAAAACCACATCACCCAATTTTCACATCCTCTCAGCAGAATTATGATTCATCTCGATGAAATTTTGCACACTCGATGTTCAAAATTAAAGAGAAAAATTACTGTCGGCACAAGATTTAGAAAAGCTTTGTGTAAAATCCGGGCAACGACGGGGACTCCAGTTAATATTCATAATTTGTATTCCTTCAATAATATTTCACTTCTATTAGTTATTTTCACTTATTTACATTAAAATCAATAAAAAATATTGTTTTTTTAGAACAGCTCTACTGTTTAGTCTAAAGTTATCAAAATTCATCGAGAAAAATGATTCTTCAAACTCGTACGAAGTTGGCAGTAAAATAAGAAAGAATATAATATAATTTGAATTCTTGCAATGGCATTTTAATTATACCAGTTATTTCTACTTATTCCCATTGCGAGTTCATTAAAATTTCCACATTTAAATGGTGTAGACTTCGCTGAAAACGTCATTACGCCACTGCAGCCAACCGGGAAAACTAATATCCTATTAGTCACGGCATATGCAGAGAAAGCAGCTATCGACCGTGTTAAAACTATTTTTAAAACACACCGACATATATAACAACCGGTCGATAAACAAGGAATCTATAAACAACAAGTAATCTATAAGTTGTTGATATTCAAATTTAATGTCGGCGGTGATAAATTAAGTGGTTATGTAAATAATTACACGTACGTATTAATCATCAGAGAACGCTTCTATTGCAATTAATACCGTGACAGGTACACGATACAAAGAACAAAATCTTTGTAGAACATTTTATAGAATTTTTCTGAAAGTTTTGTGCTCGTAATGTACGCGTCGCTCGTGAGTATCCTATTTTGCTAGTATTCTGGTCTGACGTCAGTTGCACACTACTGACAGTGCTGGTAGCACGCTACGCTAGTTGCATATACTTCTACTACACGTTTGACAAAAATGTCAATGTGTCCGAGCATGACTTGAATTATACAATTTTAAATGTTTATTTTGACGTACTAAAATATGTTTCCATAGAAGAAAATCTATTTTCCCATACAAACAATTCAACTTATTAACCTAAAAACTACCTTAAAACAATATCAAAAAAAGTTGTTTTTATTTTCTACTTCTAAAATCATGTAGAATCATTCCCCGGAGTTAGTGCACTTAGTATTATTATTGCGAGTAGTATTATTCTAATTTCTATATTATTTTATGTTCCTGTTACATGTTTTACTAATATTGTTTCATATTCAATTTATCAGTTTACTGTTATTTCATGCTTTAAAAAACGTATATAATTCTGTTCTTAAAATCCATGTAAAAGCCCAGTTGGGCGTAAAAACAAATAAAATAAAATTCCACCGTTGAACGTAAAAAACGGAAACCAGCATTAAAGAGTAGCATATCAGCATGCGACTTATAGTTGCATCGCAGTCACGTAGCTTGTAAGTATCTTTGTGTACGAAAGGCCTTAGTTCTGTGGACGGTAGTCCTCGCTAATGTTGATTATCATGATTTGACAGCTCGTAACGCTCATGCGAACTCTGGCGAAGTAGAAAGATACTCGCCAACACGGCTACCATCTTGACAGGATTGATCGGACATATTTCCCGAGAGATGCAAAGCGCTCCAGTTATCAGGACTTATCTTTCATTGGAATTTATTTTGGGAAACAGTAAAACATATGAACTTATTGTTCCAGTTCCAAACTTTTTACAAATATGGAACTAATGGGCTATTAGTGATTTGCCGGTTGTAAATCCAGAGAGTAATTATATAAGCTTGATTAGGTATCTACGTGGATTAAAACTCATTAAATCAGTTTATAAAGTGATTATTGTGAATTATTGCGAATTATAGTTGTTCTGGTTTCCCTAGAAATTTAGTTACGCCCTATTTCGGAAAATTCAACGAATGATACAATGAAAACCTCGTTTTCTGTAAGATTAACAACGTTTCACATGAAATACAACATTATTTATAAACAGTAAAAAAACTGCAAAAGACGCACTTTTTTTAGCCGGACAGAAAGTCAAGCTTCGCGACATCAAGTTAATTACGTGTAGTTATATTCGTATCAAAGACTTTCGAAATTCTTAGAATGATGCAACAACAAAAAAGGCTAATTTCCCTGTCTACTTAGAAATGTTTGAAGTAACTATGGTTCACGTACGAGGTACGTTATTGTGTCGTCATCGCATTCACCGACTTCTGTAACAATGCGACTACATTGTGTGAAGTTGGAATGGAGTTAAAAAAGTGGTCGGGCTAATCCGTAAACGAGACTACAATTAGGTAGAGGAATAACCTAAAATGTTACGCGCATAGCAATCATAAATGATGTCCATATACATGATAATAAATCAATGACATTGAAATGAAATTTGTCACCGTGGTAACCCACAACCAGCTGACCCAATAAAATGAAAACTGATTTCGCAGAATTTTAGGCTATTTGGAATTTTTATTGTAAATTTAAAAAAATTGTTACAAAATTGTGTTGTTTTAATTTAAATAATTGTACTCACTTTGACACTTTCATGCGGGAACTTGTAGCACTCATCGACAAAATCTGTCGAATCCAGCCACTCCAAATACTCAGGGTTGCTCTTCTCCCTGTCGATGATCTGACTCAACTTCCCAATGGGACCGATCAGGGTTTTGCTGGATTCATCTTCCGGCTTCAGCAGAACCGAGGACACGGAGTAGAGATTGGCTTCTGTGATATAAGGCACGCAGACCAAGTTATCACTTCCACTTCCAATTTCCTTTTCGATCTCTTCCCTGATGAAGGGCCAAGCATCTTCGAGCTTCAAAGACTGCAGATCTTCCAAGTTCACGTCTTTCCGTGTTTCGTGTGAATACAGGCTTTTCACTGCTTTGATCTTCTTTTCCGGCTTAGGCATGGTGAATTGATTATTTTTCAATTTATATTATATTTCCTGATCGTAGGTATCACTCACTTTGTTTTGATTTGAAACTTTTATCTCGTGGCACGTCCGTACGAATAAACGCAATGTTTTTTACTGACAGACCGTTCGGTCCGTTCGACGTTTCGAGACCACGCGTTGCAGGAAGGTGCAGATGTTCGGTGAGCTTATAATACGATCAAATTCAAGTAATCTACAGGTAGATAGTAGAAAGGGATACACATAAAATATTGTCAAACATCCATAAAAATATAGTGTAACATTTTTTGTTATCGTTCAAAAAGTCTTATTTTAAATTCTAAGATTTACGAAAAACCTTATCTTACGTAATGGAGAAGATTTTTGGTTGTATTCTTTTGTGAAATTAAAAACACAATGTATAGTGTTGTTTTTATTACCTTAATGGATATATTCTTGTTTTTATACTCAATTTCAGGTGCTTGATATTTTTAGAAAAAAATAGAGTATTAATATAGGCACCCGTTAGGTTAAAAAACATTACGTATTTTTAGATTTTATCCCAGAAAATCAAAAATTATGATAGAAATGCAACCTCTGTGTGTACCTACATGATTTCTTTTTACAGGTGTCCGGGGGTAAAGTGCGCTAAATTCGGGAGGTGATTCTACACGACGGTAGAAGTAAAAAAGATAAATAACTTTCATAAATAAATTCCAATGTTTATTTTTCCCACATACAAAAATATTTTTCAATTGAAGAATATTTATTTACAAGCAATCAACTTTTTTTACCTAATAACTTCCTTAAAACGTTGGAATTTTGCAAAAAGTAAATTATTATTTAACTTGTTCTATCATGTAGAATTACCCCCCGAAGTTAGCGCACTTTACCCCAGGACATCCTGTATGAAACAATCTAGCAAAATAGGAAGTGTAATTATATAGAGACGCAATGATACGAGCCTTTATTCTATGGATACGAGTATTATTCTAGCTAAAGTAATAATAATAATTATAATATTTGGATGATTTTTATAGCGCCGTTTTTTTGCAAAATCACCTCAAGGGCGCTGTACAAGTACAAAGTAAAATAGTACCTAACAAAATATTATAATTTGAAATATATTTAAAGATTTGAAACAGATTTTATTTCTCTCTGTAACTGACATTAAATTTTTATCAATTTAGACCATTTCTTCCACGATTTCGAGGTTTCAGTACATTTTGACATTTCAGTCGATTTCGACGCAGTGTCCATTTACTTTCCTCTTCTCGCGCGGCCCAGACGATGCTTCCATTGCGCATGCTTCACCCAATCCTGTCGCCAGCGGCGGCGGCGGTCGATCGGCAGCGTTCGTTCCTCGTTCCTATCCTACTAACCTTATTGTTCCGTTCATCGGAATGGTTCGGAAAGGTTCGCGACCACTCGGGACGGAACCTTCCGCTTTAGATAAATATATTATTATACCGATCAGGATTTGCGTTCCAGTGAACTTATTTATAAATGTTTAAATAATTCCCATTTATAACCGAACAGAACATTTTATATATTTTTTAAATCTCATAAATTCATTGTAATGTTGAGGGGCTGAAAAAAGTGGGGATGGGAAGGAGATGAAAAGAGGAAGGGTGGAAAATACCAGGAATTTCAGATAAAATTGGAATATTGACTGATCAGTGGCTGAGTTGGCATCGCATCTGGGTCTCACCCAGGCGTCGTGAGTTTTATCACTCTACTGGCTAAGTCCTCCATCACAGAGTACAAGCAACATTTTCCGCTTACTGTGGTGGTAGAAGGAGATGTCGGTAATTTCAAGCAACCAACGTCGAGATTCTCACTAGGATGATTCCAGAGATGTGCTTTATTTCAAATAAATCCATTTCAAATGGAAATGCAAAATGGGTATTTACCATTTTGCATTTTAAATGCTTTTCTCAATGCATTTTCCATTTTAAATGCTTTTTTGCAACATTCTTCCTACTATCTCCACTCATCTTTTGTTCATAAACCCCAAATATCAGTCGGTCCTCAACCTCGTTATGAGAGATAATTTCCATTTGTCAAGTTGCTCCCTGGTAGGAGCCCTAGCGATTGAGTGATACCATTAAATAAATACAGATTCAAATACTGAACATGGGGCCATGACGCTGTAATATTAAATGTTAGATAGCAGTTTCTATGTTTTTACGTTGGCAACATTAGTCCCGCGCAATTTTTTTGTGGTTTCACAATCTGTAGTTGTGGTGTTTTTGGATTTACCATCATGTAATATGTTTGTTCTACTTTGATGTCCATTATTAAGTGACAAAATTGTTTAAAAATTCTATAATTATTTTGATTGTTTGACCTGAGAAACCATTTTGCATTTTCAATGCATTTTGAAAACAGGTATTTTGCATTTTGCATTTGAAATGCTTTTCTAAATACCATTTTGAATTTGCATTTTCAAATATAAATGTTTTGACCCATTTCCATTTTGCATTTCAAATGGTTTTGGGTACCCGTTTTGCACATCTCTGGATGATTCTTACATTGAGGTGTAAATAACATTAATTCTGAGAGTTTCTAAATCAGCGCAACTTTCGACTCACGTCGACGTCGTTCTCATAATGATTTATGGAGCTTTATCCATTGAATTGTAACAATAATTAGATCACAATTCACTATTGTTTTTTTTAATAATAACCAATAAAAAATTCTGTAATTCTAGGTAAGTTTTAAATTAGTAGGTAGGTAGTATTAAAATAATATATTGGATAATGCCATCACGTAATGTTGGCTGGTTTAAAATAATTATTATCGCCCTTATTCATATAATCAGTATTTTTCTCATTATTATAGTGCAGCTACATTCGTCGTTTATCATCAATTTTATTATTTTATTTGATTTATGAGATTCGATTAAATCGTAACCATTTTTGATTAAGTAATCGTTATCAGTAATGAGTAGGTAGGAATTTATCGTTGCAATACTGATTTAATTTATAAATAGGTAGTACTTATGGAATCTTGTTCACTGGGAACATATAACAAAGAAGAACAATGGTAAACAATGCTCAATGATTTAAAACACTATCTAGCCCCTATGAACATATACTTATAATTATATTACTGAACGGTCATAATATATTCGTAAAGTTTACAAACAACTAAAATATAATAAACATATTTTTTTCCATTACCTACAGATTAAATTAAATTTTAGAACAGTAAAAAAGGATTCGTGGAATTCAATCAGACTAATAGTGATTTAAGGTAATGCTCTACCTCATGTAAAATTTTAAACTGAGTCGCTATCAATAACAACCCTTACGTAGATGGCGATAAGGTTTAAATTCCCGCTTCATCACCATCCGCCTGTTTTGATTTATGCAAGAAAAAAACATGACCAAAAAGTGCCTTTTATTTTATTTTGTGGATGTTCAGGCATAAATATTATTTTTTTTTCCATCATTTTATAAGTAACTTAATTTTCCATATTATAAAATAAAATCATAACTGAAAATGGGTTCGTAAGTAGGAGATTTTGAACTTTAAAGCAATTTTCACAGGCTTATAAATTTTTTTTTCTGAGCTTATAAAAAGACTTATCTAAAAAATACTCGATTATTTCAAAGGCCAAGATGTATTCTACTCGCAGTATTTAATTAAAGCATCTGAAACATTTCTAGGCGACCAAATTTTCAAACCAAAAACACATGATTTTGCATTACTACGTATGGCATCGCTTTGAGGAAGATACAAGCCAAAAATGTGTATATTCTTGGTATAACTTATATCGTAGGTAATAGGCATTAAAATCACAGAGTCTAGAAACGTTCGATTTATAGCATTTCTTTAAATAATTAATAAGAAAGCAAAAAAGTTAATCAAGTGAAACTGTCACTTTAGCTATAATACTGTATTTTTAAAGTAGTTTCATTTATACGTTCATGCATTTCTATTATAAAATATTTTTTTAAGTCGCTTACATTTATATTTTTTAATTATTATTTTTTTGGTAAACTAACGTTTAAGACAAGATTTTTTATGCATAGCACAAAGGGTAACAATTATTTTACAAGCAATAATTATTCGCCTGAAACACTCATCCACATTGAAAAATCTCCTGATAAAAGATACATGACGCCAACGGGACACGAACTCGTGTCCCTTCGATTTCCGGTCGACAGCTCTGACCACTGAGCTATGGCGGCTTATCTCTTATCCGCGAAATAATTCAATATATACTAGTGTTTCATTCAACAATTACTGCTTGTTACATTTTTTTCACCTGAAAACAACCAACTTTATTTTATATGAGAAAGGCATTGTAAGTGCTAACTCTCTCACTAGATGGCGTCGAGACAAATTGTCTACATTTTTAGGTGAAATACTTGAACTTGTCAAATATTAATTATTATTTTTTTGGTAAACTAACGTTTAAGACAAGATTTTTTATGCATAGCACAAAGGGTAACAATTATTTTACAAGCAATAATTATTCATTGAATAATTATTGCTTGTAAAATAATTGTTATATGATACATGAAGCCAACGTCCCGTTTGCGTCATCTTTTATCAGGAGATTTTTCAAAGTAGATGAGTGTTTCAGGCGAATAATTATTGCTTGTAAAATAATTTATATTTTTTATTGAGTAATTTATTTTTTTATTTGTATTCTACTCAAGCGAAACGATAGGAAAATCTTCAATTTATCTAAAGCACATTTTTTGGTATTCATAATGTACATTACATTAATCAAAATAGTGATTTGGCATTAAGCTTCGCCTTTGATTTGGAAACGTATTTTACAACAACAGTCTCTTGGTCGTAAAAAAATCATAGTATAAAATCTATCAATTATCAAAACAATTTTTGTTAATCTTTATTAAATAGTATAAAACAAAGTCTATATAATGCTTTAAATAAATTAAAGGTTTGCCTATCGTTTCGCTTGAGTAGAATACAAATAGTTGAGTCGAATTAAAGTTGATGTAGTAGTGAATGGTGGAAGAAGTCCGAGACGCCCAATAAAGACATTGACAACAGTGACGCATTGCGGGGTCCATTAGTATTGTTTAAAGCTACATCACGGCACTGAGAAAATAAATTGCGTTGCGGTTTCTACACACCTGTCGATTATACAGGATTTTCCAATAAGTGGTGTTATTTTGAATAGCCCGCTATTTCGGTAGATGTTACTTTTGAAGCTGTCATTTTTTGATATTTGACAAGTAGAAACTACGCCAATAATAAAAATGGAACGATACACGCTTCAAAAACGCATTGAAATTATTAAAATCCACTTTGAGTGAATCAAATGCAAATTATCTTGAGTGATGAGGCTCATTTCCACCTCGGTGGCTTCGTCAACAAGCAATATTGTCGCATCTGTGGCTCGGAAAACCCAAGAGTTATTGTTGAAGAGCCTCTCTATCCTCAACGTGTGACTGTTTGGTGTGATTTATGGTCCGGCGGAGTCATTGGAACTTACTTTTTCGAAAATGAGGCTGGAGCAACAGTTACGGTGAATGGATTGCGCGATCGAGAGATGATTAATGATTTTTTTATGGCCGGAATTAAATGGTATTGATCTGGACAACGTTTCCTTTCAATAAGACGGCGCTACGTGCCACACAAGCAACGAAACCATTGATCTTTTACGATTGAATATCAAAATAACACCTCTTATTGGAAAACCCTGTATTATCAACAATCAATAATTTTACATGTAATGTAACGTCATTGTTAACAATAATAAGGGATTTGCAAAAATAAATCAATTTGCGGTTTGTATGCGACAAAAATATGATGCCATTAAAACTGTTCAGATATTTTTATAACCTATTCATAAATGATAATCAACGATAGCAAAATCAATTGTTTGCAAAACTGATTTAATTCAGTTTACCATATTGAAAGGCGATTGCTCTACAAACATGTTTATGAGCATACTACATTGATGCCAAAACGCATTCCTGCTACTTATCTAACTACCGAATCGTTTGTCGGTAATCCTAACCTTATCAAATGCATGTATAAATATCGTTATATCTCGCATGTATACAGTTTATTTTACTGGCATGTTATGGAAAGGTATGCGTGTTGGCACGGTCGACCGCGGCACGAGCGAGTAGAGCGAGCGAATAAGACTGTTTATTCGATCGTACATGCCCCCTCTCCTGTTAGTTCAACGCGCGCACACTCTAGAACGCCAATGACTCGCCCGAGACAAGCACGCGTTACTGCGATCCAGTCGAAAGCAAACATAAGCGTTATTCGTTATTATATTGTTATCTTGTCTGTGTTGTGTATCGTAGTCAGTTCTTAGTGCTATAAATCATCTGGATCAACATTCTGTGTAGTCAGACAGGCAGGCGTCGTCTGTTTGGCAGATTTCAGACACTCTACACAGCTGGCGTAATGCAATCCAAGGTCAAACGCATACGGGCGCAGTACGAACGTTGAATAATGCTTTATGTTATAAGTAATACCAGCAAGTTAAAATGACACAACATTGGAGCCGCGATGAGAGACGTTATTTGAATGTCAAATGTAATACTGTGTTCTCATAATTATAATATGTTGGATACGAGCACAAGACGAACGTTAAATGTTGTACACACCTTTACAAAATCATACTGTGAAATCAAAGCTGCAGTGAGAAACATTTTTTTGAAAGTTTGGAATATTGAAGTGTTGTCATAATATGTTAAATACATTTTTTTTAAATATATGGGTACAGGAAAAAGGTCGAACGTAGTACCTACCCACACCTACACAAAATCACACTATTCTATAATGTAATGAGAGAAATTATTTGAATGTTTGGAAAATAGTAGTGTTGCCATACCTTTGAAATTAATTTAATTATTTGAAACATAATAGTATTGCCATATCACTTATAAACTGTTTATATGAGGCTACTAAAGTAATGACGACTAATTGGCAGTTAAAATGGGGTGACAAAATAACGGTGAGGTTTGCAGAACTCTACAAGAAAGCAGAATGTTTGTGGAACACGGAACTTCCCTCATATCAACACCAACCGACGAGGAAAAGGGCACTGCTGAAGTTAATAGAGCAACTGAGAGTCGACGGGATGCAAATTAAACAAGTCAAGCAGAAGATTAAAAATATTCGTTCGAGTTACTACAAGGAACTGTATAAAATAGAAAAGTCGCAGAGCGCTGGAGCTGCCGTGGTATATCACCCGTCGATGAAATGGTTTGAGATTTTAGACAGCTTTATGCGAGTGAGAAAGACTGCTGTGCAACCAAACTCGGTGAGTGAATTTATTAAGAAATTATTTATAGTTATCAACTATTTATTTTTGATTTTTTTTAATGTGTTTAATAATATTATTACAACAAAAAAAAAACAACCCATAAAAACAAGGTTTTTTTTTGGTTTGACTAAGGATTGAACACTTTTCCTCAGGGACTGGAGTCAACAACGCTCATCAACACATCGAATTCTAATTGGATTGTACCGACACTTATTCCGCATATTAACTGCTTTAGTTTTTTTATTATTTAATATTATGTCGTCAAAAGTTGATAGAATTTGTTGTCATCGACAAGGAATCAATCTGCCGAGTTTTAGCTCGATCGGATGTCGGGCAGTGGGTTAATTTCCACTTCCAAGATTCCACTTAATTCGTACATTAATTCAAGATCATTATATTAATTCTCTATAATAATTATTACGCGTGAAGGCATTATCAACCTGTACAGTTTAATAATGAAGAAGGCGAAACAGTTGTCACGCCTCATAATACATCACATACACAGCAGAACTTGTTTATTAATAAACTGTTTTTATAAATTGAATAATAATATTATTAAATACATAAAAGAAAACCTGAAATTAAAATGAGGTACGCGGAGAAAAATGATCCTGTTAAAAAAGTGATAGCATGCCAATTTACTGATAAAATATTAGTCATTTAGAATATCATGACGGAATGCGATAATATCAGTATTTGTAAGAACACATGTTCTGCCGTCCTCATAAAGCATCGCTTTTAAATGATACTTTGTTATGAACTCATTCGTTGAAGGCCTGCAGTCCCGTTTTTAACAGGAAAACGAATAATTTTACCAGATTTTTAGTAAGTTAACAGTATTTTACATCTGTAAGTTTTCTCAATATATGTAAGTTATTAGAAGGTTGTGGGAAAATATTTCAAAGAGGGTTTATATATTTTTTTGCTTATTGATTATATCTGCATTGATATTAACATATTTTTTCTTATTTCTAATATTTCAGTTTCTTTTAATCTGCGATACCTTACAACCTGTATGAAGTATTTTTAACCCCATATTTACCTAGAAAATATATATCATTTTTCCACAAATGATGATGCGAAACATTTAGATTTATTTATTGTTTTTGTGTTTAATTCGTAGAACTCCATTTAATTTTTTTAAATAATATAATTAAAATCAAATTTTAATAATATAATTATTAAGTTCTGCAAGTATTTTTTGGTTTTTGTTATTGTTACAGCTGTTTCGTCTTTCAAGGCCATTTTCAAACTGTGGTAATAACCACGTTTAGACGACTTATTTATATGATTCTATTTTACCCCCTCCCAATTTAGAATTCAAATTAATTAAATTGAAAAAAATAGATTTAGTTTATAAAAATATAGTCATTTAAACCAAGTTATTTGTCTTTTGATACTAAAATAATTATCGGCAGTCAATTTTGAAATGTAGGTTTGAATGTTTCATTTTATTTAGGTATGTGATGCATAAATAATAATAAATAAATTAAATATTAATCTAAAGATTTTATGTGATTTCATTGTATTCACAGAAAATTCCAGATCAACACATCACTAGCACATGTGAAGTGACAGGGTCCCCTTGTAGGGACAACCGTTGAAGATTAAAACATTGCACCAATCACTTGATTTGGGAGTCGTTTTGCAGGAATCAAATTTCTATTTAATGAAATATATTCTGGTCCAGAAACCTTTAACTTCTCTTGGGCCACTTGAATACCCTTTCACCACTTTTACATCTTTTTATGCCACCGCAATGTGCAGAAATCGGCGCTTTGTCAGCCATTTCGATACTAATAACATCTGACTGGCGAAGGCACTTAGCCCCTATTAAAGGAAAACGACAATCAAGACTTACAACCAACGCCATTTTCCGGAATTTTAAAGTTTTTTTACGGCAATAGTGGCACTTGTACCCTGCCGTATGATATTGGCACGTGCTATCCATTTCTTAAATAAAATATTTTTTGGTATTTTTGGCCGTTACAGTCTTTCAGTTTAGCTCATCCCCAGAATCTCTGCATTTTCAGAAGTCTCCTTGCATCTTACAAGAAATATAGATTTTTTTTCCAGCTAAACTGCCCCCCTTCGTTTGTGGAGTTTCCAGAAACCGTACAGGATTCATCGGATCCACAGCGTAATCCTCAGAAAGTCACCGTTTCTGTAAACGCAGTCAGTAAAGTTAATTCCGTCGACTCTCCTAAAATGGGAAGGCTCCCCAAATGGGACGACGAAGAAACCTTTAAGTTCGTGGAACTCTACAAAGAAGCTGAATGTTTGTGGAACTCTGAAATACCGCAGTACCGCCACAAACCGTCAAGAATAAAAGCCATAATGGCTATTATCGAAAAGATGAACATGGAATTGACTATTCAAGAAGTCAAATCAAAAATTAAAAATCTGCGTTCGACATATTCCCAAGAACTCTACAAGATAGAGAAATCCAGAACTTCAGAAGATTTAGAACCATATGTCCCGATGATGAGATGGTTCTATGTGATGGATTCTTTTGTTCACGTGAGAAGAGTCGTTGGACTCGTGAGAAGGGGTGAAAGCACATCGGTAAGTAATCAACATTATATTTTTCATCGTGTGGTTAGAGAGATGAGAGTGGATACAATATATAGGTATTTTATTAAACAGCATTCGGTATTAGGTGCGTATAATAAACAGGACAAAATTTTCGCGAGCCCAGCCTCGAATTACGGGAAAGGAGCAAAGCAATCGCAAGCATAAGCAAACAGTTCGTGCAAAAGTTGCAATCATTTGAAGTGTATGCAAGCCATTTTCGCATTATACAGTTTTGCCTTCTTAATTTATTTGCTTACTTGTGCAAATTTAGTTTGCGCAAGCCGTTTGCGCGGTATAATGTTTGCCATCTTAACGTGCATGCTTACTTGTGCGAATTAGAGTTTGCGCAAGTAAGATTGAGCATGTAGACGGACTTTAAAACATATATTTATTATTTGAAGATATGCTTGTAGCATTATTCACGTAGGTACCTACTTACAACTGTATCAACCAATCAAACTGAACATTAGTTAAGTTAAAATTTGGCTTATCGCCAAATTCTCTGCATTAACAATCAAGGCCTCGCTCAGCGGTGCACTTGTTAATCGATACTTTTTTAATTTCAGCGTTGAACTGTCAACGTGACGTATGCGTAGTTTTTGTTGGAATTTTAATTAGATACTAAAAAGTTGTTGATATTTTTTATAGCAATTGGCATTGATCCAGCGCTTAGTGAAAACATGCTGGTGAAATTAAATATTCCTTCACAAATCGAATATTTTCCAAAAAGTACTTTCTTTTTAAACTTGACAAATAAAATGCATTTTCCATGGTATTTACTTCGTCATGCATTCATAAATTTGTTCTACTTCAACAATGTTTATCTTTACAATTACATGAACTCAACAGAGCCAGCTAATTTATAATATTAATTTTCCACCTTTCCGCGCACTTTTTTTGTATAGTACATTATCGTATAATGTGTTATACACGGTGTCCGGAAACTCGTAGTACAAGCGGGAAACTGGAGAATCTACACCACATGGGGAACCCAAAAAAACATAAAGTTTTTTGATTTGAGCATTTTCACAAAAAAAAAAAAAAACAAAAAAAAAATATTTTTCGGCTATTTTTGGGTTAAAGTTTTTTCTGGTGTTTAGGGTTGAACAACAGATGTTTTAACCCTGCAGAGCAGAAATATTTTATGATTACACCGGATTAAATGAAGGGTGATTTCAAAATAATGCTTCAAATCCGAGTTTCTTCATTTGTTTTACTTTCAAATAGTTTTAATTAGTTGGGTACTTTGATCTTCAGTAATAATTTATAAGAATTTGATTAAAAAAAAAAAAAAAAAAAAAATGAACTTCTAACTCGATTTACTCGATAACGAAAGCTCAAATCAAAAAAAATATACTACAAAATCGACTCCAAATGTGATGTAGATTCACCAGTTTCCCGCTTGTACTACGAGTTTCCGGACACCCTGTATAGGGTGTCCAGGGCCAAGTGTAAACTTCTATGGAAAAATATTTTTGTATGAGAAAATAAAAAATTGATTTTGAAAAAGTTATGTATCTTTTTTACTTCTACCATCATGTAGAACCACCTCCCGAAGTTAGCGCACTTTACCCCCCGACACCCTGTATATGTCAATAACATTAGGTACTTTTTTTCAGAACCAATCACAATCCACAATTCCCGTTGATTTCGAACAGGATAATTGGGAAGTTTGTTATGTTGACTCTAATAAAAACATCAAGCAAGAGTCATCGGATGACTACCTCCTTTCGTCTGTATCCCAAAAAGAGACTGATCCCATTGAAGACACAGATCGGCATACACCTCCAATTTGTAACATCTCTCCTCCTATTGGTACAGATGTATCTAAATTAAGTAAGCATGGAGGTGTTAAAAGGCCCAGGGTGGAGGTACCTACCCCTGTCAAAGAAAATGAGCCAATTGAAGGGGTTGATTCTAAAGACAATGAGAACGAATATCATGTCTTTGGAAAACACGTAGCGATGCAATTGATGAAACTATCGACAGTGCAGTTTATTCTAGCTCAACAGGAGATCCAAGCAGTTTTGACCAAGTGCAGATTAAAGAGTCTGAAAACGAAACGAAAATCGTCATCTTGTTCAAAGAGTTCTGATGATTCCGATTATTGATTTATGTGGTATAATTATTTTAAACAGTTGGAATCTGCTCTTACTGCGGCGCTCAGTGACTTTTTGGAGAAGGGACGCTAGACAATGAATTTGAAAAATCCTTCTCCTCAGGTTAATTCACCAGATATCAAAAGATGGGATAAAATCTCTTGCCTATATTGTCTGCATATTATATTCACACTATTATTTATTTATTGCATCTCACTGTACATAAAACACGTCTTTTTTCACATAAAAATCAACCTCACTTAAACCTGTATCGAGGTTAAAAATTTACATTTGAGTGAGGCAAACATAAGAGTAATCACAAACATAAAGTAATTCTACATACAAATACTACATATTACTCTATCACATATTTATAAAATCTCTGAACTATATTGTCTGCATATCAGATATGTATAAAATCTCTGAAGTATATTGCTGCACACTATATACCACTCTTTCAGATATGTATAAAAAATCCAGCATATTGTAAAAAAACAGATGTGATGCTTTATTTTTAAAGTACATTTAAAATTTGAAATATGTCATTTTCTTGACATGTTTTGTCTGTTTTATTTTTTCTCTCATTTTGTTTTCCTGTATTTGTAATC
The DNA here is from genome assembly GCA_026573805.1 of Hesperophylax magnus. Lineage (NCBI taxonomy): Eukaryota > Metazoa > Arthropoda > Insecta > Trichoptera > Limnephilidae > Hesperophylax > Hesperophylax magnus. Next base: position 4,045,380 of record JAIUSX010000105.1, read on the forward strand.
AACCGTTATTTATGTTTACATATGTGCGACTGGATAAACGATATAAGCTATGCACCTTTCTGTTAATTATTACCTTGGGTTTGTGCTTATACATATTCCCTTGTTTGTTTATATGTTTGTTATCTCTTGTTGTTTGTTCTGCTTAATCTCTCCGTTTTACTTTTGTACTGTATTGTGTGTAAAAATTATATTTTGATATCAAAATATCTATGTAAAATTGTACGTATTACATCCCACCTATGTATTGTCAGTTCTTCCCGTCCTAAAATGAGTTTTGTAACTCATCGGAATTGCCTGGCAAGAAATATAAAAATGAAAAATCGAACTGACTCAGGATTGAACCTTTCTCCACAAGGACTGGAGTCAACATGCTAACACCTAAGCCAAATCCTTATTGGATAGTACTGATATTTTTTGTGTATTAACTGCTGTAATTTTTTTTTAATTTAGGAAATATCTCTCGATCTGATGTCAGGAATTGGGTTAATTTCTACTTTCAAAATTACATTTCATTCGAAAAGTCGAAATTCGAATACCTAGGAGTTGTTTTACAAAATTCATCTATTGTCAGGGGCGGTTAATGATGTCCTCGGAGCTATGCACACTTTGGAGATGGCCAGAGCGAAGAGGGAGATATAGTTCTCGCTCTAGGTTTAAGCCTATTTTGTGTAGCTTTGAGAGATGGATTATTTAGAAGGAAAGCACGGTTAGAAAGGGGAAATTGTGGCATGAGAAGTTATGTATATTAGACGAGGAGAACTTTTGTACCTAATGTAAACTCGATAATATTTTATCTGCCATTTTTTCTATGATTGCATACACCTTTTCCAGTAACAGCAACGTGAATGTATTGATTGCGAAGCTATTTTAGTGTGAATTATGTGTTCCTTATATATATATTTTAGTTTTTAATTAATTGCTGCATATTGTGCAAGAAATGCTGCGTTTTTATTTTGGTTGGCAAAGCTGAAAATATATTTTTTCTTATTTCTCTTTTATGGAAGCAACACAGAAAAGATTATATGTAAGCATGAACATAATATATTCAAACATAATGTTTCAATTTGGATTAAAACAAAAGATACAGAATTTTTTCGTACCTTAATAACACCAAATAAAACATATATAACGTTAACAATAATTATTATCCGTTTTTTTTTCTCTTTTATAATATTTTGTAACATTCTTTAACAATCGGTTCACAAAAATACTACGTGAAAAACACGCGAACACCTCAGCACACGTTCTCCTAATGAGGTGTTCACGAAACATTATAAATCATTTACAGTGCAAATTATCATGCTTACTTGCCACTCCATAATATTATACACACTCTATATACCTATATAATTAAATAATTATAAGCAATAATTAGTCGCCCGCAATATCAATACAAATTGAAAATATCTCCCGAGTAAAAATAATAAATGCCGCCAACGCTATGCATAAAACATTAACAATATTACTGGAAAACTTTGAAATGAAAAAAAATATATATTGTACCAAATGAAAAAAAAACCTTCTCTTATAAATATTGAGTCAAATTTAGTCTATGCTTATAAACATTAGTTAATCATTATACATATAAAAAATATTATTAATTGAAATTGTATTATAATTGCTTTAATTTAACTGTAAAATAAATAGAAATCTGCTAATAATTAAATACGCGTAAATAAATTATGTATGGTGAGACGTTATATTCGTGTAGGTATTTGGAAACTTCACTAAATGCTTCTTATAAATATATACGACGGCCGGCATAGTCCAGTGGTAACGCATTGGACTGCCATTCCGAAGGTCGCGGGTTCGAACCCGGCGTGCGCAAATAAATTTTATTTGATTAATTTGTGTTATTTTCACAATTAATTAATTAAAATAATATATAGTATATTTGCGGCACGTTCCAGAGTGGAAGATACTACCGGTATCGCCCTGGTGTAAGACCACCATTCAGAATTGAAACGTTGCTCCAAATGGGTTTTTGGGGATCAATGGTGAGGCACGAAATGAAAGAAGGTTGTGAAGGTCACATGTGTTTTATTGGTGAGTCAGTGGCCGTGACAAGGAGATGATGAAGGACAGATGTTGTAGACTCCGGTTGCTGGCTGATGATGTGCTGGTCAAGCGCGGGTCAGTGAGTCGACGCCGGGCGCTGATGACCGGGACTCGATATAGGTCAGGCACTGGCGAAGAACGTAGGTCTTCAGGCACTCCAGTGCTGACGAGAAGGCCGAAGGTGCGGCAGACCTTGTGGGCAGTTGAACGGGAACGGCGTGACCAGTGAGGATGCAGCGTGTCCTCGTGGTGGTCATGATGGCGTGGAAGAAGCGCTGGTCAGAGACACTGGAACCAGGGCGCTTGTAATCCGATGTAGCGCTGGCCATGGACACGGCCGAGGCGCTAAGATGATGTCCCGATGGAGTCCATAATGATAGGGGCGAAGCCGGGTACGTGTTGTCCACCGCGCTAGTAAGAAGAGCGCGAGTGATCACTCGTTGATCCTTCCTTGTAGGCTGACGGCTGAACGGTAACTGATGACTGACTGACTGACTCGCTGCGTCGGGCTTATTTATACTTGACGGCCGACGGTAGCAGTGGGTAGATAGATGGCAACTAAATTGAAGACACTCGCTCGATCTGGATCATTCGCGAACTTTCGACGGCTTGGCAATTATGCCTAGGCGGCAGACTCGTTCCTTCTGGCGAGTTCTCGTAATGTGTAAGACTGATAGCGTCATAGTATTGTCGCGAGTAGATAGAGTACGTAGATTACTTTGTTTACGATTTAACGAGCAAGTAGCAAGTAGGTACCTAAGTAGCAAGTAGCAGTTTATTATTAATTATTTAATCTGGATAATTCGACGCCACAGACACCCCCTTCCCAGCAGCTTGGCTGAGGGCTGCGATAGAAGAAATAGCTCGGAAACGAACGTCTTTTAAATTGTGACACTTCATAAAAAAAAATTTTGCAAAAACACATGTTCACAACACAAGCTAAAGATTCACTCAGATAACCATGGTGGCACTATTATCCGCGCTTGTGCGGAGATGGTCTGGTGCGTGATGCTCCGTGATGCCTTAACTGATCACCCATTTTGAGACGGGGCTGCAGAATCATGTCGGGCTGCAGATCACGTCGGGGTCACCACTTTGGGGATCAATGGTGAGGCACGAAATGAAAGAAGGTTGTGAAGGTCACATGTGTTTTATTGGTGAGTCAGTGGCCGTGACAAGGAGATGATGAAGGACAGATGTTGTAGACTCCGGTTGCTGGCTGATGATGTGCTGGTCAAGCGCGGGTCAGTGAGTCGACGCCGGGCGCTGATGACCGGGACTCGATATAGGTCAGGCACTGGCGAAGAACGTAGGTCTTCAGGCACTACAGTGCTGACGAGAAGGCCGAAGGTGCGGCAGACCTTGTGGGCAGTTGAACGGGAACGGCGTGACCAGTGAGGATGCAGCGTGTCCTCGTGGTGGTCATGATGGCGTGGAAGAAGCGCTGGTCAGAGACACTGGAACCAGGGCGCTTGTAATCCGATGTAGCGCTGGCCATGGACACGGCCGAGGCGCTAAGATGATGTCCCGATGGAGTCCATAATGATAGGGGCGAAGCCGGGTACGTGTTGTCCACCGCGCTAGTAAGAAGAGCGCGAGTGATCACTCGTTGATCCTTCCTTGTAGGCTGACGGCTGAACGGTAACTGATGACTGACTGACTGACTCGCTGCGTCGGGCTTATTTATACTTGACGGCCGACGGTAGCAGTGGGTAGATAGATGGCAACTAAATTGAAGACACTCGCTCGATCTGGATCATTCGCGAACTTTCGACGGCTTGGCAATTATGCCTAGGCGGCAGACTCGTTCCTTCTGGCGAGTTCTCGTAATGTGTAAGACTGATAGCGTCATAGTATTGTCGCGAGTAGATAGAGTACGTAGATTACTTTGTTTACGATTTAACGAGCAAGTAGCAAGTAGGTACCTAAGTAGCAAGTAGCAGTTTATTATTAATTATTTAATCTGGATAATTCGACGCCACAGGTTTAGCCGTATTTAGTGACTAGATCTGAATAGCCAGGTACTTCCCCACCTTCCTCTTTCCCTTCCCCACTTACCTTCAGCCTCACAACATCCCCCAATTGGGGATGCCATAGTCTCACTGGCTCCAGACGGGAGCAGTTGGGACTCTTGTAAGGTATTCACTATAAAAAAAAAATATTAAAAAAATATATATATATGTATATTTTTATAAAAAAATATTCTTTTAAGTACTTGTCTAATTTATAAACCACGGTACACTTTTTTTTACATTTGGAAACGGCATGATGGTTAGCTGATATATTATTATTTTGTAATTATGTACAATAATTATCTTTAAATATATTACTATAACTTAACCTACGGCTCAATTTAAAAAACTCTTTTTTTCTTTTCCATTTGATTTTGGGGGTTTTAGATATCGCCAGTGGTGGCTCGTAACTTTTAAGTGAGTGCTGAGATTGAAAATACGATCATTTAAGGTTTTTTTTTTTTTTCAAACAAATGATGATATTTTGAAAAATAATTTGGTATTTTTTCAATCTTAACGCTCTAGCTCACTTAGTCACGAGCTGCCACTGGAAATCGCAGATTTGCCCTACATAATGTCGGCCCTGCCTGTAAGATGACATTAAATAAATAATGAGGGAAAAATACCACAGCCTGTCAAAGCCATTTTCCAGCTTTTGACGTAATTACTCGATGACGCATTTTCTCCCTCGGAGTTATTATTATTCATAGAAAGCAAAGCGTTTTCTCTTTTTTTTCTTTGTTCTCCATTCATTTTATAAAATCCATAAACATGTGGTGTTTACGAGCATTTCTTTTATGAAAAACATTTTTTTGTTAGACTGGGTATGTAGAATCGTACGCCCAATAATTTATGTGGGCCGATATACTGAAGTAAAAATCCCGTAAAATATGTTCAGGCTATCCTGAACGATATTAAATATTCTTAACTCCTCATGCTAATTTGTTCGGTTTTGGGAACAAACGGACTAGCTGTTTGTTCTGAACGTTTTCCGAACAGCTCATAAATATGGTCTCATAGAAATCGTTGTGTCTCCCTTACCGTTAAAGTTAAAAATAGAAACTAAACTGTTTAAGAAAGAGAAAGCACCAAGCTTTATATTTAAATATAGAAGTTTACCAGAGAATAATTAAAATGTACTATATGAAACCAAAGGTTCCGACCGCAATTGGTGAAAAATATGTGAAACACGGTAAATTTTTTATGAATTATTTTTTATGACAAACGAAATAAAAGTGAATAACATTTGTATAATAAAAGATGTTTTTTTCAGTAATTTTCGATCAGTGCTTAATTTTAAATTTTACGATAATTTTCTAGAGAACTTAATTTTCCACGTTAATAAATCTGCGACCAAAAACAGGGTTCGTAAGTAGAAGATTTGAAATATTAAAGCAGTTTTATTGGCCTGAGATTTTTCTGGCTTATCAAGAAAATTCTCGATTATTTAAAAGTCTAAGATGCGTTCTATGCAGCAGTATTCAATTAAAACATTTATTTATTTATTCTGGGTTTTTACAGACGATCTCACTTACGTGAGAACAATCCAGTTAAAAAACTCAGTTAACATACACATAGGTATAACAATTACCAAAATCTACTCAGCCATAGGACACATTAATTTTCATATACCTAAATAAAGATTAAAATATAAAACAAATAAAAATAAAAATTCAAAATTAAAAATAAAAATATTACAGAAAAGTAAGAGACGCAAGAAGGTAATACATAATATAATCAGTGCAACATATTATTTAACAATAGCAGAATTTTTTTTTCTGAATCCATATAAATTATCGACAAAAATATCTACTTCAGCACACTCAATCTTATTATACAGTCGACACATTTGGGTCAGAGGGCTAAAATATGCGATATTATTTTTGAAAATATTCAGGTGAAAAATGCTGTGGTGTCTTAAACAATGGGAATTGGGGACATTTATTTCAATATTGCTAAGACATAATGAGGTATCAAGATACAAACATATTGGGTCAGTCAATTGCCTTCTTATTTTGAGTGTATTAATCTTAAAGTATTCACGACGTGCGTCGTATGATCTAAGATGGCCATGTAGTCCACATCTAAAATATTTCTAAGCCATCAAATTTTCAAACCAAAAACACATGATTTTGTATTACATAATTTGTAGTGCTGTTCCTTAACACCAATTATTATCTAATCGTGCAACTATTATTATTTTAGTTTTTTCGCCGAAAACCTAAGGTCAGTATTTTTAACTCAAGAAAATTCTTCTTATGAAATGTTCTATATTCTTCATATACAGAAAATGAACACGATTATCGCATGAGTTAGCTAAAAAAATAATGCTCTAAGAATGTTAATTTGAACCCATTGCCAACTGGGATTCATCCAACGCATACAGAATGCAAATGATCCTACCCATAATCTATAATAGGCAAGCATCACGCATCTCAAACTGTGCAGCACAGTCATTCCTCTTTTAGAATTTATTATTAGCGAATGAAAATAACTTTTATCAGCAACTGTCCTGATGATGGAAACTGTAAGACTGTCTGACAAGTTGGCTCGAGAATAGGAGAGAAGCGCAATATTCAACAGTGTAACTATTCCAATAGTTTTGAAATACAACTTAATTCTACATTTATCTCAACCGTAGCAACTGAATAAAATGTTGGGATAGTCTTGGCTATAACCTATAATGTATTAGTGTATTCATTACAAGCATTTCGGAAGCTTACCTTAATGTAATCCTTGTTATACAATCAAACATCATACTTGTATATCAGCTGGCGAATGGTCCCGATTCAAACTTTGACAGATAAAAATAATTTTAGAAGTGTGACTACATAATACAGGATAAAGCTGGATACAAGCGAGTGTGTAGGTACTTTAATAAATTAAAAATAAAGGGTTGCTCACAAGAATGCAGGTAAGTAAAATAATAACAGCGTATTTTTCGCAAGGTGTATATTTATGTCTGAAAAACTCAAGTCAATGAACTCGTGTTCATAGTCACGAGGGTCTGTTCCTCGAAACAGTAGAGATTAGTGGCATCGGCTAACAATTTTTACACTGCTCCAGGAAATAGACCTGTTACAATAACTGAATTTACATAAATAAATATATCAAAAACACATATTCCTATTACTCTTGATGTATAAGTTATAACAGAATTCATTCGACTCTTTTAGGGAAGTTTATTTACTATTTAGAAATTATATTTTTTTTTTGGTAAACTAATGTTTAAGTCAAGATTTTTTCATGCATAGCACAAAGGGTAACAATTATTTTATAAGCAATAATTATAAGCCTGAAACACTCATCCACATTGAAAAATCTCCTGATAAAAGATACATGACGCCAACGGGACATGAACCCGTGTCCTTTCGATTTCCGGTCGACAGCTCTGACCACTGAACTATGGCGGCTTATCTCTTATCCGCGAAATAATTCAATATATACTAGTGTTTCATTCAATAATTACTGCTTGTTACATTTTTTCACCTGAAACAACCAACTTTATTTTATATGAGAAAGACATTGTAAGTGCTAACTCTCTCACTAGATGGCGTCGAGACAAATTGTCTACATTTTTTGGTGAAGATACTAGAACTTGTCAAATATTAATTATTATTTTTTTTGGTAAACTTGTCCCGTTGGCGTCATGTATCTTTTATCAGGAGATTTTTCAATGTGGATGAGTGTTTCAGGCTAATAATTATTGCTTATAAAATAATTACTATTTAGAAACTAGTTTCAGATTTCTTCTTTTATTTTTATTTAAGTACCAACCTAAAAATATCAAATGTCTATGTTAATATGGCAAGCGTCGCTAGTTTTACTCATTTTTATGGCAATAAATATTGTACAATAAGTTTCAAAACGACGACTGCCCGAAAAAGGAAAACAGTTCCTAGTCAGTAAGTCAAAAAATTCAAACCTAATAATTTTGTGCCTTAAAATAGTTAATGGTTTTTGTACTTTCTTTCTATTTTTCAGGAACTAAGAACGGTTCGAACGGTTCCTTCGGTTCATTGCGTGGCCTTTCGATAAATTTCCAAATGTCGCGCACCACACTTTGGAAAATTCTCTACGAGATATTACACATAGTATTGTTATATTGTCATTCTCGTAGATACATTATAGCTTTGCAATATAAAAAAAACCTTGAACACCGATGCAGGTACTTCAAAGCAGAACAGATTTATATTAATCTTATCTTAAGTTATTCCGGGAATAATTGCCATTTTTGAATCACAAGATATTATTTAAATGCTAATCACTTTATATATTTGAATAGATTTTGATAAAACTTATATTATAAAATCGCATGATTGTTGCTATTCAAAACTCTACGTAACATAATAATGAACACGCACCCTTGAGGTGATTTTTTATCTGTATGATACTAAAATATTTATCCATAAAAGTATATTTATTATCCCGTACAAACAATTCAACTTTTTTACATAAAAACAACCTTAACACGTTGAAATGTTAGTTGAAAAAAGTTATTATCAGTTGAAATCACGTAGAATCACCCCCCCGAAGTTAGTGCACTTTATCCCCGGATACCCTGTATATACCTACAGTATGACTGAAATATATACTGTAAAATATATATACTTACTGGAAAATTTATAAGCGATAAATAAATGTACAAAATGGTTAGGGTTAGGTTAGGTTCGGTTGGGTAAGGTTAAGTTAATCCTTGAATTTTCCGTAGTGATTTTGAAAAGGTTCGATTAGGTCAGGTTAGGTTGGGTTAGGTTAAGTAAGGTTAGGTTACGTTAATCCTTGCATTTTCCGTAGTGATTTGGTAAAGGTTAGGTTAGGTTAGGTTAGGTTAGGTTAGGTTAGGTTAGGTTAGGTTAGGTTAGGTTAGGTTGGGTTAGGTTAAGTTAGGTTACGTTAATCCTTGCATTTTCCGTAGTGATTTGGTAAAGGTTCGGTTAGGTTAGGTTGGGTTAGGTTAGGTTAGGTTACGTTAATCCTTGCATTTTCCGTAGTGATTTGGTAAAAATATTTAAACGTTTCCATTTCTTTTCCAGACTTTTACAGAACTGTTTCAGTAAATGTCGATCAATCCAAGATTTCCATATTTCCGGGCATTTACGAACATAATTAATAGGCAGTTGTGAGTTTTGCCACCCTACACGCTGGTGAAAAAAAAGAGAATTTAAAAAATACGTAGGTTGCTAGTCCATCTTTTGGCTGCCTGCATAGATATGTATGTCAAGCTCTAGATCTGGATTATAAGAAGGATTCAAGGTGATTCTAGAAAGTCTTTCTTTATTCGGCTCCGGAAAATTTGGAATAATGGATTGTTATGGCTAGAACAGCATTTGTTTTTATTTGTCGGATATTTCCGAATTTAAAAATGTCACGCGATCTTTGATTTATATTAGCTATTGTTTTTTATTATTTAGATAATTCCTCTGGAAGGAAAATTTATTTACTTATTATTTACTAGAAAGTTTTATAAAACTGAGGAATGTTCTCGAAATTTCTCTAATCAAACGGCAAAGCACCACGAACTAATCGTGTGTTTTTGGTTTGAAAATTTCATCGCTTTTTAGATGCTTTAATTAAATAATGCGAGTAGAACACATCTTGGCCTTTGAAATGGTCAATGGCTACAAGTTAAAAATGTGTTTATTCTTGGTATACCTTATATCGTAGGTAATAGGCATTAATATCGCTTGACAAACGGAGACTAGAAACGTTCGATTTCAAGCAAAAAACTTGTTTTTATTTATTTTGTAAATAATTTTATAAGAAAGCAAAAAAGTTAATCAAGTGAAACTCTCACAAATAATCTTAGCTATAATACTGAATTTTTTAAAAGTTGTTCCCTTTATGCGTTCATACATTTCTATTGAAAAAAATTTTTTTTTAGTAGTTTGAATTTATATTTTTTAATGAGTAATTTATTTTTTATTTGTATTCTACTCAAGCGAAGCGATAGGAAAACTTTTAATTTATCTAAAGCATATTTTTGGTATTCATAATATACCCCAATTCGTTATAAAGATTAATCAAAATAGTGATTTGGCATTAAGCTTCGCCTTAATAAGCCGCGAAAAAAATAAGGCCTATAAAAACTGAGTTCAAAATTTCCTACTAAGAACCCATTTTCGGTTAAAGTTTTATTGTATAATTTGGCAAATTAAGTTTTAAAGAAAATTATAGTAAATGTTTATATATTAATGTCTAACTTCGCAAAATAAAATAACACACTTTTTGGTGATGTTTTTTCTTGCATAAATCAAAACAGGCGGCTAGTGTAGCGGGAATTTGAACCTTATCGCCATCTATGTAAGGAGTATTATTGTTAGCGGCCCAATTACTAATGTTACACAACTTAGGAGGAGAGTTCAATTTGAGAGACGGGTTTGAGTACCGCCGCCCCTTCAACTATTCATTTTTGTTTTTTTTTTTTTTTTTTTTCTTTATTCATAAAAATATATTTGGATACAGGTTTTTTACATGCTTTTCGACTACCACAATAGACACATGTCCGTATTATGGTAGTCGAAATTTGTGTATAATTATATAAATGTAATACATGATTCATTCACTTGTAAAATAGGTATAGGATAAATAGGTTTAACTGAAAATAAGAAAGAGATGAAAATAAAGATAAATTAATTAATTATTTTAAAAAGAAATTTCTAACAGAATTGAATTGAAAAAAAAAGAATAATAAAGCAAATGAACTTAATTTAATGATGTCAGGTATTCTTTAAATAGTTCTTTCCCTTCATAAATAACCAATTCTGAATATATAATATTATGTACATGATCACATACAGGAAAGGAATTGGAGTAGGTGAATCTTGTAAACATAAAGATAAAAATAAAAATAAGGTAGTATACAAATAAAAATAATAGATAATGCTAGGGATAATAGAAATAAAAAAAATAAGAATAATCGCATCAGCGTAATATAAAGTTTTTGTTGAAAGTTAATTTAGAGATAAAATTTTTACTCGAAAAATAAGAACAGTATTAAGTTGCAAGGCATTCTTTATAATATTTCCGTCCCTGAGCAAATAACCAGTTCTGTACACTAATGGCATAAAGATCGTCAGTTTTCGATGTCTTAATATCAATACTCAGTAAGTTGAACATTTTAGGCGCTACATAAGAGAACTGTCGTTGGGCGAAGGCTGAATTTGTTGGAGGAATTTTACATTTTTGGTGTGATGAGTAGCGGTTGCAAATATTGTGTTGAGTTTTGAATGTTAAATCATTTTTCCTTATGTGTATAAGAATTGTCTTAACGTATAATTGTCTAATGTCTAGGATTGCGAATTTTTTAAAAAGTGGGTCTGAAGGGTGGGATGGGTGACATTTTAATATAATCCTTAGTAGCAGTTTTTAAATTAAGATCTTGGGATAAATAATTGAGTCTGCACAGCCTCCCCATCCCACGATACCTATGTAGCTATTGATTGGAAAAGTGCAAAATATATGCATCTCATTGTTTGAAGGTTGGATAACGTTGGATAACATTGGATAACCAACACCTCTGCCATAATGTAAACAAGTGGTGCATCACATATATATATATATATATATATATATATATATATATATATATATATATATATAAATACACACATCCTTAATTTCATCAAATAACAGTTGTTAAGTTAGTTACATTCAGTCTAACCCGCAAACACAAAATGGTAGACAATTTCAGAAGCGCCCCGGTGACAGGACCACTATTCAGATTAGAAATGTTGTTCAAAATGGCTTTTGCCGGGTTTGGTGACCACGTTTGAAAAGCCAAGTGCTTCCTCATCTCCCTCTATTCCCCACTCACCTCAGACCTACAACATATCCCAATTGAGAATCCCATAAACATACTGGCTCCGAAAATTCGAGAGCAGTAGGGACTCTTGTGCGCTATTCACGTAAAAAAAACATAGCTATTTAAAAGAAACTGTTTGTATTTTAATTAACAGTCACGGACAGTTGTTTTACAGAATAGGAACAATAATTCATCACATTTCAAAGTTAATATTCAAGCTCCGATCAAGATGATAGTCGTGTTGGATAGTACCTTTTTACTCCGCCAGAGTTCGCATGAGAAAAAACATTACGCGAGGGACGCGAGGTCTACTGTTCACAGAACAAGTGAAACAACTGACACATAATGGAATAATAACAGAACTTATTGATTATTAACTTTAGAATTTGATGAATTATTGAAATTCTGTGAAACAATTGGGCCGTTTTCCAGTATGCAAAAATTATGCCAGCAATTTGTCATTCCTATCTATAGGTACCCACCAAAGACTTGGATATCTTGATAATCACGATTATTTATTACTTAAGACCTGCATTCAGGATTAATTAATTTAGTGGGTATATTAAATGTGATCATATACCAAGATAACATGTATTTATATTAGAGAATAAATAATTACATATGATAAATAATTACTAGAAAAGATTAAAAAATGATTCAAAGGCATTAAATGTATTATCTTTCCAATGTATGTAGGATACTCATAAATATACGAATTCGAATGAATTATGAATAAAAGCAATCTATATGCTTTCTTTGTAAGCTTTCTGTAAGGGATAAAAAAACTCGCAAATTTCCAGCACCGTAATTAAACAGCAAGGAACCTTTGATAATTTCCAATTTATTAAGGTTTGGCTTTTGACTGAAACCTGAATAATACAGGTAATATTAAATTCTGCTTTAAGGTTCTACCTTTTTTATAAAAGTCAGATGAAATCCACAGCCAATATAAAAATTTAGTTAAATATACTTGACGAAAGCACTTCGTTTTATTTTTTAAGAAAATAATTAGTATAGTAGTCCCAGGCAGAGCTCGTTACCACCCCATCAAGAAGCATTCGAAAGGAACGTACGTCGTAACTTGCTTCTTATAATATTGATGGAAGACAGTGACCATTCTTCTATAATTAATGAAACCATTACAATAGATTAAATTTACATTAAAAAGGTAAACATACATTAATAACCTACATATCGATGATTCAGATATACAGGTGTCCGGGGGTAAAGTGCACAAACTTCGGGAGGTGATTCTACACGATACCATAACTTTAATAAAAATAACTTTTTTTACTTGTACTATCATATAGAATCACTACTCGAAGTTTGTGCACTTTTTTAATTTATTTATGTTTTTTATTTCCTTTTTTTCCCAATTTTTACATTTGACATTACAGTTTTATTATAATAAGAAAGGGAACCCACTAAGGCGCAACCTGTGTGTGGGTAATATAAGTGTATACATTATATTTTTGTACCTGAAAATAACAGTAAGCATATAAAGAAAAACGGTAGGATTATAATTAAAGTTAGTCTAAAAGATTGGTGCATATTAAAAATAAATCAAAGTAAAAATAAAGATTGTAAGATAATATATTTGAAGTAAAAGAACACAAAATAAAATAATAATAACTATACAGAAACAAAATAGAAAAAGAGAAAAAGTAAAAATTAAATGAATAATGCTTCAACATTTGCAATGTACAGCCACAACTTTAATTCTTTTTGGTATTGCGCTAGTTTAGTTGTTACTTGAATTTTTACCCCCGGACTCCCTGGATAATATTTTTTTGGTATGCATATTATGTGGAATCGAAATAAAAGTGAGAGATAGTACGAGAATTTTACTATTTCTCTCTAAATAGTATAAAATAAAGGCGCTATCCGCGTCTGTCTGTTATAAGTAGCTGACATGTAACCGGCGTTGCTCGGAGACTTTACTCTGCTTTCTATAAATATAATATGCATGTTTTATATTTATAAACCTTTGGAAAGAAATTTTCTAAATGATAGTGAAAACTCTATCAAAATCCGATTTCCAAAAACAGATAGAGCCTTAAATATCAGAGATTTTTTTGGAAGGCTTAGATATGTAATACATGCCTATTATTTTATTATAGTAGAGAAAAGTCGATGTTTTGTAATCAATTTGTTAAAAAAAAATTCGGGCGCTTATATTGCTAACGCTGGCTAAACCTTATGAGATATATTAAAATAATTTACTACGGAATTGTATATCATAAAAAGGACTACAGAAAAATCCATTGTGGTATATGTCTACCTCCTAAGGATAACTCCCAGCAACGTCGGGTTGTTGTTCAGTCGAAAAAGTAAAAAAAAATGATTATGAATATATAGAAACGTTAAATTGTATCGAAATAATTTTTTTTAGTTAAATTTTACAAATAATAAACAAAATAACAATTTCACCAAAAGAAAACAAGAAATTTATTAATTTATATATTTGTTCAAGGGACCTAAAAATTTCAAAGTTCAAAATATAATGGTCACATTACCATTAAATTACGATGACATTCGAAGTGCTACAAATCTAGAAAAAAGTCGTTCCGGACCGAAGCATAAAAACTTTATATATTTTAACAATAATATCATAGTATTTATCCGGAAAAATTATTAACGAATATGTTTATGATTAATATGAAATGTCATCCTGAGCCAATTTTATTACTATTGCGTGCTTTTTATGAAATAAGGCTTTATTTTTTTTGCCTGTTTTAATAACTGGAAATATCACAATAGTCATACAATTCGAAAGTAACACATGTTAGCGATATGTCTATAGTAATATGATTAAAGACATTCCACACTTTAGTATCTTCTATCTTTTTCTTGATGATACAAGACGTGTGAGTACCATTGACAGAAGAAGAAGAAGAAGCGTTATGTTCATATTAAACGAACAAAAAATATAGCACGTTCCAGTGTATAGATGAAAAGTTCAATAACAAAACGCATAAGAAAAGTATAGTCAATAACGATGCGTGAATAAATTAAAAACCTACATATATTACACCCTGTCTAGCATGCAATGGAACGCATTAGAAAGGGATAGCCATTCAAAGAATTTGTGTGTACTGGTGAAACAGCTATATTATTTTGAACGCCTGTGGTTTCTGTATGCCCACTGACGGGCGAGCATGTAATAAAAATCCATGTGAATAATGGTATTTATTGTAATAATAAGTGGTTTTGAGCACATACGAATGGGGAGAAATTCAATCATATTTGGTTTTTGCTCGAGAATGATTTGTGTACCTCTCAAAAGCACAGAAAGGCATTTTTTCACAAAGAAGTCTAGAGCGATATATCCGTAGCAGCTGGTGACAGCTAGTCTGACCAACAAACTTATGTGCGATAGTAAACGAAGTAAATCTCAAGTATGTCCACTGGACCTAGTTCAGTGAAATAATGCATGTTGTATCAGTAACCTAGGAGTATTTTCTGCTTTAATTCATCCTAGGTGAAAACGAAGATTTTTATGAACGGATTTTGGGATGATCGTCGATGACGTGCATACGATTTTCACATGGAAGTAGTATATATGATAAAATGTTCAATAATAATGACAATTTACAAATATATATTATTTTTTTAAATGTGTCGGCTATTGCCTGTTTCTCAAATATCCGTTGCATAAATAATGATGAAATTATTATAATTTGAACAATTTATCATAATTTAAAGTTGATTTTTAAGTTCTATGAAGGATCTATAAAATTCCTCTTACTATTTCAGTTTTGAGAAGCAACCGGCCAATAATCACAAAGGGTTTTCCAATAAGAGGTGTTATTTTGAATATTAATTAAGGAATTAATGATTTTTTATGGCTGGAATTGGATGGTATTGATCTGGACAACGTTTACTTTTAACAAGATGGTGCTGCGTGCCACACAAGCAACGAAACCATTGATCTTTTACGGGAAAAGTTTCCGGACCGTGTTATCTCTCGAAGAGGTGATCACAATTGGCCACCCAGATCTTGTGATTTAACACCTTGCGACTTGTTCCTTTGAGGCCACGTGAAAGAAAAGGTCTACGCCAACAGCCCAGAGTCGATTTAAGACCTCAAAGATGGAATTCGTGAGGCTATCGACGACATAAGGCAGCCACTTTGCGATTTGGCTATGGAAAATTTCATGAAAAGGATATGGTCCTGTAGGCTTGGTCGTGATAGTTATTTGACTGATGTTATTTTACACTATTAATGGCATACCTTCTTCTTTATAATGAAATAAATATTCGATCATTTATATTAAATAATGGCATTTTTCTTTGAATATCAAAATAACACCTCTTATTGGAAACCCTGAATAATAACAGAACTTGAAGAAACATTCGCAGAACTTGATAATCAACTTTGAATTTTTGATTAATTGTTCAAATTCTGTGAAAAAACCCATGCCAAGTAAAATATCTAAGATGCAAGACGTTTCAATAACTTTTCCGTTCATTGACGTAGGTACGAAATAAAGAAATGATTGTTTTTTATTGTAGTACCTACCTCATTAATTAATAATCCGGATTTATATCTTTCAGGGACGATTCGATAAGTCAACAGATTCAAATTTAGAAAGAAATATCTTAGGTTATCGTATTTTGAATTATTGTATCATATTCACGCGTCACTTAAATTTGTAAAGATGATTTAATTACCTTAATTATATGTTCAAATTCTTAGTGGCGTAATATTACAAAAAGAGTTTTGTTATCGACAGATACATTCTTGCACATTAAGAATGGAAGGTAGGTTAAATCAAAATTTATCTTTTAAATCGATTAGATTCAATGTCATTGACAGAATGCGACCTCGATTAGACCTCTGTTTATTCTAAAAATGACAGATTCGTAATAGCACCACAAAAATGCAACAATTTCAGAAAATTTACATTTTCTAAATAAAAAATAGAGTAATTAAACAACCAACGTGTACCTACCTACCTGCCTTTTTGTTAATTTTAATATTTTGCTAACCAGATGTGGTATTGTTTTACCTTATTTATCTGCAACTAAATACAACATTATGAAACAATAAACGAGGATGACCACGAAACTATCTGGTGAACTTTTAGAATTGTATAATACGGCCGAACTGACAAATCCAAGGCATATTATTTGGTCATTGGTCAAATCGTATGAAATTTTGAAACTGACAAAAAATGGAACTTTAATTCAATATTTTTTATTCTCCCGGAGGTAGTCGATTTATAGTAATTGTTGAATCAAAGTGTGAGTTAAAAAAATATTCGTATTAACCACTCGAGAGATTGGTGTCATATACGTAGAACAAGAATTCTGGGTAATTATTTACCTACGACTACCGTTTGAGAAAATATTCCGTACGAGACACTATTTTGACACACCGAGTTCTCGCATACTTCGCGTTTGTTTGTGTAGTGGCAGTGTAGGAAACATGAAAGGCATAATCGGCATAATAGACAATTTTTCGAGATTGCTAGACACGCACCCGTTAATTGTTAGGCGGAATTGTTAACTCTAAAGGGGACGCGAGCAGGCGTTATTAAAGGGGCATTTTTTTGTAACGGGAAATAACATGGAAAATAGGTATTAGAATTAAATCACAAACCAGTCTATACAAACCTAGCGTAGCCCACAAACTACTTGAAAACTGGGATATAACTCTAAAGGGGACGCGAGCAGGCGTTATTAAAGGTTCCCCAACATAACTAAATTCAAGTATTAATTCAAAGTAATCATTCCATATTTACCGTGAAGCGGAATTCGTAACCCTTACCAACAAAACCTTTCCTTAATACGTTAATTTTAATAAATAATTTTTTATTTACAATATTTTTTTTGTATAAATAAATTAACACATCATTTAAAAAAAATGTTTTTTATTGTCTATGATATAAAAAACCGTTTTGCCATATAAATTTTAACAACTATCCGATTGTGTTTTTTAATTGTTATGTTGGCAGTGACCTACACTACGTAATAACAAACGCGAAGTATGCGAGAACTCGGTATGTCAAAATAGTGTCTCGTTAATATTTTTCAAACGTAGTCGTAGGTAAATATTTACCGAATTCTGTCAAAATTCTTACGTCTTTGCCATTGTGGTTGTCATTACAATAAATAATTAATTAATTAAAAACTAATTAGTAGGTACATATTAAATTAAACTTTAAAAATTATCTATCGTTTGTCATTGACGAATAAAATAACAACAACTCTCAGTAAAAATCTGTAACAGTTACAAAATACGAGTATAATAATTTTACGATCGCAACTGGGAGTATTTACATATTCTTTCCTTTAGTTTTTATAATTTTAGTAGTTTTTATGTTAATAGAATTGTTCTGATGGATGAATAATTAAATATATGGCGATTTGTAAATAACTAAATGTGTAAAAATGTTAATATTTTTTGTCTGATTTGTAAGCTTTTTAATGTCATTTCATTAAAATTACCCAGTACTAAAAAGACCTAAATTCTCTAGTCTTTTAAAAGAAATATAAACTCTACGCTTTCCACTAACCTTCTAATAAATGTAATGTAAGTAACATTAATGTGTAGTGTTTTTACTATAGTGCCCTCTACCTGCAAAGTCATAAACTTTTTAATAAAAATCAACCAGCCAGGTAAGTAAAGCGCCCTTGAGGTGATTTTCACTAAAACGGCGCTATACAAGGTATCCAATTATAGTTTGTATTTATCATATTATTTAATTAATATTGTTCCTCAAAATATTAATACGGAAACATCATATAGGAAATATTTACTGAGCTTTAAAGCCAATGAATCCATCTAGATTTCGCCGTTAATCCCAAATTTTTAGGCTGTATAAATTTTCAGGTTCTATATATTTTAAGGTTCTATTAATTTTTAGGTTCAATAAATTTTGAGGTTCAAATTTTTTAGGATCTATATATTTTTACGTTCTGTAAATTTTTAGTTTCTATAAATTTTTACGTTCTGTAAATTTTTAGTTTCTATAAATTTTAAGAATCTATAAATTTTTAGGTTCTATAAATTTTTAGGTTTTATAAATTTTTAGTTTCTATAAATTTTTGATTCTATAAATTTTTAGGTTCTATATATTTTTAAATTCTATAAATTTTTAGTTTCTATAAATTTTAATATTCTATACATTTTTGGGTTCTATAAATTTGGCACATTATGACAAGTAATCGCTTAATATGCCAAAACTCTCTCGAGTGGTTTCAGCGTGGCCAGCGATCCTTCTTTCATCTCTATAGTAAAAAAAATCCACTATACAACTACAACCTACACCATTAAAAACAAAAAAATACTACATCAAGTTAAAAAAAATTATATATATTTGTGGGCAGGTGTTAGGGGTCCGTAGGAATTCCTTCTCTACCACTGGAATATCGGTTAATTTATTTATTTTTTACCAATCTTCTCTTATGGTTCATTTGCATGCCGAAACCATTTAACCATGTGATAGGTTTATAGGAAGTGACATCATTTTGCGACCTTTTTAAACCCGTCGTCCCACGGGTCGCTAAGCAATCGATATAAACCGAATGCTGCAAGATCCCCCGCAGAAAAATAATTTGGCTATAGTAAGGTGACGGTCTGCAGCGCAATTCGGGGTGGATTTTTTTTTTGCGCAGGGTCTGGCAGCATTTGGTTAATGTCGCTTTCTTACCGACCCGTGAGACGACGTGCTTAATCTAACCATCTTCCTCTCACTAAATATCGAATAATATATAAAATAGGCACTGATATCGCCGCTGTAACCTCTCCCTCTTTCCCTTGAACAATGCACGTATCAGAAAGAGATGTTATAATAGAGCTCTCAGCGGTAAGACTATAATAATATCATATGAAATGATTGCTGATATTCCCGCTATAACTTCTCCCTCTAAGTCTTGTACGTTACGTGTATCAGAAAGAGAGGTTATAATAGAGATCTCAGCGGTAGGACAGGACCACGGTTGTGAATTCCAATGGAATAAAGGCAAATTGATGACAAAACAAATAATGCCCAATTTCATGTCAGACATTCGGTATGGTCACGCGACCCAATAATGTCATCTTAATTGACTGACATTTTTATAAACATGCAAATAAAAAAGAAATATTGAATTTTAGTGACTATGTGGTTTAGTGGAAACAGCCAATGCGTATTATCGTCTATTTTCCAAAAGCTGTTTTAATTATTTTTTTATGTGAATACTACACAAGAGTCTCAACTGCTCCCAACCGTCTGGATCCGGTGAGACTGTTATCCCCAAGTGGTGGTGATCACAGGTTGTGCAGCTTAAGTTACTGGGGTGGGGAAGGTCAAAAATATCATTGTCAAATAGAATCAAACTCTTATTTTATTTACTTTAATGTTTTGCACAACTACATTAAAACTTAAAATCATAAAAATAATTACATGGATTTTGTATTTATTTCCAATTTACTATATTAACATAATATACAGGGTTTTCCAATAAGAGGTGTTATTTTGATATTCAATCGTAAAAGATCAATGGTTTCGTTGCTTGTGTGGCACGTAGCGCCGTCTCGTTGAAAGTAAACGTTGTCCAGATCAATACCATCCAATTCCGACCGTAAAAAATCATTAATCATCTCTCGATAGCGCAACCCATTCACCGTAACTGTTGCTCCAGCCTCATTGTTGAAGCATGTATCGTTCCATTTTTATTGATGACGTAGTTTCTACTTGTTAAATGTCAAAAAATAACAGCTTCAAAAGTAACATCTACCGAAATAGCGGACTATTCAAAATAATACCTCTTATTGGAAAACCCTGCATATTTAGAGTCGCGGACTCTAAATACTATAACAAATTGATATGGATAATAATATATGGGCATTTTTTACAATATCAAATTAAGATTAGTCACACATTTTTTTCAAATGACCCACCACGACTGGATCCCTAGAGCCGCCTCTGACGTTAAAATTGTTTAATTACTTATTCAGTTCTTTTATTTTAAATTTGTAGTGACTGTGTTATTTTTAGTGATTATTTTTATTTTTTGAGTTAGTACATATTACTTTTTATACGTATATAACCTGATATGTGCGTGGATACAAATGATTTTTTATAATATTATATTTTTACAGTAAGCATAATATTTTTTTAATACGATAATTGTTCCTTTATTCTTCTGATTTTCAGGCATCTCATAACACATTTTATTCCTGTGTGACTCTATCGTTGAGCAGTAATCTACACGGGGAGCAACTATAAATACAAATTTTAAAAATGAATTCTGTTTGTAGTGTTTCCATTTAGTTTATTTTTTTGCTCAGATTATAATTTTTGAAACGCAAAACGGTCGAATTGAAATAGGGCTCCGCTACGCTCAGTAAATTATAAATACTGAGTAGTTTTTATCATCTGTAACTAACACAATATTGTTTCATCTTTTTCAAGCGTTCCGCACAATTTCTATGCATTTTCCTCTGATAGATGATTAAAACAGTTGTAAAGCGCGAATTTAAAAAAAGGTCCAGTTTTTTCTCTGATTTTCAACAATTCATCAAATTACAAAGCTATATTTTAAGTTCTGTAAAGATACCAGTTATTCAAGTTCGCCAGTTGTTTCACTTAACTAAAATAATAACAGAACTTTCACCGTTAAATTAACGTTGAAAATTTGACGAATTGTTCAAATTCTGTGAAATAACCGGCCATAGTATTATGTTTAAAATATAAAATTACTTAGTTCTTAGAATGGTTGCTGCTGTTGCTGGGATTTTCAAAGTGTATATTATTTGACTTATCCACCAAATTATGAAGACTTTTGTGTTTACTCTCTCCTACAAAATGGGTCTCTTCAAGACCCGTGTTCACTCCTTCCTCCCCTCAAAGGACCCTCCATACAGCATCTGCAAAGATGACATACGCCTTGAGGGAAATCATTTTCCTCAGAGCCTGTGTTGAGTTAAGGTAAAAAAAACACGATTAGTGAAAAAGAAGTGCTAAAGGCATTGATTAGTCTATGGCTAAAGGACGTTTCGATGCAAAAAAGAAACAGGGCCAATCATCGGAGGTTTAGGATCACAGGAGCCTATCGATATCGATAAACGCAAATATAATTGGCACGCTAATATATATATGCACAACTTATATGTAGAGCTTCGTGTCACTAATAAATATAATTATGGCATTACCTAAACCAAGCTTAACTCCTTAAAACCCTGTGATCCTAAGTTCCTGAATTACCCGAATTTCTTACACCTACAGGTGTGAGAAACATAGTAATATCTTAAAAGCATTCAAATAGTGAAAGAAAAACTCCTCATTTTGACTTCCGTAAACCCTTTGTAGCAGCAAACAATGTCACATTCTATCCAATTTGTACGGCTACAGGAAACAGGCAAAAGGTAGAAGGTAGCAGGTTGGTATTTTGTCTGGTTGACAGTTGCGTGCTGGAAGTTTGTATCTATAATTTGAGAAAAATACGTCGTTTCCGCCGGAAATTTATTCGATCAGCCTATAAAATAGTATTTGCATTCCGTTCACGATTTGTCATATTATTTATTGCTAAGACAAAGCGACATGCACCTGTATCCGGCAGTCTTATTAGGGAACAACACAAAGCAGGTTGTTCCCATTATGTAGTGGATTAATTTTTTAAAAGATTTGTTTTAACATTTTTTTTTGGTATTAATAAAAATGCCGTATTCTACAAAGGACTACTCGGGAGCTGGTAAGAGAAACAGTATTAAATTTTGTGTTAAAAGTGTTAAACTGTATTGAACAACTCTTTTTTTATTGTTTTTTGAAGGAAAGAAATACTTTAGGATGTGTAATTCAATATTAAATGAAAAAAAACACAATTTGTAAAAACATCACTTGTCTCAAGCTTCATCGGGGCTATTATATTCAGTTAAAAGTGGTGTATTACAAAGTGTGTTTTTTAATTTAAAATATACCTATTTTATAAGCAATAATTATTAGCCTGAAACACTCATCCACATTGAAAAATCTCCTGATAAAAGATACATGACGCCAACGGGACTTGAACCCGTGTCCTTTCGATTTCCGGACGACAGCTCTGACCACTGAGCTATGGCGGCTTATCTCTTATCCGCGAAATAATTCAATATATACTAGTGTTTCATTCAACAATCAACTTTATTTTATATGATATATATATACCCTTTGTGCTATGCGTAAAAAATCTTGTCTTAAAACATTAGTTTACCAAAAAGATAATAATTAAAATATACCTCTTTATTTATCGCTAAATACTTACAACTTCTTCTGAATAGATTATTATTTCTACAGAATACATTTCAGTGGATACTTATTTACTTCTTCCCTGTAAATGATTTAAATAACACTTCGTTTTAACTACGAAATAAATGTCAGTCTTACCCGTTTGACTCCACTATTACGCGGCTGACTCCAATCCCTGGGAAGGAAGGAACAATTTTAGTCAAACCTTTGTTTATTTATTTATTACTTTATTAACGCCCTTTTTACAGGCTTTTACATACGAATAGTAAAAATTATATATTAATACAGTACAAATTTATTATACATAACTAAACTGTAAACTGTCTCAGTAACAAACTTTTGTATTTATCTATACGTACGGTAGTTAGATCCAGAATTTATGAACTGAAATTAATTAGGTAGTGGAATCCAAAAGCTTATCAATGCAAGCAATTCTGGACTATGAAAAGCATAATTTAAAATTTTATATAAAAATTCAGAGTCAGTGAAAATATTTCTGTCGGACAATCATTTTATTTAAAAGAGTGTTGTTGTTCAACATAATTGATGGAATACCAATTTCAGTGAAAGTTTTAAACCAAATATAAAAATGAGGTAACTGTGTTAGAAAGAAGTTTTGTAAAAGTGTAATATAATTATTGTGCAATAAAAAAGTAGGGCATGCATGTATTGAACCGATGTAAGGAAATACTATTACTTACGCAGATGACTGTTGATTTACCAGAAAATGTATCTATTTCGGTGTATTTTAGTCAAGATTTGATGTATTTAATGTTAAAGATAATATTTATTATGATGCAACATGGTCTTAAAATATCTCTTATGATTGTACTTTTTATGGGCAATAAAATCAATACTTCTTTGGGTTAGTCTGGTTTTGCAATGCGGTACTGCATACACACAATACAAACAAGTCTTTGGCGAGAACGGTTATAATTTTTTCAAATTGAAATTTAACATTGTCATCAAAGGGCCATTCAGCGCCATTTTGTTTTTTTGACAGTTGGAAGGTCCCCGTTAAATGCCGATTCTAAGTTCGTTTCAGCTTTTCAACAAATTATGATCAGCAGAAGAGGGCAACTGTATGTTGTTAAGCTTGTCAGTTTATTACAATTTGATAGAAAGTTGAAACGCATCCAGTCAAATGTCATAAACAAATGGCGCTGATTGGCCATTTGATGACTTGAATTTCTGTGGAACAACTGCGCCTTAATTTGAAGTAAATTATTTGAGTTTAAACTTAATTAACATTAATGTAAGTCAATCTTTCGAACCCAGTAAAGAAAATCATATATGGTTTTGTCGGAGTCAGGAACCTACCTGCACACTTATTAAAAAAAAAAAAATTTACTTTGTTAGGTTTCGAGTATGTCGTGGACAAGAAGTTCCGCCCCCCGCTGTGTTTCGGGTCCAAGGTGCCCCGCGAGGTCCTGCCCCGGCGCGGGGGCGAGCTGACGGGCTTCATGCGCAGGACGGGGGGCGAGTACCCGCCACACTCTCGAGGACTAGCCACCAGCTTGCCGAGGCCACAGAAAGGGGTAATTTACAGTTTTTTCATTTAAGTCTTTGCTTCTCCAACGGAGGGAACTTCCTGCCTAGTTTGTTGCCTTGTTCGTAGGAAAACATACACGTCAGGGCGCTGATTTCCCCCATATTTATATAAGCTGTGGAAACGTAGAGACTTGGAGCAAACGAAACGAAGCGGATAGACGTCTTCATCACATATTTTTGATCATCTGTAAAGAAGCAAGTCTTGTCAGACACACGGAGAAAACTTACTCAAACGAAATATTGCTAATTTACTAAGAATCTACCATTATTATTATATAATTTTCTTAATAATCCGGTTAAAACTAGACTACAGGTCCTTAACGAATTAATTGATAGGTTTCCTGCTAAACAATGTTCGTATGCGAGTTGGTGCCTCGTATACATCTTTATTCGCACTGCGAAGAAATGACCTACTATTTTATTACAATATTATTTCATTTGAATAAGATTGTTCAAACATGGAAAACTACATAAAACGGCACACAAAACACAAGAAATAACGACTAACACGTATATTAGAAACATTTGGGTCAAAAAGGTATCTAACAAGATACTAAAAATTAAACTCTACAACATAAACCCACTCTCATTCAAAACTATATTTTGACATTTAAATTTCGAATAAAAAGCTAGCTACAAAACATAGAGAGATCGTAAAGATCTAGGTGTTTACTTAGATAGCAAATTAATTTTTGACAAGCACATTGAACACATTATTTCAAAATCCTACAGAATGCTAGGTTACTTATTAAGAATATGCAAAGTTTTTAAAAGTGCTAAGACTCTAGAAATGTTTTTGTTTTCATTGGTCAGAAGTCCACTGGAGTATGCTTCCACAATATGGAATCCTCGATATAAGGTATACATAGATTTAATATCAAGTATACAGAATAAATTTTCGAAACATTTACTTAAGAAATACAACAAAACTACAAATAATATGTTAACTTTACAAAAAAGACGCACACCTGTTGTTTCTACATAATCTGCTAAATAATAAAATAGATAGTCCCGAATTGCTATCCGTCATTGGTTAAATGTTCCAACGAGGCATACCAGGCACACTACACTATTTCATATTGAAGCCAACAATATCAATGCAGCAAACAACTCAGTAATTACTCGCGCAATCACAACATACACCCATTACGAAAAATTACTACATTTAGACATCTTTCATGATTCCTTTCTAACATACAAAACTAACTTATTAAATTTCTTAGCATGTCCAAAAATATTTTCACATCATTTTTCAAAATTTCTATGTATTAACAGCCAATTACAATTCGGAGGCTTATTATAATTCTTGTTTTCAATTCATTTATTATTATCTATCCACACACTTCCTTCCTTCTATAATAATCTCAGGTGAAATTACGTAATGATATTTTATGGACATACGTAATAGGTACTACAACTATGTAATAACTAAAAATATCTAACTGTATCTTATTGTACTGAGTATGTCTCAACAAATAAATAAATAGAAAACTAACTGAAACCAAATACATACTGAAACCGAAACCACTTACCTGAACATAAAAAAACATTGTTTTATAATCACACTACCAAATTTGAATAATAGATATGTAAATGAAATCCTCAGCACGGGAGATTCCAGTGAGGATATCATTACCTCTATATATAGAAAGGAAGATAAAAAAGCACTTTTTATTTTTTATTTTTTCCGACTTTACGTCCGGGTTAAATCTTCCCCATAGGAAAAACTAAACCCTTCCACACACTTTTCCACAAATGATCATCTAGTCAATCAACATTATGCAAGTGCATTATATAAGAAAAATAAATACAAAAATATACAAGAACAACACGTCAACTCACCAGAGATCAAATGGAAAAATAATTGGTGTTTGTACCACAAAATACAACTCAGTGCAAAAGTGACTCGATCATTATATAAACACAAAAAACCTATCCCAAAGGCGTTTTTTAGCGTCATAAAGGCTCTGCCATCTCTCATACAAGAAACAAGCATTGTCTCGTTTTTTTTTCTTTTTGTGTGAAACTTTGAAAAACTACCTTTAAAATGAATACACTATGTTCCATCTGTAAAAAAAACATTGACACCCCGTCAGACTTCATCTCATGTTGTATCTGCGACGATAACTACCACTTCATTTGTGCCGATATCGCTGAGACCTCACGGCGAGGAACTAAGATTTTACAGTGGCGCTGCAAACTTTGCACAAAAACACAAAAAAACTCAAAAAAAAATACGTCTGAAAAAAATCTAGAACTGACATCTATCGAGAAACCTAATAAACAACCATCATCAACACCAAAATCTACAATTGCCGCCTCATCATACGCCAGTGTGAACTTACCACCAACAACCACAGATGGCACTAGTAATCTGACAATCGATCTATTTTTACTGAATTCGCAAATTTCAAAGACTCAGTTAATGAATCTGTTGGAAAAAAATACGATGCAATCCTGCTCCAAAATAATGAAATATTAAAAACCATTCAAAACATATCTCAACAGCAAGAAGATTTAAAACATCGAATAAATAATTTGGAAAAATTACATGAACAAGTAAACTCAGCCTTAAATTCTAGACTTGAGGACTTAGAAAAAAAAGCGAAAAAAATAAAGAAAATGAAATAAAAATTTGTCTCTTGACAGAACGAAATGAAGACCTAGAAAAAAGAATAATAGCGATCGAGATTGACCAAGAAAACAGGAACAGAAGATTTAACAATACTTGTTTGGAACTTCGAGGGCTTCCAGAATTCAAAGAGGAAACATCACAAACCTTAAAAGACATTATATTCAACACCAGTAAAATAGTAGACTGCCAACTAAACACAAATGATATTTATTATATATATATAGAGTATCACAAAGAAACAAAAATATTCCTCCAACAGTTAAACCTAGGTCAGTGGTAATTAATTTTAATTCAATACCGTTAAAAGAGAACCTCCTTAATGCTATAAAAAATATAACAGGTCTTGCGAAAAGATTGGGGACAAACTAAACACGGGAACAATCGGATTGTCTGGCCCCATTACACCCATATACGTCTCAGAACTCCTCAC
The DNA here is from genome assembly GCA_026573805.1 of Hesperophylax magnus. Classification (NCBI taxonomy): domain Eukaryota; kingdom Metazoa; phylum Arthropoda; class Insecta; order Trichoptera; family Limnephilidae; genus Hesperophylax; species Hesperophylax magnus. The sequence continues at coordinate 4,073,086 of JAIUSX010000105.1, forward strand.
GTCTAAAGGCAAACGGCTTTGGTATCTAGCTCGCCAACGTGCAACTGAATGTAAATATAGGTACGTCTGGACGAAAGCAGGTCTAATCTACATGAAAAAAGATGACTCTTCTCGACCTATATTAATAGACTCAGAACAAGCTATACCGAAGCTCTGACTACCTGCTCTTTATTCTAATTATCGTGATAAAACTACTGACTACCGCTTTATATCGCCATTTCATACTCTATTACATAACAGCACTATATTATATGAACACCTAGGTTTTTGCATAACTCCAATTTGTACTGGAATAATTTTAATCCCAAATTTAATTTTAACTTTAATTTTAATCTTTATTCTCTCTAGAATGGTAACTACACTTATTATAAGATTATTATTTGATTTATTAGTAATATTACTAATAATTCGGCAAAAGAGAACTCTAATCAACATATTTTATATAACCCAGATATTACTTATTTTTCATACTTATACTACTTTTTACTGTCTTTTGAAAGAGAAAATGCCACACACTAACTACATACGTTATTTATTTCCTGGATTTTATTTCAGATATTGTTTCTTACTCAGATATATTTTATTTTTCCTAACTACTTCATTTTGTTTACAGTTTTGTCGCTACATATTTCGTACTACAAGTATTTATATGATAATAAAATACTGTTTTAAAACTTTACCCAGAAAACAACAATTAATTTTTGAATTCTAATGGTAATAAACGATCTTCAACATGAAATCGATAGTATCTTAATGCCAAATACTGAAATAATTTTTGAAAACATTAACAAAATTATGCAATTTAATTGGGAATCTAATAGGATTAATATTGTTCATCAAAATATTAGAACGATGGGAAACTTGGATGATTTTCTTATATTTTTGGAAGAAATAAAAGCTGTGGTAAAGTTCCATGTACTAATTCTCACTGAATGCAGGTTAAATGATTCATACATAGCCAAACAAATTTCAGGCTATAATGAATACCATACAACATCGCATATTAACCAAAATAGCGGAGTAGTAGTATATATCGACAACACATTAAATTCCTTAGTACAAGAAATAAACATAAATCAGTGTAATTGTTTAAAAATCAACATTAATGAGAATTTAGGTATCCTAGCTATCTACCGATCACCATCGTTCAATGACATCCAAGATTTCCTGGAAAATCTTATTGGTGAGTTAAAAAAAACTAAGGATTATGCACAATATGTACTGATCGGGGACATGAATATAAATACTATAGGAGAAGTATTGCATAGGCAGTCCGACGACTACTTATGTGCTATGGCTGAAAGTAACTTTATTTCCAATATTAATTCTCCAACTAGGGTACAAGGTAGCTCAAGCTCATGTTTGGATCATATATATACCAGAAATATAACAAATTCAAATGCATTTGTAATACATAATACAATCACTGATCATTACACCACTGCAATCAGTATCCTAAACTCAACACCCAAAAAACATAAAATTAATTACAAACAGATTATCGATTATGAGGCTTTATTAAATGATCTTAATAATAAAAATTGGGAATATGTTTATAAAGAGACTGAAATTAACAATGCTCTAAACTATTTTATTAATGAAATCAATACATTCATAACAAAACACACAATAACTAAACGCATTCCATATAGTAAAATACATCTCACACCATGGATTACCAACGGCATTGTTAAATCTATACACAAAAGAAATCACCTTCATAAAATAGCTAAACGAGACCCATTGAACGATACTAAACAGCAAAACTATTACCGATACCGTAATATCTGCAAAACCGTTATTCGCAAATGTAAAAAGGGTTATTATAAATTCTTACTTGATAAGGATAATTCCAGCAAAAACATGTGGAATGTTGTCAGAGACATAACTAAAAGTAAAAGAAATACCAATGCATCTGTAACTGAATTAAATACCGGAAATTTGATTATAACTGACAATCAATCAATTGCATGTCATACTAATCAATATTTTGCATCTGTTGGATCAAATCTAGCAAAAAAATTTTTATTAGAAACCCAGAAAACGGAAGACTCTTTAGCATCGACAATTGTAACAAAGGAACAATCTTTTTCATTTAATATTAAACCAACTACTGTAGAAGAGGTCTTAAAAATAATCAACAGCCTTAATACTACACATGCAAAGGGTCCAGATAGTCTAAATACACAAATACTAAAAAAAATTAAAAATCAGATTTCTGCTCCGCTATCATATATTTACAACTGAAGTTTTACATCAGGAATATTTCCTGATCACTTCAAAAAATCAATAATTGTCCCAATTCACAAAAGTGGACCTAAATCACTTGTAGAAAACTATAGGCCAATATCACTATTAAGCGCGATATCCAAAGTCATTGAAAAGCTTTTCAAAACTAGGTTAAACGATTATGTGGAGAAACATAACATTCTAAGTCCTAACCAATACGGCTTTCGGTCGGGTAAGGGAACGGATGATGCCATCGCATGTCTCACTGAAACTATTGCAGGGAATATGAACCATGGCAAGAAAACTATTGCCCTTTTCCTGGACCTGGCCAAGGCATTTGACACTATATCTCATAAAATTCTTTTACAGAGACTTAGAAATATAGGAATAAAGGGAAAAGCTTTTCAATGGATAGAAAGTTATATATCTAATAGATTTCAACAAACCAGAATTAACGAGGCTATTAGCACTTCACTAAAATACACTTTTGGGGTACCACAAGGAAGTACACTTGGGCCCCTTCTCTTTATTATATACATAAACGAACTTTGTAACCAAAACATTGGTGGCAAAATTATCACTTTCGCTGACGATACAGTTATTTTGTTTGAAGCAGATGATTGGAAACAAACACACCACCTTGCGAACACAGGTATAAACAGAGTAAAACAGTGGCTGGACTGTAATTTGCTTACACTAAACATACAAAAAACAAAATATCTCACATTTAGCGCTACCCTTGCAGGTCAACCCAAAACACCTCATCACCTCACAATACATAATATTAAGTGTAGCCTTGGAAATAATAACCATACTTGTAAATGCGAAACCCTTGAATCTGTTAAATCTATTAAATATTTAGGTATAATAGTGGATAACCATCTTAAATGGAAACAACAAATTGAAAACACAGCTAATAAAGTGCGCAAGCTTATTTATATATTTATAGCATTGCGGGAAATTATAAAAACTCAAGACATTAAAAAAATATACTACGGGCTCTGTAACTCTGTCATAACCTACGGTTGCATTGGATGGGGTGGAACAGGATTAACAATATTATACCCGCTACTGAAGGCACAGAAATCCATTCTACGCGTCATTATGAAGAAACCCTTCAGATACTCGAGCGACGCTCTCTTCAAGGAGTTTAATGTGCTTGATGTTCGACAGTGTTACATAAAAAAAATAACAATCTGCGTCCACAAAAATAAAAACAAAACGATAACAGTCGATCATAATCATCAAACCAGAAGTAAGAGCAGAAACGACCTTTCTATTCCAACTAGCAATACTGCGGCTTATCAAAAAGTTTTCTCATACCTGGGACCAAAAATATACAACAAAATCCCCTCTCAATTTAAACTATGTGAATTATCAGCCTTCGGTACTAAAATTACTAAATGGTTATTAGACTTAGGTAGGACAGATTCCGAAAAATTATTAAAAAACGTAGTCTGAGTTGATTTCTTCGATTTTGTATTTTGTATTTACCTAAAAAATATATTTTTTTTATTTTTCTTTCTTACATTGATATATTATATTTTTATTTTATATTTTACATGTACCTATCTGGATTTTATTGTTTATTACTGCTAAATTGTATTTTCCTAAAAAAATATTTTCTTTCTATTTTTCTTTCTTACATTTATATGTTATATTTTAATTTTATTTTATATTTTACATGTACCTACCTGGAATTATGTACACGCAACCTGCCAATTTGACTGTCCTAAAACGGGAAACTTCCTAGTTGGACAGTCAAAGCTTCCTTTTATATTTGTATATCTTGTATGTAATAAATGTTTTTTTTTTTTTTTTTTTTTATAGTGAATACCTCACAAGAGTCCCAACTGCTCCCGTCTGGAGCCAGTGGGACTATGTCATCCCCAATTGGGGGATGTTGTGAGGCTGAAGGTAAGTGATGAAGGGAAAGAGGAAGGTGGGGAAGTACCTGGCTATTCAGATCTAGTCACTAAACACGGCTTAAGCCATTTGTAGCAACGTTTCAATTCTGAATGGTGGTCTTACACCAGGGCGATACTGGTAGTATCTTCCACTCTGGAACGTGCCGCAAATATACTATATATTATTTTAATTAATTAATAGTGAAATAACACAAATTAATCAAATAAAATTTATTTGCGCACGCCGGGTTCGAACCCGCGACCTTCGGAATGGCAGTCCAATGCGTTACCACTGGACTATGCCGGCCGTCAAATGTAATAATAATAAATAAAATAAAAAAATAAAAATTCACCGACTCCAGATATTTTCATATCAGAGGGTTCGGCTCGGTAAAACTCCTAACAGGGCCTATAAATCCTACTGATCCCTCAACATAAATAATTAAAAGATCTTTCGTTATCCTACATGTGCAGGATTTTCCAATAAGAGGTGTTATTTTGAATAGCCCGCTATTTCGGTAGATGTTACTTTTGAAGCTGTCATTTTATGACATTTGACAAGTAGAAACTACGTCATTCGTAAAATTGGAACGATACACGCTTCAACAACGCATTGAAATTATTAAAATTCACTTGGGTGAATCAAATGCAAATCATCTTGAGTGATGAGGCCCATTTCCACCTCGGTGGCTTCGTCAACAAGCAAAATCGTCGCATCTGGGGCTCGGAAAACCCAAGAGCTATTGTTGAAAAGCCTCTCTATCCTCAACGTGTGACTGTTTGGTGCAGTTTATGGTCCGGCGGAGTCATTGGACCTTACTTTTTCAAAAATGAGGCTGGAGCAACAGTTACGGTGAATGGATTGCGCTATCGAGAGATGATTATTGATTTTTTATGGCCGGAATTGGATGGTATTGATCTGGACAACGTTTACTTTCAACAAGACGGCGCTATGTACCACACAAGCAACGTAACTATTGATCTTTTACGATTGAATATCAAAATAATACCTCTTATTGGAAAACTCTGTATTTAAAATGACTGAATTTTGCATTTTTTATATATAAATTTGTTGATAGATCTAATACGCCTAAATTTAATTTAAAAATAAATTTAATAATATATTATTATTACAATATGTTTTAGAGATTCGGCGAGATGGCGACCCCCCTAGAAATTGCCGCCCTAGACAGATTCCTAGATTGTCTCGGCTTATATACGGAATTGCTCACAATAGGCTATCAACCGTCTGTATCAATCCGTCGTATCCTAAGACACTTTGGACACGTTGCTTGCAAAACTATAAACTCGAACCCGGAAAAACTCATTGTCACTGTCAAAGTGGAAGACATACGGACAAAAATGAGTATTGCTGATTTATTGAAATCCTAAAAAACGAGATAGCGTGCCGTTTCCTAAAACAATGTTCCTACCTTTAGAATATATCGGATCACGTGTTCATGCACCTACGTTTGCCCTGTAAATATATATGCGAAAATATTAGAATTTCGATGAAGACGTGACATCGCCATAACACATCAGTGTTTTACTGATAGTTTATTATGAATTCTGTCAATTCATTCGTTAAAGGCTTGCAGTCCCGTTTTTAGTCGGAATAAGAATAATCTATCTATCATCTTCTATCTATCTATATAAATAAAAATGTTGAAGTCCGTTTGTTCAAAATCTTAAATATCCGAAGTTCTTCACCGATTACTTTGAAATTTTGACATTATATTATACAGATGTCACCTGTGACAGGTAAAAATACGTTGTTTTTAAAATAGCGCCATCTTTTGGACAAACATTTTTTAAACAACACCATCTGTTGGACGTAAAAGCAACACGCGCTATTGTTTCTCTATCTACAAAGACAGACTGAGCTACAGCAACGCGTGGCGGGGTACAGATAGTTTGAAATAAATTAGCAATATTTTACATCGATGAGTTTTCGTTTACATTTTTTGAAGTGACGTTGTTATTTGGAGTTAGCTGGCTCTCCACGTGAGGAGTGGATTAGTCTTGTCTACCAGGGAAATTGGAGTGGGAGTAACGCCCCTCAACAATGTCCAATTCCTAAATGAATAATGTATATTTCCAGATGAAGATGCTGACAATCCCGAAGAGCGGCCGACTTGTGGAGGGGCAGGTCTACCAGCCCCCACTGCGCGCCCCCTCGCCGCCCCCCGCTCGCCCTCCCCGCCCCTACATCCCATTCAATTCTAGCTCCAAAAGAAGCGGCAAGACGAGGGATGGGAATATTCCAGGGTACTTACTTATTTACCTATTTTAGTCTATGTAATTAATATAAGTGGGTAATTAGGAAGATTATTTATCTGACTACCTCCGTAGTAAAGTTTATTTGTGTTATTTCCCAACTTATTAATTTAATCAATATACACGGTGTATCGGCACGTACCCGACAAACTTTAACCAGCTATTCCTTAGCACATTTGGAGTAAAAAATGTGCTAAGTTTTTTCAATTAAAAACAAAAAAAAATCAAAAATCTACACTCCGTCATTGTCATTGGAATTGTTTCTCGCGTTCAACAGCTGTTATTAGCAAGTGTGTCAAAAAGTGTCCTCGCTCTTTCGTACACACTAAATAATAATAGTTAAAAATGAGACGAATGGTGCCGTGCCATTTCGTTGTGATTGTAAAAGCGCGCCAACGTAGGTACGTATGTACATTATTCAACGAAACTCGAACAAAATATTGCCAGACGGGTTTTCAAACTTTGACAAAGGATAAAACATTGGTGACATGTGGTGAAAATATGAATAGTAAATTTTTTATTAAAAAAAAATGTTACCGGACAGCAAAGTGCAAATAACATTTTTTACTCCAAATGTGCTAAGGAATAGCTGGTTAAAGTTTGTCGGGTACGGGCCGATACACCCTGTATAGTGTATTTGTGGCACGTTGCAGAATGAAAGATACTCTCAGTATCGCCGTGGTGCATGACCACCATTCAGAATTGAAATTTTGCTTGTTGACAAGATGTGAATAGCCAGGTACTTCCTCACCTTCCGCTTCCTCGTATCCTTCACTTACCAATACCTTCATCCACACAACATACACCAATTGGGGATGTTATGATTTCATTGACTCCAGACGGAGCAGTTGGGTCTCTTGCGGGAATTCACATAAAAAATAATATAAATATATATTTGATGTGGTACTAGTGTCTAAAAACGTTGATAAGTTGTTAGTTCCTATTCATTGTACAAATTTTCTTATCTTTATCACTGTTACTTTTAATTTGTTATCATTTTGTATTTATTTAACTATCGTTTGATAATGATCATTGTTTATTTTGTGTTATTTCTATTCAATTGTGGAATTGTTAACCTCGATACAGGCTTAGTACTAGCGAGGACAGGACTTAACAACTTAACAACAAGCGAGGACTTAGCGAGAAGAAACTTAGCGAGGACGGTTACGTGGAAAACAATACATTTTAATCATATTAAATAAAATAAAACAATAACCGTCGAACACGTCAAACAAGTCAAACAATCTGTCTTGGTCCAGGACTTTGCTTCATTTGCAGTCACACATAATCTTGTATTATTCGTTCTATGACTCTTGACAATATTCTTAATCATGCCATTTCTATTACTAAAGAAATGAATCTTAGAAAAAAAATTAGCCCACTTCCTCATTGATTAGATAGAATCGTTGTCAATGACAATGCATTCTATTGACTTTTGGTGGTACTCTTTACATATAATACATATAGAATAAAAAAGAACACAAGAAATACCATATGGACGGGTTTTGTGACCAATTGGGCCTTAGATTTCCAATAAAAAAGATGGATATCCACGATGTCAGGCGAGTGTAAGTGAGACAGAGCACATGCTAAAATTTTTTTTACTAAAAGTTTAACATGAAACCTATCAATTCATTCGTTTAGAGCCTGCAGTCCCGTTTCAAACAGAATAATTTGAAAACATTTTAAATAAACTAGCAATATTTGATATCAGTGCAGCGGCGACATTATTTGTTTCCTTTCAAATTAGTATGGAAGGCACTTGTAGTTTTCTTCTTTATTCAATGATAATACTAGCTAACGTATACCCCGCATTGCTCGGGAACTTGTGAATGCTTTGGGGTAAAGCAAAGAGGTTGTGATGATCTCATAAGGCTTAGCCAAATTTTTTTTTTTCATATTGATTACAAAACATCGATTTTTTTCTACTTTCTATAAATATAATATGCATGTATCATATATGCAAACCTTCCGGGAGAAGTTCTCTTAATGATGGTGAAAACCCTATCAAAATCCGTTCCGAAGATTAGAAGAACTAAGCGCACACACAGACAGACGTGGACAGCGACTTTGTTTTATAATATTGACTAGCTGACGTTTACCCGTCGCTGCCGGGGATTATCCTTATGAGATATACCATCGCGGAATTTTCTGTAGGCCTTTTTAAGGGTTCCATGCTAACTCAACACAGTGACTATTCAACACACCTTTAAAAAGTCATATAAAGTCATTAAAATAGATGATTTATTTTTTAACCTAACCTAACCTACTTAACCCAGTTAATAAAGTTTTTGTTTCATCACTTTCCATGACTTTATATAACTTTTAAAGATGTGGTGAATTATCCGGTCACCCCTTTTAAGATATCCAATTCCGTATTACATTATGTTGATGTATCTCATAAAGTTTGGCCAGCGTTAGCAATGCAAGTGGCCGAAAATATTTTTTACGACTCGATTACAAAACATAGACTTTTCTCTACTTTCTATAAATATAATATGCATTTATTATATATATGTAAACCTTCCGGAAGAATTTCTCTAAATGATAGTGAAAACCCTATCAAAATACATTGCATAGTTTAGAAGAACTAAGCGCACAAACAGACAGACGGGGGTATTAAACTATTTAGAGATCCACCTAATAATATAGAAGAGATATCATTTCGAAGAGCTACAAAACAAGTTTTTTATTTTATTTATTTATTTTATTACAAGATAATACATTACAAAATGATAACAAAGTAATAATGTATTATTCCCAATGAGTTTATAAAACTCATTTAGGGAAAGACAACATTAGAAAGGACAAGGCAAATAAATAAAATACATTAAAATAAATAAAGACAGATGTTATTATGGAGTACCAGAGAAAGATTGTGTTAGTCATTAATGAAACTGCTAAGGGAATAGCTTTTAAGAGCTTTTGTCAATGTTTTTTTGTTCGTTGTCGGAAGTTTTCAATTAATAGGTAATGCGTTATATTGTTTTTGTGCAATGTATTGTAAGGAGTTAATTCCAAATTTGGTCGTGTAAGTAGATGATGATAAATGTATTTGATTTTGTGATCGTGTTTTGTGCTGGTGTATGTCAGAATTAAATACTGGTTTAGTGTTGGTGTGTGAGGAGTGTTGAATTATTTGTAGAATGGCAGTTGTGATGTTAAATTTTGGCAGGACTGTAAAAGGAAGTATTTGTGTCTGTGAGTACCTCTCTGTTTATGGTATTTAGAGGATGCAAACAAATATCTTAATTCCACAGGGTTCCATCTTCCGTATCAATACTATTAATATTAATAATTTCTATGTAGTTAATTGGTTGCCCTATCTGTCCGGAGTATTTTTGGGATGCTTGTAAAATATCCACATTTAAAACGCTTAGATTTTCCGCTTGGTTTACTTCTTAGGTCGAATTCACATAAAGCTGTATCGATATTATAACATACAAATATTTCAATACTTTCTTGTGTATTGTATACTATAAAGTTACCAGGGTTAACTCTCTATGGAAAAGCATAGAAAATAGTGAATAGCATCCGGTGTGTGATACACAAATATGGACTCAACGCTTAAGGGGAAGCTACAAGCCAACAATATGTATATTCTCAGTATACCTTATATTGGAGGTAATAGGCATTAAAATCGCTTGACAAACGGAGTCTAGAAACGTTCGATTTCAAGCACAAAACTGGTTTTTATTTATGTTATAAATAATTTTATAAGAAAGAAAATAAGTTAATCTAGTGAAACTGTCACAGATAACCTTAGCTATAATACTGTATTTTTTTAAAGTTGTTTCCTTTACGAGTTCATACATTTCTATTGAAAATATGTTTTTTTTGGTAGTTTACATTTATATTTTTTATTGAGTAATTTATTATTATTATTTTTATTTTATTTTTTATTTATTTATTACTTGTAAATTATTTAACATTATAAATGATAACAATATGCAGAATTATATTTACAATTTTTTTCATTATTATTCTACTACTCCATAAGTTGAGCTCCAGGAGCTCGTGTTTATGGGAGGAGTATTTACCTTTAGTTCTAATAATTTTTTAAACAATAATCAAAAACTTTTGATATAAATACAAACATAATATTAACATAGGTACACAAATTAGAGAAGTGTGTTTTTAAAGATAATTAAAATAATATATCTTTTTACAGATTGTAAGCTTGAGGAAATTAAGGGTACAATATATCAGGTAAAAAAATTAGAAAAATAGTTTTTTAAAGACAATTAAATTAATATATATATTTTTTACAGATTTGAGTAAGTGTAAGAAAATTAGGGGTACAATATATCATTATCCAATTTTAGGGACTTAATTAACTTTTTGAATTGTTCATAATTCACAGTTTCGGTTACACTAATTTTATTTTTGGACAATAAAATATTATACCATCTCACACCTAAATACGAATAGTGGTGCTGAGCCGTGGTCGTTCTAAGCAAAGGAATGGCTATTAAGCCATTCGTTTTGAATCTATTGCTTATGCTATCTGAGGGGTGAATTTTATAAATAAAATATTCTTTATAAATTTGATATAGGGCTAACTATTTTATTTATATTCTGCTCAAACGAAACGATAGGAAAACCTGCAATTTATCTAAAGCATATTTTTTGGTATTCATAATGTACACCAATTCGTTATAAAGATTAATCAAAATAGTGTTTTAGCGTTATGCTTCGCCTTAACGACCAAGCATTGTGTGAACGTGAGCACGTTTAAACTATACAGCAAATCTGTTGTCAAAGAATGCCCAATGCCATCGACCTCTGAATCCTGCGGTGACTTCCTGACGTTCTGTAACTTCAGATGGCCATATCAGAAAAACCTCTTCCCCAATGGCTATAGCCTATTAATTGGTGCTACAGACCATTCAATTTGGTTGAGCGGTTGTATCAATGTTGTTGTATCAAACTAAAACATCTCTCGCTCAAAGACACTTCTCATTCTTAGGTCCAAAACTATACAACTTCATGCCTGATGCTTGGAAAAAGGAAAACACAGCTATTCTTCATAAATTGACCACTAATTGGTTTCATCAATTAGGTAGAAAGGAGAGTGAACTTTTACTACACAAAAAATGAAATCAAACACACACCAAAAACAACAACAAAAACTCCAACAAATAATAAACCATGTAAAAGATACCTTTATGTTCTAATCTTTATCATTATGTGTATACATGTACCTACCTAGTACTTTTAAATTAGAATGCTACCCAAGCAGCAGTTAATCTTATGTTTAATCGGATATTTTATTTTATTCTATTTCTTCTCTTTGTTATTCATATTTATACAAAATATGTTAGTAGGCTTAGGCACCAGTTAAAAGTACAAATACCTATTATTTTAATAAAAAATTGGTATTCCTATTATTGAAATCAATTATGTCAATTTACGCAGTAAACTTAACTTATCGAAATTATCTGAAAGGCGAAAAATATTTGATCTCCTTTTATTATATAAAATTGTTCATTCAAGGTTAGACTGCCCTGACACTATAAACTTGCTATCTTTACATATACCTCCAAAATATACTAGACGGAATATTTTATTCTACAACAATAACTTCGCTACGAATTCTGTGTTTGAAAGAATACATAGGTTGGGCAATGAACTAAGTGATGTCGCTGACATATTTAATTTAAACTTCAATACATTTAAGGCCAAATTAGTCCACCACTTTTTAAATGTAAATAATGTATGAGAAATCATTATATTTTATTTCGATTTTCTATTGTTTGTTTTATACTGTTGTTAAAATGAAATTTGTAATTTTTATGTACTTAAAAGCCCAATAGGGCGTCAATAAATAAATAAATAAATACTATACTTATCAAACAACTTATCAAAATGTTAATACTCATCCTAATTTGACTGTCCTAAAACGGGAATCCCCCTGGTTGGGCAGTCAAAACATTTCTTAAATAATGTATATAAATGTATAATCTTTTATTAAATAATAAAAAAATGTATTGAAAACGATGCAAATGAAACGGTAAAAATTAAATTTTTTATTCTTCTGGTAGCATCATACAACTGAATTTTTTCGTTCTAACAAACATAGGGACAAAACTGTTTGCATTCTTCTTTCATGTCAATAGTTAACGATGCCACTAGAGCGATCGCAAATGTTAGTTTTTTGATAAAGTAGGAGGCGTGCTTAGTGTGTTCCATAGAGGAGGAACTGTCGAAATTGAACTAACTATCGCGTCATCTGTACACAAAACTCAACGGTTGGCACACGACGGTTGAACCAACTAAATTAGTGATCTATACGGGTTTAACTATTATTATATCTGCCTTACTTTGCAGATTTCAGCGTTGGGAACTCATTGTTAAAAAGTTAAAGGTTCTACTTATAATTGCGTTTATTTACGTTACAAATAATAGGTCTGGATTTAGCTACACTGTTCATTACCCGAGGGTGGCTAATTCTCTGGTTCGAGAAGCTTGTTCCCTGTCAATCTCATCTCACAAGTAATTGTTACACTCTAGCGACATCTGTTGGACTCTGGAGTAAGTTTTATGACTAGCGCCATCTATCGCTTAAATACTCAACTTATTACCATACATCACTAACTATTATATCGATGCCTATCAGTAACCATTTATTGTCTTAATGGCTGGCTGTAAGTCAAACATACAGTTTATAAGCACCCCTAAACTTGTGCAATGCTTCTTGGCCAGTAAACTTGTGAATTTATTAGAAGAATCCATTACACATAGTAAGTATACAATTAAATATATCACAATGTATTATTACGTACAAACTGTCATCACCGGACCAGTTCAGAGGGGCTCGTCCGAGGGTCTGATATTGTTATTTTTAGTCGTAGTTATTTGTATGAGACATCAAACGACACGCACGACATCAAACAAATTATCTTAAATTTGCGTCACCCGTACATCAATAGTAAAATATACCAAATATATAACCGTAAAGAGAATATCAAGAGCAATCGTAAGATAGCACTGGCTTAGCATACATATTATATTGGCCCCAAGCCAATCGCTTAGCTTAGAACTTCAATTGAAAACCACATTAAATATAATTATCCGATACATTGGCAGGTTTCTCGATAAAGTTCTTCTACTAATAGGTATAACTTTGTTTTACTCGTTAGAATGTGTTAGAAGTCTATTTTTATACACATCACGTGCTAAAGAAACACACATCTTAATTATTAAATTTGTACGCGCCGGTTCAGCGTTGCTATAGATAAGCCGGCCTTAAGCCCCCGCATTCCGAATTTCTACTGATTTATGACACATTTCTCTTGAACACTTTACGTTTTAAGATTCTGAAAGAACATAAGTTGTTTTTGAAAATAATCATTATCCATACATTTATAGAGCCGAAACAGTAAGTAAATAAAATTCCCCCAATAGCAAAAATCTCAAAGTATGCTCCAAAAATGATTAAAAACACACTTTGTGTTTTTTTAACATAATTAATTTAGGTAATAAAAAAATCGTAGTGAATCTTTAAATGCAACTTAGACATTTATCGATAGATTTTCTCTGTATTTTAAACGAGTCGTGTTTTATTAAATATTTTTATTATTCTCGCAATACGAAGCTTAATGCCAAATCACTATTTTGATTAATCTTTATAACGAGTTGGTGTACATTATATTTTATATTGCACCATACATATTTTACCAAATAACATATCGTATTGATTTTTTTTCACCAAGTTTCACCCGGATATCATCGGATATGTCCGATCGGACACTGGGAATGTCCTATCGGACATTGGATATGTCCGATCGGACATCGGATGTGTCCGATCGGACATCGGATGTGTCCGATCGGACATCTGATATGTCAGATTGGACATCGGATATGTCCGATCGGACACTGGAAATGTCCTATCGGACATTGGATATGTCCGATAGGACATTTGTGACAGTTTAATGATATCTTGTCCGATAGGATGTGTCCGATCGGACATCTGATATGTCAGATTGGACATCGGATGTGTCCGATCGGACATCTGATATGTCAGAATGGACATCGGATATGTCCGATCGGACACTGGAAATGGATATGTCCGATCATGTAGGACATCGGATATGTCCGATCGGACACTGGACATGTCAGATAGGACATTAGATATGTCCGATCAGACACTGGACATGTCAGATTGGACATCGGATATGTCCGATCGGACACTGGAAATGTCCTATCGGACATTGGATATGTCCGATAGGACATTTGTGACAGTTTAATGATATCTTGTCCGATAGGATGTGTCCGATCGGACATCTGATATGTCAGATTGGACATCGGATGTGTCCGATCGGACATCTGATATGTCAGAATGGACATCGGATATGTCCGATCGGACACTGGAAATGGATATGTCCGATCATGTAGGACATCGGATATGTCCGATCGGACACTGGACATGTCAGATAGGACATTAGATATGTCCGATCAGACACTGGACATGTCAGATTGGACATCGGATATCATCGGATATGTCCGATCGGACACTGGGAATGTCCTATCGGACATTGGATATGTCCGATCGGACATCGGATGTGTCCGATCGGACATCTGATATGTCAGATTGGACATCGGATATGTCCGATCGGACACTGGAAATGTCCTATCGGACATTGGATATGTCCGATAGGACATTTGTGACAGTTTAATGATATCTTGTCCGATAGGATGTGTCCGATCGGACATCTGATATGTCAGATTGGACATCGGATGTGTCCGATCGGACATCTGATATGTCAGAATGGACATCGGATATGTCCGATCGGACACTGGAAATGGATATGTCCGATCATGTAGGACATCGGATATGTCCGATCGGACACTGGACATGTCAGATAGGACATTAGATATGTCCGATCAGACACTGGACATGTCAGATTGGACATCGGATATGTCCGATCGGACATCGGATGTGTCCGATCGGACATCTGATATGTCAGATTGGACATCGGATATAACCGATCGATCACTGGAAATGTCCTATCGGACATTGGATATGTCCGATCGGACATCGGATGTGTCCGATCGGACATCTGATATGTCAGATTGGACATCGGATATGTCCGATCGGACACTGGAAATGTCCTATCGGACATTGGATATGTCCGATAGGACATTTGTGAAAGTTTAATGATATCTTGTCCGATAGGATGTGTCCGATCGGACATTTGTGACAGTTTAATGATATCTTGTCCGATAGGATGTGTCCGATCGGACATTTGTGACAGTTTAATGATATCTTGTCCGATAGGATGTGTCCGATCGGACATCTGATATGTCAGATTGGACATCGGATGTGTCCGATCGGACATCTGATATGTCAGAATGGACATCGGATATGTCCGATCGGACACTGGAAATGGATATGTCCGATCATGTAGGACATCGGATATGTCCGATCGGACACTGGACATGTCAGATAGGACATTAGATATGTCCGATCAGACACTGGACATGTCAGATTGGACATCGGATATGTCCGATCGGACATCGGATATGTCCGATCGGACATCTGATATGTCAGATTGGACATCGGATATGACCGATCGGTCACTGGAAATGTCCTATCGGACATTGGATATGTCCGATCGGACATCGGATGTGTCCGATCGGACATCTGATATGTCAGATTGGACATCGGATATGTCCGATCGGACACTGGAAATGTCCTATCGGACATTGGATATGTCCGATAGGACATTTGTGACAGTTTAATGATATCTTGTCCGATAGGATGTGTCCGATCGGACATCTGATATGTCAGATTGGACATCGGATGTGTCCGATCGGACATCTGATATGTCAGATTGGACATCGGATATGTCCGATCGGACACTGGAAATGGATATGTCCGATCATGTAGGACATCGGATATGTCCGATCGGACACTGGACATGTCAGATAGGACATTAGATATGTCCGATCAGACACTGGACATGTCAGATTGGACATCGGATATGTCCGATCGGACATCGGATGTGTCCGATCGGACATCTGATATGTCAGATTGGACATCGGATATGACCGATCGGACACTGGAAATGTCCTATCGGACATTGGATATGTCCGATCGGACTTCGGATGTGTCCGATCGGACATCTGATATAATTCAATATAATTCTCGCAATGCGAAGCTTAATGCCAAATCACTATTTTGATTAATCTTTATAACGAGTTGGTGTACATTATGAATCCCAAAAAATATGTTTTAGATAAATTGAAGGTTTTCCTATCGCTTCGCTTGAGTAGAATACAAATAAAAAAAAAATTAACTCAATTAAAAATAAAAATGCATACTACTAAAAAAAAATTTTTTTCAATAAAAATGTATGAACGCGTAAAGGAAACAACTTTTGAAAAATACAGTATTATAGCTAAGATTATCTGTGACAGTTTCACTTGATTAACTTTTTTGTTTTCTTACCAAGAATATACCTACACATTTTTGGCTTGTAGCTTCCTCTTAAGGAACTGTGGGACTATTTTATCCAATCCCACATATGGTAACACTTTTCAAATTACTCCGCCGCCTGACGCCCCGGATGAGCTAGGCGAGAGCGGGAAGAGAAGTCGCCATTCATTCTAGTTCCAACTTTCGACCAGACCACCACTCTCCACTACCACCGTCTCCGCGTTCGCATAAATTGTAAATTCATTCTCCGAATAAATTCAACCAAGACGCAGACCTTTATTTTTTAATCATCCAAACTCCTTGAACACTGATTTACGGTCCAGGCAGCCACCGTAAATCACACAAATACACACCTCACCGCCACACTGGTGACTCCACACATTGCTGCCATAGAACATTAGAGTATCTAGAACGTACGATCGATAATGTCGGTAACTTGTTATCGTTCTCGAGCATGACTGCAGTTCGCCAACGAACAAACAACAGTTAACAACTACTTCTTCTTCTTTATGTGCCGTATCAGGTCCCCCCGACGTTGGCGATCACTCTGGAAAATGTCTCTTTGTCTTGCGCTGCCCGGAATAGCTCCTCCACACTTCTAATGCCGGTCCACTCTCGTATATTTCGCAGCCAAGACATTTGTCTCCTACCAGGCCCTCTGCGACCCTCTATCTTGCCTTTCAATATTAACTGGAGCAAGTGATACTTCTCCCCTCGAAGTACATGACCCAGATATGAAATTTTCCTGATTTTTATTAATCTAAGCAGTTCTCTCTCTGCTCTAGCCCGCCTGAGAATTTCTGTGTTGGTGATCATGTCGGTCCATGGGACTTTGAGTATTCTCCGGTGAAGCCACATTTCAAAAGCCTCTAACCTGTTCATGGTATTTACTTTCAAGGTCCATATTTCACATCCATACAACAAGACCGACCACACATAACATTTTAGCATTCTCTGCCTTAGTTTTAAACTGATATTATCATTGCAGAAGAGGGATTTCATTTTAATGAACGCAGTTCTTGCTGCTTCAATTCTGCACCTAACCTCTACATCTGGGTCAAGAGTCTCCGTGAGAATACTGCCGAGGTATCTAAATCTTTTGACCTTTTCGACATTGCAACTATTTAACTGTATCACTGATTCAGAGTGATTTAGTCGTCAAAATGTCATCCATTTTTTTTAATTGACGATGATTGTTAGGCCCAGTTGCTCACCAGCATTATTAACAAGATTTAATAGGTCTTGGAGGTCATCGATACAGTCAGCTAGTAATACAGTATCATCTGCGTATCTTATGTTATTAATGACAACTCCGTTGATCTTAAGACCCTTCTCAGTATTACTTAGGGCTCTTTTAAAGACATAGTTGGAATAGAGATTAAACAATAGTGGCGACAGGATACAGCCTTGTCGTACTCCACGCTGAATGGCAATTGCATTAGATCTCTCATTCCCATGTCTTATTTCTGCGGTTTGGAACCAATACAGGTTTTTTATGAAATTCTGGTCTTTGGTGTCAACGTTACAATCCGCAAGCATTTTCATTAGGTCAGCATGTTTTACCCTGTCAAATGCCTTTTCGTAGTCAATAAAACAGGCAAAAACTTCCTTTCTTTGGTCACGACACTTTTGCAATAGTACATCGATAGACAATAATGCCTCACGCGTTCCAAACGCATTTCTGAAACCAAACTGAGTGTCATCCAAATCCTGCTCGCACTTATTGCGTATCCTGGCATGTATTATTTTAAGGAATAATTTAAGGACATGACTCATCAGGCTTATTAATCGATAGTCACTGCACTTCTTAGGGTAATGTTTTTTAGGCAATGTCACGAAGGTGGATTTTAGCCAATCTTGAGGTATATTCCCTGTGTCGTATATAGAATTAAATAACCTCAACAGGTAGTCAACATTTTCATCATTAAAGAGCTTCAACACCTCAACTGGAATATCGTCTGGTCCGCACGCTTTTCTATTGTCTGAAGTCTTTATCGCATGAAGAATTTCTGATTTTAAAATCGATGGTCCATGCAATTGATCATTGGGAATATTAATGTCAGGTCTAATATCTTTGAATGTATCATGAATATACTTTTCCCATGTTTGTAAAATATCTTTTTCATCCAATATTAATTTATTGGAATCGTCAACTAAACATGATGGAGTAATTCTTCTAGAAGTGCCTGTAATTTCCTTTAATTTTTTGTGAAGTTTGAATGCATTGTGACTACGACTGTACGACTCTAGTTCTTCACACTGTGACTTCATCCATTCTTCTTTGGCTTTTTTAATTTCACGTCTAATCGTTCTTTGTAAGTTTTTATAATGTGTCTCATTATGTTTGTGTTTACGTCTCTCATCCATTAAGTTCAAAATGTGGTCAGTCATCCAATTCTTTTTTCTAATTTGCTTATCAGCTTTCAAATTTGCATCACAGGTTTCACGTATAACTGACTTAAGGTTATCCCATTGTGTTTGTATTTCTATCGATGGATCACAAGGGAGTAGCCTAATATTATCGTTGAAAGTCTGAGATACCCTATTTCTGACCACTTCTTCATGGAGTTTAGAGATATCCATTTAAATTTTGGTTTTGGACTTTTTTATTTGTTTTAAGCGTAAAACAATATCGGCAGTTAACAAAACATGGTCAGAACCAATGTCCGCACCAGGGTACGTGGTGACTCTCTTTACGGAGTTCCTGAATCTATGGTCTACTAACACATAGTCAATTTGGTTCCTGACAATATCATAGATTGTTCCATCCTGAGGTGATCTCCACGTATAAAGCCTTATTTTCGGGAGTTTAAACCATGTACTTAATACAGCCATATTTTTATCCTGGCAGAATTCATATAGTCTATCACCTCTTTGATTGCTTATGCCTAAGCCATATTCACCAACTATATGAGAGCGGCGACCTTCACCAATTTTGGCATTTAAGTCTCCAATGACAAAATTGACTTCTCCTCCTTTCAAACTTTGCAATGTACTGGCTAGTGAGTCATAAAAAGATTCCACATCACCATCATATCTCACTTCCGCTGTTGGTGCATACACTTGAATAATATTAATGTTGATGGGTTGACAGTGTAATTGTAATAATATTATTCTGTCCGAGATGGGTACAAAATTCTTAACAAATTTTACATACTTCTCCATGACAAATACAGCAACTCCGTTTCGACGGTTTCTGTCCTGTGGGTCACTTCCTGAGTAGTATAGATTTCCCTTCTCATGTTGGTGTATGCCGCTGCCAGTCCATCTCAGTTCACTAATTCCAAGAATATCTACTTTTAATCTTTCCATTTCCTGTATTGCATTATACAATTTACCGCTGTATAAACTTCTTACATTCCAGGTTCCTAGTCTTATTTTTGAATTCACTATTTTGAGCCGGGAGATTCTTCGCACCCCTGGCCCATTTAAGGGCCGCCCGGGACTAGGGGCCATTGGTTGGTTTCTCTCCATAGTGATATGCTGGGAAAAGATACTGGAGTGGTTTCCCATTGTCTTTTCCAGGGATTTTTCTGTGGGGGTTACCTTTCCTTAGCTGAGCTGATCCGGTTTTATGGCGCCGGAAACTCGCCATTCGCCCTCTCCTTATCAGCTACGACCATGATGTTAGGGTCAGTGGTCATATTGCCCGGGACTCGCGGGATCATAAAGACCACTCTAGGACGCTAAGGAGTAGGACTTACTGGAAATGTTGCTGATGTTATTGCAAGATGGCGTATCACGGTATTTTATAGGCCCACATCCCCCAGCAGGAATATGTTCCACCGTGGCCTTTCCAGTCATTGAGCCCCTACAACTACTAAGTGTTCTTAATTACCTTTATAAAAAAAATACCATACCATAAAACATACCATAAAACACTTAATCGGAAGTTAAATGTTTGTTGATTACAAATTTGCTTTACAACAAACCGAGTTATTTTACTAACTTTACTACGTATTGTTACGCTACTACTTTCATAGTAACTTATGTACCTATCCTGTAGTCTTATTATTTTATATTATTTATTGAAGAACTATTTATCGAATGTACAACAACGCATAATACGCGTTGTAACGGACGTAGTTGATCACATTATTCAATTTTATAAAATCTGTTTTTACATTTATAAAATGTGCCTACTCCACGCCACTGGCGAAATCATCACTCCCCGCCACTGGCCATTTTGTTCCCGGCCGCTTGAAAAACTTTGTCTACGAACGGCATCGATACCGCGTCGCCGGCTTACCTGCCGCGTGGAACGATGTCCAGCATTTTTTCTATGTAAATTTTACATAGAAAAATCAATTTTTAAACATTGCAAATATGTATATTTTACTTGTTCATCCCCTCGGCGGTAGTCAAATAAACACTATTTTCGATATACTACCGCTGAGGAGATATTAAAAAAGCTGTTTTTCACCCATATGTAAACCCATTTTTGAACAATATTTTTTACCCTTTTTGCGTGTACAAAAATCCAGGAACCTCGTAGCATAGTGAATCTTATCTCTTTCTGAGCGCTATGTTACGGGGGACCTCGGAAAAATACTAACTTAACATGTTTTACAAATTTGATCGCTTGAGATCATTTTTACACATTTATTTTACAAACATTTCTTATTTTTTGTCGTATCTTGACAAACAAAAAATCTAGTTGTCAAGATACACATTCCTATAACTACTATGCATTTAAACTATGTAATTATCATTCATGTAAGCGCTCAAAATCTTTTCTAACTCTCAAATTTAAGCGACTGCCTTCAAGTGTGCTACCGGCAAAATGAATATGCGACATTTTTCCGGGGCATATAAACACATATCTGGCGCGGGTACAATCCCCCACCACTTTTGGACTCAAAACCCAATGTCGGGTGCGAGTCAGGCTAATTAAATATAAGCAGCCACATAATTGAAAATAAATTAGTTCATCTTTACCACCAAAACCAAGCGTTTTATTTATCAACAAGTGACTCCTGCTCAATATCTGCCTCACCTCGCCAAGTCTGCTGCTCCAAGATCTTCTGGTGTTACCTCTTCGAGACCAGCCGGCCCTCCTTTGGAAAACCGCCAACACCAGAAGCGAGCAGAGACAAAAGCACACCCAGTGCCCACCATTCACCAAGCCTGGGTGCGGGAGGCAGATTTCATCACCAATATCAACTACAATCATCATCATCGGCCGTAAAGGAGCATCTCATCGGTTGAAGACACGGTTTGGACCCGGCGCCTAAATCTACAGTCTTGTGCGGACTCCCGTCCAGTACAAGTGGTCCTTCGAGCCGGGATTCTCACACGCCTTCAACCAGGATGTCTCCAACTTTACGGTCGAGCCGGATCCAAGACGATGGATCCTCAACACCATCTGCAGATGCCCTGGACGCTGGGTCTCAGGCCACGGCTGCGGTTCACGTCACGCCTGACGTAACCCCCATGCCCACGCCCAGCACTACTCCTGACATGGCACCACCTGCAGATCATGACTCACCGCCCTCCATATCTCAAGAGGATGCGATGGAGTCATTGCGACAACAGCTTCGCAGTCAAACCGAGCACATTGAGAGACTCAAAGCAGCTCTTCAATCAGCTCCAACAGCAGCAGCCCCTGCCCCTCTTGGACCTTCGAAGCTCCTGGAGAGGTCACCACCAGCATGGACGCAGCCCGGCCAATCGAGCCCGGTGCCTCTGGTGGACCAGAGGTACGAGGAACCAGCAGCAGCAGTGCCTGCCCGATCTGGACCCGTACTCCTGGAAGGGTACCCTGCTCAAGGAGGACCCTGGCGCTTCCAAGGGTACAGCCCTGGATGGGTGCAACCCGGCCAACCGAGCCCGGTGCCTCTGGTGGACCAGAGGTACACAGCAGCGGCGCAGCCAAGGCCAGCCGGTCCCCCGCCCTCGCCACCCTGGCCCAATGCAGGGTGGCCAAACATGATGCAGCCTGGACCCTCTGGCCCCGTACCGCCCGCCCCTCTGATAGAACAGAGGCAAGCCGTACCTGAAGTGCCAGCCGGACCTGTACCTCTGGTGGACCAGAGGTACGCATCACGAGCGCAGCAAGAGCCAGCAGGCCCTGCGCAACCAGCACCCTGGACCATTCAGGGATGCCCAGTACTGGTGCAGCCTGGACCTCATGGCCCTGTGCTGCCCGTACCTCTGCCCCACCCGGGGTACCCAGCGCCGACGCCAGGATCACCTGCCGGACTGCTGGAGCAGTGGGACGTGCCATGGACACAGCCTGGACCACCTGGACCATCTGGACCATCTGGACATGTGCCGCCCGTTCCACTGCGCGAACAGGAGTATGGCGTGCCGGCACGGCCAGATGGCCCGCCCACAGCCAGTACCAGCTCCATGCCGAGATTCCCGCCCCAACCTACGGCGGATGAAACGGCCCAACATACCAGAGCCTGGGTTCAGCATGATGGCAGTCCCATGGCTCAGCTGGCCTCCGCCCTGACAGAAGCCATCAGAGCTTCAAGGGCTCAGGACAGCCCCCGTCCCACAATCGAGGACGATCCACGAATGGCGGCCCTTATTGCCAGACAATCAATGGCCAAGGACCTGCCTCCATTCTCTGGAGATCCACTGGAGTGGCCCACCTGGAGGGCACAGTTTAACCAGTCTACCTCCACATGTCGGATGACCTCCAGTGAAAACTTGATCCGCCTACAGCGGGCCCTCAAGGGGAAAGCCCGAGAAGCCGTCGGCCCCCTTCTGATGGACCCTGCTCAGGTTCCGGAGATCCTGGCAGTCCTGGAGCAGAGATTTGGAGGGACTACCTCACTCGCTGCTCTGATGCTGGACAAGGTGAAGAAGCTGCCCCACCTCACAATTGAGGCTTCTCTGGAGGACATCGCAGACTTCTCTGGCACAGTTCAGAACCTGGTGGCATCACTCCGCTCCCTCAACAATGATGGCTACCTGACGAATCCAGCGCTGCTCAGTGACATCGCGGGGAAGATGCCGCCCACCTTGCGGTTGGCGTGGCTGATGGAAGTGCGGCACTACGAGGCCTCCGCTACCATTTGCCAGTTTGCCGCCTTCCTGAAAACCGTCGCGAACGCCATCCCAAAGTCCGGTTTGGTTGACCCCGCGAGGTCCCGCCCACGCCGTGAACATACGCTCGCCACAACGGAACAGTTTTCGCGAAAAAACAGTGCTCAAAAACGTGATACCTGTGAAAGTTTCATAAATACGTCTGCCGCGTCAGAAAAGTTTTCGCGAAAAAACAATTCGAACAAAAGTGACACTTGTGACAACAGTTTAAACACGTCTGCCGCGTCAGAACGGTTTTTATCGCGGGAAAACAATGTTTACAACAACAATTCTAGTGAAAAACAACATTTCGCGCAAAATAATCGAAAGCCCCAAAATTTGTCTGGTAATAATCGAATGCCCCAAATTTTGTCTGGTAATAATCGAGAAAATAATCGAAGCGGGGAAAAAGTGCAAAACAGTTACAGTGAAGTTCGCGAGTTCGACAACCGCGCCGGGTGTGTCGAGTGTGGTGAAAATGGCCACCAACTTAGCGAATGTCGCACTTTCGCCGCGAAAGACATAAAATCCCGTTTTGTGACAGTTAAAAGTGCCGGATTGTGCCGAGTATGCCTCAATGGCAAACATTTTACCAAATACTGCAAAGTTAGTGACTGGTGCGGAGTGGGGGAGTGCAGATACCCCCACCACCGACTTCTTCACAACCCGAACTATCATGAAAATAACAATACAGTGGCAGACGTTCACAATATGTGACGCCACACCGAAAGTGCCGTGTTAAAAGTGGTGGGGGTCATATTGTCGGGCCCCAAGCGGCAGATCAAAACCTTTGCGCTTCTGGACGAAGGCTCCACTGTCACCCTTATTGACGCCACCACAGCACAGAAAATCGGCACAACCGGACCTACCCGTGAGCTACGACTACACGGAGCAAAAAACATGTGCTCAACAGACATAACGTCCCGCCGCGTGCCAATCACTCTACGCGGCGCCGGAATTGCTGATGAGTTTATCATCAGAGCAAATACCATCAAGCAGCTCAGCCTTCCTGTACAGAGGTACCACGGTCGCTACATCACCCCCACACTTCTCATCGGGCAAGACAATGCTCACCTTATTGTCTCGAGGGAAGTGCGCGACGTTCGTGATTCTACGCGAATATTATCACGAACGGCGTTGGGGTGGACCACCCATGGCGGAGGGACCTCTGAACATGTGGATGAAGCTACCACATTGGCCATACGAGCCACACTGTCACCCAGGCGCACTGCCGGGAGGCATTCTACCATGCCCCATGGACCATCTGGACCCGTACCGCGAGCACCTCTGATACAGGCGGCCGTACGAGGAGTACCAGCTGGATCTGTGCCAGCATCTTTGCAGAGAAGACCACCCAGGCACCATGCCCGGTGGCATTCTACCATGCCCCATGGACCATCTGGCCCCGTACCGCGAGCACCTCTGATACAGGCGGCCGTACGAGGAGTACCAGCTGGATCTGTGCCAGCACCTTTGCAGAGAAGACCACCCAGGCACCATGCCCGGTGGCATTCTACCATGCCCCATGGACCATCTGGCCCCGTACCGCGAGCACCTCTGATACAGGCGGCCGTACGAGGAGTACCAGCTGGATCTGTGCCTGCAAATGATACGAGAGAATCAGTCGGCCCCGCGAAAGGGTCTCCCGGGCACATTGAAGTAAGGCGCCAAAACGTTGGCCTTTCTTCAACTGTGGCAGAGACACTGCCTGACATCAAGAAATTTTCCTCATTTAATCATCTTATTCAAACTACCTGCTGGATACATCGTTCTATTAAAAGGTGTCGTGGAAAAAGCCACAAACAACCTGATAATCATTTAAGAACCGATGAAATCAAGGAAGCAGAGGCCCGATGGGCAAGAAAATGTCAAGAAGAAACATTTTATCGTGATATACATGCGCTCCAGAAAGGAGATCCACTACCAAGTGACAGCCGGCTCAAAGCCTTGAGCCCCTTCCTTGGACCTGACGGCCTACTGAGGATGAATTCCAGATTACAAGCCCTCAGTAAAGTGCCTCAAGCAGTGCGGACACCGATCATATTAGATGGTGATCACGCCTATACACGACTTCTGGTGAGACATCATCACCAGGAAGCCGATCACCCAAGTACGGAGAGAACGATGGCTGAGGTGCGAGGCAGCTACCTTGTGCTGCGACTGCGAACAAATATTCGGATGATCGCCCACAACTGCCCCACCTGCAAGATGCGCAGGAGCAAGCCAGCCCCCCCATTTATGGGGCCCTTGCCGCCATCAAGGCTAGCCCACCATGTTCCTCCATTCACCCCTGCTGCAGACGGCCGAGTGAGGACCGCCAGGATCCAGACGAGCACCGGATTTTACGTCCACCCCGATGTGAAGCTCGCTGTAATCTTGCCGGCTCCACCTACCGATGCAACCTCAACAGTACCACCAGCCCAGCACCATCCCAGAGGGACTGGCCGCCGCGGACTGCGCCGTACCAACAAACGTCCTATTTTTTAGTTCAGCATAGCTAAACGGGGGGAGTGTAACGGACGTAGTTGATCACATTATTCAATTTTATAAAATCTGTTTTTACATTTATAAAATGTGCCTACTCCACGCCACTGGCGAAATCATCACTCCCCGCCACTGGCCATTTTGTTCCCGGCCGCTTGAAAAACTTTGTCTACGAACGGCATCGATACCGCGTCGCCGGCTTACCTGCCGCGTGGAACGATGTCCAGCATTTTTTCTATGTAAATTTTACATAGAAAAATCAATTTTTAAACATTGCAAATATGTATATTTTACTTGTTCATCCCCTCGGCGGTAGTCAAATAAACACTATTTTCGATATACTACCGCTGAGGAGATATTAAAAAAGCTGTTTTTCACCCATATGTAAACCCATTTTTGAACAATATTTTTTACCCTTTTTGCGTGTACAAAAATCCAGGAACCTCGTAGCATAGTGAATCTTATCTCTTTCTGAGCGCTATGTTACGGGGGACCTCGGAAAAATACTAACTTAACATGTTTTACAAATTTGATCGCTTGAGATCATTTTTACACATTTATTTTACAAACATTTCTTATTTTTTGTCGTATCTTGACAAACAAAAAATCTAGTTGTCAAGATACACATTCCTATAACTACTATGCATTTAAACTATGTAATTATCATTCATGTAAGCGCTCAAAATCTTTTCTAACTCTCAAATTTAAGCGACTGCCTTCAAGTGTGCTACCGGCAAAATGAATATGCGACATTTTTCCGGGGCATATAAACACATATCTGGCGCGGGTACAATCCCCCACCACTTTTGGACTCAAAACCCAATGTCGGGTGCGAGTCAGGCTAATTAAATATAAGCAGCCACATAATTGAAAATAAATTAGTTCATCTTTACCACCAAAACCAAGCGTTTTATTTATCAACAAGTGACTCCTGCTCAATATCTGCCTCACCTCGCCAAGTCTGCTGCTCCAAGATCTTCTGGTGTTACCTCTTCGAGACCAGCCGGCCCTCCTTTGGAAAACCGCCAACACCAGAAGCGAGCAGAGACAAAAGCACACCCAGTGCCCACCATTCACCAAGCCTGGGTGCGGGAGGCAGATTTCATCACCAATATCAACTACAATCATCATCATCGGCCGTAAAGGAGCATCTCATCGGTTGAAGACACGGTTTGGACCCGGCGCCTAAATCTACAGTCTTGTGCGGACTCCCGTCCAGTACACGCGTATAATAAATTGTATTGTACCTGCTTATATTGTCCGGACTCCGCCCATTATGCTATGTAATATACACTCATTATTGTACTCCTAATCAGCTTACCAAACATTGTATACATGTAAAACCCTTCATAGTGTGAATAAATAAATAAATAAATTTTATTCGACGTGAACTGTTGTTTGTAAGTTAGCGATCTGCAGTCGTTCTCAGGAACGATGACAAGTTATCGATCGACCGTGCTAGATAACAGCCTGAAGTATGTTAATCATATAAAAGATTGTGAATTAAAAATAATAATAACATATTGTGGTAGAAATTATGTTGCATGTTTATTATAATTGATTTCCATTGAATGGGCAAAACGGACAAACAAATACCTAATAATTAATCATAATTGACCGTGTCCCTGACCTTAACTGTGATGACAAAGACTTATAATTGAATAAACGATTAGTTACTAATAAATTGAAAAAACAATAGCTCCATTGTTTTACCTATAGCTGCAAATATTTTTTTCAATCCTTATGAGATTTAATGACATAAGACGGATATTGCGTTCTTCATTGGTACTTAAGTAATTCGTATTGCTAAAAATTTCTCAAAAAATTCATAGGACGTAACGTACGAGTAAATGACGACTTAATTATTTCAAGTCGCTGAAATATGATCATAATAACTTTATGGCGAAAAGCTTAAAATTTTAAATTTATTTGCTAACGGGCGAAATATACATGGTGTAACTAGGGTTGCCAGATGGTCGAGATAAAAAAACGAACATTTATTATCAAAGGGTCCCCCTTTGATTTGTTTGGTACAATTTATCGAAAATCAATGGGTCCTTTGATAATCATAAACCCCTTTGATTTTGGCTAAAACAAACAGAGGAAAATTACCGAAAATTTCTAAGGGTGAACACAATGAAACACTTAGTAAACATTAAAACTTTTATTTATTAGTGCCATTGTAAGCATAAAATCACTTTTTAACATATTTGCTACTAGATGCTACTGCTTTAAATAATCGTTTATTGCCTGAAATTGTATCTTTATATTCTAGTAGATTTATTTCGTCAGTGCATACATTACCCATTACACTAAAAACTCTTTCTACGAAGGCATTGGAGACGGGAACACTGCACACATATTGTACCATTTTCAACAGATTTGAGCTAGTCTTGCTACCACCCGCCAGAATCGCTCACGGCTTTTGCTCTGTAAATTATCTCTTGAGTGAGGTATATATGTCGCGTATTTTCAAAACACCGGATATTCTATTGTTCTGTTTTCCAAAATTTTCTAGATCAGACAGCCGTTCGAAGAACCGTACTGGCAACCCTAGGAGTAACTAGTGGTGTAGGTGAGAAAAAAGTGATCTATATCAAATTTTGTAGGGTAACTCTTTTTATTTGAGCTTTCGGTTTCAAGTGAATCGAGTCCAAAGTTTTAAGTTTTAAGTCAAATTTAAAAAAAATACTAATCGGGATTATTATAAGCTGTTCTTTGCCATTAAAAACAGTGTGAAAAAGTTTAAAAAAATATTTATAGAAATGATCAGATCATAATAGTTTTTTTGGGGTTATTTATGTGACTTAAATTCTCAAGTTTCCCGTTTTTCTATTACTATTTTACAGACATCGTTTAAAATATGTAGTTAATGGAGAAAAAAGAGACAGAAGAAATTGAAAAAAACTAAATTGGAGGAGTAGTAGAGATTTTCCTCCAAATTGGAAAACGTTGCAAAAGGCAAAGAGTTCTGTTGACAGTGGGGATTATACGAGCCTTGCCGATGCCTTTCAAAAACAAAAAAAAATAATAACAGCTCGATACTCAATTTTTTCCATTTTCACAAAAATACACACATCGACTCACTCAAACGACTGTCAACTAAAAACTGTGCCTCCAAAATGGCCGAAACTTTGGTGAGTAACTGTCAAAAGATGCACAACTACATTAATCATATAGCTTTTATTGACGAGTACCGCCATCTTTGCGTTGAGGTCGGAAACTTTTCAGACCACCC
This sequence comes from Hesperophylax magnus, assembly GCA_026573805.1. Taxonomy (NCBI): domain Eukaryota; kingdom Metazoa; phylum Arthropoda; class Insecta; order Trichoptera; family Limnephilidae; genus Hesperophylax; species Hesperophylax magnus. The sequence goes on from JAIUSX010000105.1 coordinate 4,102,697, forward strand.
TCGTAGAAAAGAAAATAATACGGTCTGATGAACCATTTCTCTTATTCTCACTGTAGTTACAAAAACATGTTGCTTTTACATCGATTTGGAAACACACTTCTGGGAAAGACGTATGAAGACAGTTTTGAGCAAGATGAACCCTTCGTCACCGAAATAGTCGAGAAAGAAAATGCAATTTGGTTTGATTATTATTAATTGTAATTCCAGGATAATAAATAGAATAGGAAAATAATGTGGAATTATTATTCTAACATGATGATGGCCTCCGTGGGTCGAGGCGGAAGGCTCTCGACGTCTCGACTAGCAATCCAGAGAAAATAATGTGGAATTATTATTCTAACATGATGACGGCCTCCGTGGGTCGAGCCAGTTACTGCCCCACCTTCCTCTACCGCGTCTACTTTCCCTCCCCACTACCTTCAGTCTCGCAACATGCCCCGATTGGGGATGCAATAGTCTCACTGGCTCCAGACGGTTGGGAGCAGTTGGGATTTTTATGCGGTATTCACATTAAATAAATGAGAACTGTGTAATATAAATACGGATGAGAAGAGTTAGTGTTAAGTAATGAGTGTTGAGGTTAGATATATTGCAGGTCTCAGGGGAAACATTTTTAACCTTTATACTGCGGTCAACTACAATAACATTAAAAAAACGTTATGATTAGATTACAATGTACTGCAGTATGTAGTGCTAGGATTCAGACAAAGATTAACTAATATCTGTAATTTTTTTACTTTCGATTATTGTGTTTGTGTTTTCAATAATAAAAAGAAAACTTTTGTGCTTGGAAGCGTAAGAAAATTTATGACTTTTTTACAGTCCCGGAACTTACAATCCAGTGTACAAGAAACGTCAGATGAAATTTAATCACAGCTTCGGTGGAAAAACTATTGTGGTTCCTGCAGTCGATGTAAGGATACAATTCACTTCTTGTTTGTAGAAATCAGCCCTTTATTTGTGCATAATATTTTGTAAATTACAAAGAAGAACGCAGAATTAGTTTTTTTTTGTAATGTATTCAGTGTATTTGAGGGCATCTTTTTCATCTTTTAGTGATCTCGGGTCAATTTATAGTAGATTTGCCATATTACTTGAGTGGAAATAATTATAGTAGATTTGACACATTACTTGAGTAGATGTATTTATAGTCGATTTGTCATATTACTCTAATGGAAGTATTTAAAGTAGATTTGACGTATTACTTGAGTGGAAATAATTATGGTAGATTTGAAACATTACTTGAGTGGATGTAATTATAGTGGATTTGACATATTATTTGTATGGAAGTATTTATAGTAGATTTGTCATAATACTTGAGTGGAAGTATTTATAGCATATTTGACACATTACTAAAATATTACAAACATATATTATGTGTATATATGTTTGCATACAATATGCGTACAGTGTACACACTTATGAGTGTGTTTGTATTTAAATGTGTATGTACGCATCTATGTATGTGTGTATATATGTATGTATGTGTATTTATATGTGTATTTAGATGTATGCATGTATGCGTATACATATATATGTATAATATATTAATAAGTATGTAAGTTTCTTCCTAATAATTGATTTCGATCCTCATTGTTTTTATATACACTCTTTTAATTAAATTTATTATTACTGTAACTAACCAATTATTATTACACAAATAATATTGAGATGAATGTTGTGCTCACCTATAATTAGAAACATCATTATAACCATGTATAAATGTAAATTACTGTTAAAATTATGTGATGTATTCTGTTGGCGAGCCAATAAATAAATAAATAAATAAATAAATTACTAGAGTGGAAGTATTTATGGAAAACTTCTCATTTACTTGAGTGGAAGTATTTGTATTAGATTTTATATACAACTTGTGTGGAAGTATTTATAGTAGATTTGCCGTATAAAGTGAAAGTATTTAAAGTAGATTTGCCGTATTACTTGAGTGGAAATAATTATAGTAGATTTGACACATTACTTGAGTGGATTTATTTATAGTCGATATGACGTATCACATGAGTAGAAGTATTTATATTAGATTTGATTTTTTACTTTACTGGAAGTATTACATTAGAAGATGTGTCATTTATTTGAGTGGAAATATTTGTAGTAGATTTGCCGCATTACATAAGTGGAAATATTACAATAGAAATTATTAAAAGAGTTCTGATAGGTTATTTGGTTGATTACCCTCCCCAATTTCCTTCCGCTCCATAATATTAATAATAATTGGATAACTTGTGTAGCGCCATTTTTGTGAAAAATCATCCCAAGGGTGCTGTAAATCGTGTATGTATTATAACGGGTTTATTATTTCCGCATGAGAGAATTGGCTGATTAGACTGTGGAACGATTTATTAAGTTCTGTTTTCTTTCCTCATACAACATGGGTATCTAAGACCCCGGTTTATTCCATCCTTTCCTATCCATACATAATCCCAACATAATACGTATGCTCTGAGGGAAGTCTATTTCCCCCAAGGTCTCCTGTGGAGGTAATACAAACATACAAATATAAACAAAACTGTTTCAGAGTTACTAAATAAGATTCATTTCAATGTACCGGCGTGTTCAGCACGCTCTTGTGTCCTGTTCAGGGTGGATCAATGCAAAACGAACTCTAAGCAGAATTCCAGCCTGAACAGACTATGCAATAATTACAATAGCGTATTATCCAAGGTTGATATTTTCAGTTGCGAACTTACCAAATACAAGAGGTCCATAAAAGAATACTTTTCTGATTGTTTGTGAATAATGTTATGTCTCTATTGTTTATATTTCTATTATGATTTGATTTATACCTACAACCTCTCTCCATGGCTATAAATGTATTGATAAATATTTTGTTTTGTAAATTAAAAACTGTCGATTTCCCGAAAATTAATAAATATAAATATGTATGTCTGTTATAAAATCAGGGATTCGGTGCTGACTTGTAACGGCACTGCATTGTGATCCATTGCTTCGGACAGTGAGATAGAATACTTTAGGCACGTTTAAAAACATGCTATTTCTGCTTTCTATGTTGTTATGAAAACCTTATTTTTACAATCAAAATCGCCTATTTGGAATGAAAACATGTCTCAATCAATAATTAGATACTGGCACTTCAAATACTTCAAGTCAAAACAATAATATTTTTGTTTTTAAATCATAAGACGCTCCATAGCTCGATGAAGTCATGTGACAAGCATTCTAGTAGGTACCTACCTACTTCGCAATATAACAGTTAATAGCGTCATTATAGATAGTGAATAATCGCCAATCCAATCACAATTTGCTAGGTTATCACAAGGTAGGTAATCTCGTAAGTAATCAATACGATTATTATTACTGACTAGTACAGACCCGTGTAAAATCACGGGATTGACTAATTCTTGACAATTCAGTTTTAATTTTGATAATGACAATTAAAATAATTTTCTTTTAAAAATATTATATTATAGGTATATACCTACTTAGTATTCACACAAGTAATTCCAATTTAAAAAATACGCTTAAAATTTAAAGCAAATTTGAGTTCATTGTATTAGAGTTACGCAGGACACACGCACAACCGAAATTGGTAAACGGCGCGAAACGCTGCTTGCGGTTGCTTCGTTCCTTTCGTAAATTTCTCCTGTTTATACGCAGCAGGCACATCAACTACAAATACATCATTTGGACAAAAACAGTGCAACAGTATACAGGTTTACAATTTCCCTTTCTACCCAATTCAAAAATATGGAACTGGTTGCAATCCTCCTAATTATATAATACTAACTGTCCCCGCCCTGCGTTGCTGTAGCTTAGTCTGTCTGTGCAGATAGAGAAACAATAGCGCGTGTTGCTTTTACGTCCAACAGATTACGCTGTTTTTAAAAAAAGCTTGTTTTTTCCTGTCACAGGTGACATCTATATAATAAAGGTATATAAAAACACGCGCGTATTCGAATGCAACGTTGCGTCAATCAATTTGAAAGCAATCGGGAAGAACTTTCGGAGATTTACGATTTTGAAAAACGAACATTTACATTTTTATGTATGTATATTTAATACAATTATATAAAGATAGATAGAAAATTAATTATTTATACCTGTTAAATCTTCCCTTTTAAAATCTAACTAACCCTTGTAAAATGTCCTCCATAACGCAGGTGAACTCTTCCAGAGGAGGACATTATACATTTCTCTGGTAAAATACCACGGTATTGCAGCACACCGGACTCTTACTTTTTCTTGTAGATGTAGTAAAAGATATCGATGCAACTAATAAATTCTCAGACAGTGAGCTCTGGCATCATCGTCCGTATCACAAGATGATTGAAACCGCAACTAGTAAATTCTCAGACAGTGAGCTCTGGCATCATCGTCCGTATCACAAGATGATTGAAACCGCAACTAGTAAATTCTCAGACAGTGAGCTCTGGCATCATCGTCCGTATCACAAGATGATTGAAACCGCAACTAGTAAATTCTCAGACAGTGAGCTCTGGCATCATCGTCCGTATCACAAGATGATTGAAACCGCAACTAGTAAATTCTCAGACAGTGAGCTCTGGCATCATCGTCCGTATCACAAGATGATTGAAACCGCAACTAGTAAATTCTCAGACAGTGAGCTCTGGCATCATCGTCCATATCACAAGACGATTGAAACCACAACTAGTAAATTCTCAGACAGTGAGCTCTGGCATCATCGTCCGTATCACAAGACGATTGAAACCACAACTAGTAAATTCTCAGACAGTGAGCTCTGGCATCATCGTCCGTATCACAAGATGATTGAAACCGCAACTAGTAAATTCTCAGACAGTGAACTCTGGCATCATCGTCCGTATCACAAGACGATTGAAACCACAACTAGTAAATTCTCAGACAGTGAGCTCTGGCATCATCGTCCGTATCACAAGATGATTGAAACCGCAACTAGTAAATTCTCAGACAGTGAGCTCTGGCATCATCGTCCGTATCACAAGACGATTGAAACCACAACTAGTAAATTCTCAGACAGTGAGCTCTGGCATCATCGTCCGTATCACAAGATGATTGAAACCGCAACTAGTAAATTCTCAGACAGTGAGCTCTGGCATCATCGTCCGTATCACAAGACGATTGAAACCACAACTAGTAAATTCTCAGACAGTGAGCTCTGGCATCATCGTCCGTATCACAAGATGATTGAAACCACAACTAGTAAATTCTCAGACAGTGAGCTCTGGCATCATCGTCCGTATCACAAGACGATTGAAACCACAACTAGTAAATTCTCAGACAGTGAGCTCTGGCATCATCGTCCGTATCACAAGATGATTGAAACCACAACTAGTAAATTCTCAGACAGTGAGCTCTGGCATCATCGTCCGTATCACAAGATGATTGAAACCGCAACTAGTAAATTCTCAGACAGTGAGCTCTGGCATCATCGTCCGTATCACAAGACGATTGAAACCACAACTAGTAAATTCTCAGACAGTGAGCTCTGGCATCATCGTCCGTATCACAAGATGATTGAAACCACAACTAGTAAATTCTCAGACAGTGAGCTCTGGCATCATCGTCCGTATCACAAGATGATTGAAACCGCAACTAGTAAATTCTCAGACAGTGAGCTCTGGCATCATCGTCCGTATCACAAGATGATTGAAACCGCAACTAGTAAATTCTCAGACAGTGAGCTCTGGCATCATCGTCCGTATCACAAGATGATTGAAACCACAACTAGTAAATTCTCAGACAGTGAGCTCTGGCATCATCGTCCGTATCACAAGATGATTGAAACCGCAACTAGTAAATTCTCAGACAGTGAGCTCTGGCATCATCGTCCGTATCACAAGATGATTGAAACCACAACTAGTAAATTCTCAGACAGTGAGCTCTGGCATTATCGTCCGTATCACAAGATGATTGAAACCGCAACTAGTAAATTCTCAGACAGTGAGCTCTGGCATCATCGTCGGTAACACAAGATGATTAAAACCGCAACTAGTAAATTCTCTTGATGTTTGCTTTTACTAATCATGATCATTGTAAGATGGAATTTTGAAACTTCCATTTAACTGTCTAAAATGTAGCTAATGGTTACATTCATATCATGAAAATGCAAGATTCCATTTGGATTTTCACGATATGAATGTACAAAATGATTACATTCATATCATCAAAATACAAGATTCCATTTGTATTTTCATGATATTAATGTAACTATTAGGTACCTATCTGCATAAGTATATCACATCAGCTGCTTCATTTAATACACTGACCTAAATTTTCTTTGCCTTTTTAATTTAAATAATTAAATCCCATGTTAACTTCCATTGTGACTCAATTCCCATTGATGTCATCTTTAAGATGCCGAAGTCCGAGTGCTAAACCGTGACGGAGATCACGTACGTAGACTTTTATTGACAATAATAATAATAATTGTTAACTGAATGTTGCGTTCGTGAACTCATCACTCTTATCAATCATCAGTAAGGGACATCGTGTGTAATGTTCAATAATATGTTCGTACTATAAATATTGGAAGAAAAAGCTCCCTTTTTATTTTTATAGCCAATGAGTATTAAAAAAGCTAATTATTGCCGTTGTTGCTTTGACAGTTGTTTAGAAAAACGCACAAGGTACGTTTACAGAAGGTATGCAGAGCTGGTGCGATGCAATTGTTAGGTACTCCCATAGATAAACCACTCACTAGATCGATGTCTTGGGGCTTTTTGTATGAAACAGATTGGTGCTAAAAAAGCATAGATATGCCAATATACAGACAGTACAATTCACGTTCGGAGCCTACTTATTGCACTGTAGTGGATATAGTTAGGCAATCATATGACGTCACAATATTTCGGTTACAATTTTCGATCGGAGTAATACCCCCCAACTGCGAGAATGCAATACATTACATGAATGACAATATGTGGTGTATGACTTCAGAAAAAGACCCATTACTTTCCAAGAGTGAGTGGATGTTTTTTTTTAAATGTTGGGTGGGTTTTAATAGGAGTGAACTGTAAATATAATTTTGGTTGGCACATCACCAAAACAGAATAGTTTTGGGGTGGAAAAGGTAAGTTCATCGGTTACATCGTGGCGTATCTTTTTTAAACTATATTTCAAGCAACTTTTTTGACGGCGAAAAAAGTTATTTATCTATTTGACTTGTACTATCATGTATAATCACCTCCTGAAGTTTTTGCACTTTATCCCCGGACATCCTGTATATTGACTCCAATTCTGATTGAACCATCGACTAGGGTAGTTCATAATACTTACTAAATCTATGGAAGTTGTGTTATGAAATTACTGATAGTTTAGACAGAGTTCAAGTATCGATGGATTGAACGATACAATAAATAGGACCGGACCTAACCAGATAAAACTGAACATAATGCAATTCTTGGTTAGATTGAGTTAGGTGTGTTGTTTGTGATCAGTTCTCTCACTGTTTTATTTTATCATGAAACCAATTTGGAAAAATGCTTCCTTCGTTTTTCAAAAAAGTTTTCCTGAACTTCCATAGATAAAGTGCGTCCCCTACAACCTGGACGCGTGCGCGCTTTGCAGCACCGACTGCAGCAAGCAAGGCGACTACTGGCACCAGGACAACAGACAGTTCTTGTGCAGGGCTTGCTACGAGAGACAACACGTCACGAGGTCCAAGTACACCCTGCTGCAGCTAGAGGATTTTAAAGTAACTACTTATTTAATTTGCACAATATTAGAGGCCGATCATACCACTTTCAAGTACCTACGTCCTGGCGCAAATATACTTGAACTAAAGATTTGCGCAGTAAGTAGGTATAGGCTAGTGCCTAGGTATAGGTAGTCCTACATTATGCACTATGTAACAAAGCTTATTTACTGAGACCTAGTTGTTTGAACCCAATTACATGATTTGATCACATCCAATATCGTTACAAACCAAAAATTAGCTCCATTTTGAAAGTTTAGACATTTGCCATTTAATAATGTCTCCCCCCTACCCCATTTGAAACCAAAAAAAGAATCAAATTCAAAAAAAATATTGATTGTACAAAAATACAGAGTACAAAGGGTATAGCTTATAGGTTACATCCTATTTCTTCCAGCTAACCCAACAAATACACAAATAATCAGTCGCACCTAGGAATTAAACCCAGGGCCTCAGCCTTGGCGGGGCTTTATGTACGATTGCAAGATTCTTCCCGAAGTAAACGCAATATAGATCGGTGTCTAGGATAAATATATCCATTTTTTATTTTAATGTGCTCAACGTCCATGGACTTTTCTACAAGTCTAGGAGAAATATTGTTAAAAACATCAGTGGTAGAGCAGAGCCCCGGCAAGGCTGAGATTCTGAGTTCCATTCCTAGATGTGACCGAATCTTTTTCTGTTTTTAATTTTTCTGTTATTTGAGACTCGCTAATACTTTTTTTATTTTATTTTATTTTATTTTTTATTTTATTTTATTTTTTTTATTATTTTTTATTATCAATATAAAGTTTTTTTACAGGTTTTTTTCGATGTCTGTCTCACTAGAATAAACCTGTGTCGAGACAGACGTATTTGATACATGAATTAATGTTTACATATTTTTTGATACATAAAATTTTTCATTACATTAAATGACATTGTGAAAAAGATAAAAAATAATAATTAATAATAATAAATGATAAATTTGTTAATCAGCATCTAGTTGGAGTACATACTTATGTAGGGATTTTTATAAAATTTTTGATCATGGATCATGGATGTCTTCAATGATTAAATATTAAAAATTGAGGTTTTAATTATTAAGTTGTTCCAAAAATAATTGTGTAACCATAGTCTCTGCTACAAATTGTGATCAGAATCTGTCAACAACTATCTATGCGCACCACACTAAATTAATCATAACTCGTGATAATTTGTGTACATTCTTAAATATTGTTTTGATATATTTAATTTGTATGTTTATTTTTCCAGCCAATCCGAGATTGCTTCTTCGCCCACCACCACGAGATGTACAACAATTCAATCAAATTAATTGGCGTTCGCGAGATACGCAAGCGGATATTGAAGGAGGCTTACCTTGCACAGTACTTTTCCAATATCAGGGTTCAGAAATACAAGTGAGAAGAATTCTGAATAAAAATAACTACATATTGGCAACATTTTCACAAGATTTATATTTTTCTGACCATTAGTTTATGAGGGTAAACCAGAGTAAAAGTTAACAATCAGTAAACAGAACAATCTATATCGATTTGAAAGAAAACTGTTGTCGGCAAGACCTATCGAGTTCTAGGCCCCATGTATAAATAATGTGTTTTATTCAATTTCCCCTTCTAGTATAATATTGACTTCGGGATCAGAGTCAGATGTAGCATTTTCCTCGATCCCACGTACGTACACAAGAATTTAAAAACAAGTTTTGTTTTTGTTTTTAACATTTATTAAATGATCCATGCATAGGTTAAAATAGGTCCTATTGGTTAGGTATCTATTATATTTGACTTCAGTTCCCCAAATTACTAAGAAGATTTAGTTTACAAGGTACGAATACATTATTGTGACTGCGTTTTTACGTGTTGTTAAAATAATATTTTATGAAATAAATTAATCTTTCATTCTTATTTTGATTTATTCATCATTTTGTAGATGCCAATTTGATCAAGTAGTTCGATACTTTTAGTGATTTAGCAGGGGTGCCCGGGTTCGTCGGGTGAGGAGTGTTCAAGATACACATGCCCACCAGATGCGTGGTGTGCCAGATCAGGAGATTTTGACCTCTCCAACTTGTCTCTCGACCTATCGCCATGAGCTGCAGTCACTCCTGAACATACTGATCCCTAGATTTCTACTCACCCCTCATACCTTCCCAGAACTTTCTCCCCTAAAAAAGACTATTGCTGAATCGCTGATGCGATATCTATCAACTTTATCTAAATACAGAAAATGTGTAACGTTATTACATTTACACGTAAAAAACAGCCGATTGATTATACTTACAAATTAAACCATGTACCCCTACAACGAGTAGAATCAATCAGAGATCTTGGAGTACTGCTGGATTCTAAAATGTTATTTAAGGACCATAATGAACATATTTTAGAAAAAGCTTATAAACAATTGGGATTTATTATACGCATTACAAAGCCTTTCACTATAGCACACACACTAATTCAGCTATATATGTCATATGTAAGGTCACAACTCGAGTTTGCCTCAATCATTTGGAATCCTCATCATCAAACATACATTGATCGAATTGAAAATATCCAATCCAAATTTATTAAACACCTATCGTATCGCTTTAGCGATCATTGGTTTGACCCTACCGCTTTATATAAACGCAGAAAAATTTCTGATGCCCTATTCTTAGACAAAATCGTGAACAGTCTTGTTGATTCATCATATCTGCTAGAAAAGATTGTATTTCGTTGCCCTGAACACAACACCAGATCAAACGACTTATTTAGAACAGCACACTGTAAAGCCAAATATGCGCAAAACTCTTTAAGACGTAACCGGGCGCTGATTTTTCCATACAAACGTAGTCCCCATTTATCTTTCTGGATTTTAACCCTAGAGCAAATATTTTTTTAACATAAAATAGATATCGGCAACTTGCGTGTCGGTACGTTTTGTTTTTTTTTGATAAATTGCTTCTTATAGAAGTTATGACCTTCCAAAAATCAATAAAATTGCCTGATTTAAACGCAGTCAAAAGACGTTCAGTCTACAAACTAGACAATATATTTTGAAAAAAAGCAAAACGGTCCGACATAGAATAGTTTCTTCTTATGTAGTTGGTAAAAAAAATTGAAAATCGGTTAACTTTTGGAGGAGAAAAATGAGGAATACGAAACCTCGATTTTGAAGATTTTATTTAGGTATTTGTAGCCCGAGCTGCATGTATCCCTTTCGCTCAGTATTCGGGAGGTAAGGGTCGGGGGACAGGGTTTAGATAAATACGTATGTATTTGTGCGAAGTGATGTCACGTAGTCATAAATCGATATTCGATATTCTAGTGTTGTGTTGTCCCGAGTAATCGATGTTTTTTTTATTATTTTTTTCCGTTTGGTCACTTTTGTGTTTGTTTGGTGAAGTATTCCGATATTCTTAGTTTAATTTCATATGTTTACGTAAAATAATATCTGTAAAAAAACATCCGTTACGGCCAGACCGACTCCGAGGTGATTTCGTTCCGTATTGCCAATATGGATACAAAACACTCAAATGGATAATTTTTTTAAAAATAACTTTTGGGTAACTAGCATAATATTATAATTCTTCAATAACCTATAATGTATATTGTTATTTTATTTATTTAACTTCTATTTCGACAAATAAATATAAAGCAAAGTGATGTAGCTTAGTATATCGAATTGTGTCGGTGCACTAGTGTTGTCTTTTCCCGAGTTATTGATATATTTTATTAGTTTTTTTTTGGTTTAGTGACTTATTTCGAGAATACCATACTTGCCGATCTTACTAAAATTGGACCAAATTCAATTTATATACGTCAAATACTATAATAATTTTCAATTTGGGAGGTGATTATGGGTACCGCCGCCCCGGGAACCATTTATTGGATAACCTCTGTCATAGGTCACCCCAAGTGGTTCGCTACTAATTTTTTTTCAATTATATATTTTTAAAAAGATGCCATTTGCGTGGTGATCTGTTATAACAAAACACAGTAGGAAAAGTTGCGCCGTTTAGTCATGACTCATGACATTTTCTATTATTTTCGAGTTACATGGATATTTAAATACTAGTTCATTTTTACTCATGATCCGATTTTCAGAACCCCGACATGTCTGGAGGTAGAGTGGAAAAAAATGGAGGTTTCCTCCACACCATCAAATCAAATCAAAAATTATTTATTGTAAAATAAAAATTACAAAAGGTTTAGCTTATGGGTAGACCCCATTTCTTCCAGCTAACCACATTTATTTAATTACAATGTTTATATAATATTATTTGTTTTATTATAATAATTACAATGTTTATACAGATAAAATAATAATAATAAATAATTAAATAATCCGATTTGCAGTGTGGTGATTGGCAAGGGTGTTATGGCTTTCATGTCATTTTCAAAATTTCAACGAATGGCATTGGCGTTGGCTCTATTAACAAAACACAATAATAAGATTCGTAAAACAAAAAATTGCAATATTACATATATCGAAAATTGGTCACTTGCGATGTTTATGTGGTAAAAATTGGTCATGTTGGCCAAATAAACATCGCAAGGGAATTAAAACCTGTTGATTTCAGGAATTTTACTAAAATAAAAAATAAATATTTTATTTTACTACTTTTCCCTGTCTCAAACAACTTGAATGGTTTAGTTAAGTTTTGATAAACAAAAAAGATAACTATCTGTCCAAACAAGTATTTTATATTATTTTTAATTGATTAATTTAGCAAAACGACACAAATTAATTTAATAAAATTTACTTGCGCACGCCGCGACCTGCGGATTCGTAGCCAAGAGCCTTTCCCTTCAACCACGGAGGCAGTTCAAATGTACGCACCTACATATTTTAGTAGGTGTACCTATATGGGTAGTAAGATTTTTTTTTTAATTTTTAAAAGAAAGACAAACATTCCCGGGTTACGAAAAACCTAACATTTGAAAAACTCCTACTACCACCACACTAAGCGGAAGATATTGCTTGTGTTGTGATGGAGAACTTAGCCAGCCAAGGAATCGAACATGGGACGCCCGGGTAGGACCCAAACGCGATGCCCACTCAGCCACTGACCGGTCAAGTAAGTAAGTAATAGTAAAGCAATACAATAAATTATGAAATAATGTACCTAGGCCTCCTATTTTATTACGAAAATGTACCTATTTAGTTCCTTAGACAATATTGACAACAATGATACCGCTGTACAGAAACACGCTGTGAATTTCGTTCCTGTTTAAAATTAAACTAGTAAATATTCTAAACGTATTTGACAAAAAATAGTGCACTAATATATACGGAATTGCAGTAGCAGTGTAGTAAAGAAGTGTCAAGCTGTACTAGTACATCTGTAATAACCTAAATCCGAATTAAAAAAAAAAAAAAGTTTGCTCTCAAAACAATTGATAAACAGCGATCACTCGGTCCGAACTCTGTGCTCGCCCTACTGGCCAGTATTGAACTCAGTTTGTGTGTGTACGTGACTACTACGTTCGACCGCCGACCAACATCGTCCACGCAGGGCCGCTAAACCTTTTACCGCTCTACATTTCGAAGCAGTACCATGGACACCAGTGACACCTTTTCTTTCATCTCTGCGGCAAACCAAATTATAAATTCCTTACAAAATACTATAATGGACCCAAGCAATAAGTTTACAAAAGAACAAATGGGGAAATTGTCACCAAAACTCACAGAACTGCTAGGGAATATAAGCCTTGTTGCTACCAAAATGGGCTTTCTGGAGAATAATCAGCCTACAAATACTGATATAAAAAAACAAAAAAATATAAAAAACAAGTACAGTATCTTAATTACTCCAAAAAATAAAGATACATCAACAGAAATACAAAATAAAATTCAAAGGCACTTTAAAACCAGCCAATTAGGAATATGCATTGAAGGCATTAAAAAAATCTCCCAAAATCGAATTGTAATCGATTGTGTTAATAAAGAAGATGCTAAAAAACTACATACTTTAATTTCTAAAGATCTACATGATATCGACTGCAAAGAATTAACAAAGAAAAAACCAACAATGATATTCAAGGGAATTTTCAATGACTTCATCAAAGAAGATTTTACTGACGATATCTTGGACAAAAATGAGGATATCAAAATTGTAACGCAAAAAACAGAAAAAAATTCTATTTTTAACATAAAAGCAATAATTAAAAACAAATACAATGACACCGCTAACTACATAGTAGAAGTAGATAGCACAACCAGGAAGATTCTATTAAATAAAGAAAAAATAAACATTGGCTACCAGCGAGTTACGGTTGGCGACGCCTGCCCAGTAATACAATGCTACTTCTGTCTACGCTACGGACATACATCAAGAAACTGCAACCAGAAAGAGAAAAACAATTTGCCTTCCTGCTCGCACTGTGGAGCTGCTCACTTGTTCAAAGAATGTCAAGCTTCATCAAATCAACCGAGGTGTGTAAACTGCACTTTTCAAAATGACAGATTTCAACTGTCATTTCCTACCAATCATAATGCGAATGATAAAACCAACTGTTTATATTATAAAAAAATGCTGGCATTCGCACAACAGAAAATTGAATACTAATTTGGATTCAAGGTATATTTTTCATAGTAACTCATGTTTATTGTCAATATATTATGCATGTACCTGCACATTCAAACATTTAAAAACTAACAAAATTAATAATACTATGACATATGCTTTAAAAAAACATGATGTTTCTTATCAATCTCCAGTATATAAAACATGTATACTTACTATTAAAACTGAAAATTCTAAGAAATATTCAAAAATGATACTAACAATTAAAAAAAAAATGTCCATAATCAAACTAACTGTCAATATTACAAAAAAATACTTGCTCTTACGCAACAAAAATTGGAATATTGTTATAAATTTTAAAGATGTCTATAAAAATATCTCATGTCTATTCTCAATGTCTTACAAATACGCATGTATTTTTGAAAATCCACAAGATATAAAAAATAATAATTCTATAGTCTATACATTAAAAAACCGACAAATCTTTCATCATTCTACATACTTTAAAGTCAGGATATATGTATTTAAAACCAAAAAATTTAAATCATTCTCTATATTGAAGATAAAAAACCTAAATATTTTCTTCATGATAACACATCTCTACATACTACACTTTTATGTTTATTTTTACAATACATTACATCTACGTTCTACATTTGTATATTCCTACCAGAAAATAGATAATACAACAACAATCCACAACTACGTTTATCGAAGGCTAGTAAATTATAGAATACTAAAGTCTAATTATAGATATATTAATTTGTCAAAATTATTATTATATTCATTACTAACCCATATATCATGCTGCCAATATTCTATATGCAATAAATCTCTACACTATATGTTCACTTGTACTATTGATATATTCTTACACAAGCTATGTTTTATTGTAATTATTATAAAAAGAAGAACGAATCAAATTAATTTTTGCTGTCAATTAAACAAACACTCACTATGTCTCCGAGTATTATCTAAACATAAAATAAATCTTATAGAAAAAATCAAAACCTACAATTTTAGATATGAACTGAAATCGAGCAAGAATAGTGTTACACTAATAATGAGCATTATTACTTATTCATTTCCTCGTAGAATTATATATACATATTCTATCACACCTAAATAAATGCAATGGAAAATTTTAACTTAAGCGAAATTGATAAAAATCTAAATATAGAAGAATACGTATGTGAAGCAGCCAGTGAATGCAATAGGATCTATGACAATATAATAAATAGACTAACAATCTTGCACCTAAACATTAGAAGTATAAATAAAAACATGGATGAACTTCTGGTATCCCTAAATACATTATGTTCACAGCCAGATTTCATAATACTATCCGAGGCGCACATACATGCAAACATAAATATACCAATCATCCCAAACTACAAAAATTACAATACAAATTATCAGATTAATAAAAATAGTGGAATTGTAGTATACGCTAAAGAAAAATTTACTGATATCAATATTACCGAAATACACATATGCAAAGCAAACTGTTTGTCATTAAATTTTGTTTTAAATAATATGCCATTCAATATAATCGCAATATATCGAACACACAGCTCTGATGTATCTTTATTTATAGAAGAATTAAAAAAAATACTATGTAACAAAAACCATCTAAATTGTATCGTAATGGGTGATTTAAATATTAATATTGGTCCAAATAACCACTGTAAAAATAAAATAGATTATATAAATGCTATGAGTGAAATGAACTTTATATCATGTGTAAATAATTACACAAGAGAATTTGCAAACCAATCGCCATCATGCCTGGACCACATATGGAGCAACATTAAACACACAGAAAAAATTAAATCTATTATATGGAAAAATGATATAACAGATCACCATACAAATATTTTTATTTATGATTTAAATAAAAACTTAGGATTAAATGACTCTAGAAAAAATATTAACATAATTTCCAAATTGAACAATGTAAAATTAAATAATAAATTAAGTAACGAATCTTGGTCCTCAATACTAAATTGCCAAAACCCAGACATGTGCGCAAACTTCTTTGAAGAAACTTTAAATGCTCATATCGCAGACTGTACAACCTTTATAAATAATCAACCTAGTTCTAAATTAAGGAAAATCAAACCATGGATTACGCAAGGATTACTCATATCTATCCGGAAAAAAGAAAAACTTTTCATAGATACAAAAAAAAACTCTACCAATAGCCAAGTAAAAAACGATTACAAAATATTCCGGAACAAACTCATTAAAATTA
This sequence comes from Hesperophylax magnus, assembly GCA_026573805.1. Classification (NCBI taxonomy): domain Eukaryota; kingdom Metazoa; phylum Arthropoda; class Insecta; order Trichoptera; family Limnephilidae; genus Hesperophylax; species Hesperophylax magnus. The sequence goes on from JAIUSX010000105.1 coordinate 4,119,125, forward strand.
TCAAAGACACAAAAGAAAAATATTACAGGGAGAAAATAATCCTCACAAAGGAAAACCCTAAAAAAACATGGAACACTATAAATGAAATAATGAATAAAAATAATAAAAATAAGTCTACAATAAATGTCATAAACAATAATGGAACTAAAATAAATGCTATCCGTGAACCAAAAATGTGCGCAAATATTTTCAACAAATTTTTCGCTACCGTCGGTCAAAAACTTGCATATAAAATTGACCAAAATTATCAACCTGATGACATACATGAAGATAAAATAACAAATAGCAATCTTTCAATTTTTAAACCGACTACAGAAAAAAATATTGAAAACATAATACAATCACTTAAAAATGGTAGTGCGCCAGGATACGACGGTATAACTACAGAAATCTTGAAAAAATACTGCAATTTTCTAACCAAACCGATTACGCATATAATTAATGTAAGTACTAAATACGGAATATTCCCGTCTAACTACAAAAAAGCCATTATAATCCCAGTATATAAATCCGGAGATTCAAAAGAAGTAAACAATTACCGCCCAATATCCTTATTATCCAACATTGCAAAAATACACGAAAAGGTAATAAAAAAACAAATTACTGATTATACAGATAACCAAAAATGTATTAACCCTAGTCAATACGGTTTCAGAGATAAACTTAGCACACAAGACGCAATTGCAGAATTAACTAAGCTTATTTACAAAACATTAGATAGAGGCAAAAAGTGCTTAAGTATATTCATTGACCTCCGTAAAGCTTTTGATAGTGTCTCACATTCAAAATTAATTAATAAACTAAATAATATAGGAATTACTGGCAAAGCTAAAACATGGTTAAAAAGTTATCTCTATCAAAGAACTCAACAGGTTAAAATAAACAACGAATTAAGTGAAATAGAAAATATAGATTTTGGAATTCCACAAGGAACTGTTTTGGGACCTTTACTATTTATACTATATGTAAATGAACTTTTTGAACTCCCAATCATTGGAAACATTATATCTTACGCAGATGATACAGTGATAACTATTGAAGGAAATTCTTGGAATGAGGTCGAAGTATCAGCTAATAATGCCATAAATATCGTTAAACTATGGTTTGACGAAAACTTATTGACACTAAATGTCGAAAAAACCCATTTTATACCTTATAGTCTAACAGGGAATATCTCAAATGTAAATCTAAACATAAAAATTCACGAAAGAAATTGCCTCCTTAGAATCGCACCCTGTAACTTAAACTGTATAAACATTAGTAGTAAAGAACAAATAAAATATCTTGGAATAATTATTGATAATAACATTAAATGGAAAAGTCAAATAAATTCCACAGTAGACAGAATGAGAAAACTGATCTATATATTTTTTAGACTAAGAAATACTGTATCATTAAAAATACTAAGAGATATTTATTATGCACTGGCGCACTCTGTCCTACAATATGGAATCGTGGCTTGGGGGGGTGCATATAAATCATCCCTACTCCCACTGGAAACTATTCAAAAAATACTAATAAAAATCATCTTAAAAAAGCCATATTACTACCCAACTATAAATGTTTTTCAAGATTTCCCGGTTCCCCCACTTACAAAAATTTATGACAAAATTGCACTCCTACAAATACATAAAGATTTCTTTAGTAAAAATAATTTACCACAATTGAATATTAGCAAAAGACTAATATCTGTTGGAGGACTAACCGTGCCACTAGCACGAACCACAACAGCACAGCATCACTATATATTCAAGGGTGTAAAATTATTTAATAAATTACCCCTTGATATACGATCGGAAGAAAACTTCGAAAAATATAAAAAAAAAATTAAATTAAAATACTCTTGTACCACCTCATAACTTTACTTATTGTTTAGAAATATATTTTTGCCTTTTAAATTCTTTGAATCATTATTAACTAACCTATATTTTTATTACTTTTATTGTTATTTTTTGTTTTATTACTAATAATTTTTGTTTAATTTAAACAAATGTTAAAATATTTTTGTTGTCCTCTCCTAAACACAAGCAGCTGCTTTATTAGGAGAGTGATTGAAATATTGGTGTTTATATTGTTAAAAAATTGTAACCTTGTTTATATGTTTCAATAAAAAAAAAAAAAAAAAAAAAAAATGTGTATAATAGCTTATTTAGGTGGCTAAGGATGGAACGTCCCGTCACAAGAAATTAATTGTTTATTCTTGTCTCCACTCCACACACATTTATTTATTTTTTATTTGTTTGTTCACGCCTTGACGGCTTTTACATGCAAGGTAAATTATACAGGAGCATTATAACAGGTATATAGCATCATAAGAAGTATAACATAGTATTTATGATAATAAGCTGAGCATGAAAGACAAGTTGGCACAACACAGGTAAGTATTAGTATACGATAAGTAAATTGTATATTGTATAGAGGAGTTCAACCAGCAAATACTTATTTGGGCTCAGGCTACAGTACATTCAGCAATTATAATTGTCACAATATTACACAAAACATAATTACAAACAAACTCGAAACATACCTGTTGGCAGTGGTGCAAAACATTTTCTAGCGATTTATAAAAGTAAGTAATATTCTTGTAATTTAAAATATATATATATATATATATATTTTTTTTTGCTTTTATAAATGTACGTAAGTTTTTTTATTATTATGACAAAAATAAAAGGTACACAACAATTACAAACAAAAAGAAGTAGGTATTATGAAAGTAGTTACAGAGTATTAAGTTTATTATTATTAACAATCAACAGGATTTTTGCTTAATATCTGCATACATATACGCTTTTTAAAGGAGGCGATGTTTTTATTAAAAAATATATCAACAGAGCATGTTTCATTCCCCACACGATGCAATCTCTGAAGACAAGATGGAGATAATCCTGTAGCGACTCGCGACTAGCCGCGCCGCGCCGGCAAACATTGATGTAATATGATACCACAAAGCGAAGCGCCAAAGGAATAATTATTTGGCGGGCTTTCTCGGCGGAGTTTTTCTTCGCACACTCACACATCTACAGCACGATGACTGACCGTAGCACAGAGCGGAATAGCAATAATTGGGCTAAATACCTATTAAATAAGTTTCTGAATTACCGGGATTCCTCGTAAAACTCACAATGCCTCTAGAGATGTAGACATTTTCAAATGTAACTTGAACACATATAAAATGCAACTTACTAAACTGATAAATTAATTATTTATTTTGTGAAATAATCCTATAATCTTAGTTTATTTTATTGTTTTAATTATATACATGCGAAAACTGTATTACTACTAACTGTCTTTAATTGTTTTTATAATATTTTGTAAAACCTTATAATGTTTATTCTTTATATTTCTTTGTCATTTATAAATACAGAGTTTTCCAATAAGAGGTGTTATTTTGATATTCAATCGTAAAAGATCAATGGTTTCGTTGCTTGTGTGGCACGTAGCGCCGTTTTGTTGAAAGTAAACGTTGTCCAAATTAATACCATCCAATTCCAACTATAAAAAATCATTAATAATCTCTCGATAGCGCAATCCATTCACCGTAACTATTGCTCCAGCCTCATTTTCGAAAAAGTAAGGTCCAATGAATCCGCCGGAGAATAAACCGCACCAAACAGTCACACGTTGAGGATAGAGAGGCTTTTCAACAATAATTCTTGGGTTTTCCGAGCCCCAATTGCCTCGAGCGACAATTTTGCTTGTTGACGAAGCCACCGAGGTGGAAATGGGCCTCATCACTCAAGATGATTTGCATTTGATTCACTCAAGTGAATTTTAATAATGTCAATGCATTGTTGAAGCTTATATTGTTCCATTTTTATTAATGGCGTAGTTTTTAATTGTCAAATGTTAAAAAATAACAGCTTCAAGAGTAACATCTACCGGAATAGCGGGCTATTCAAAATAACACCTCTTATTGGAAAACCCTGTATATTGTATGGGTGCAAATATTGAATCAACGACTAGAATTAATGGAACATTATAGGTCTAATATTGTAAATAATTGCTGTTTATGCTAAATATATAAATGACTGTTTGTTTCCTAAATAAAATAAAATATAGAACTATATCATTTACGGCTGATTATTATAAAGTTGGCTGGAGCTACATCCTTTGAATCTTTGCGAACTGTTGATGGCAATTTACTAGTTACTTTTCGTGATGCGGCGCGTGAACTGAAGCTCATTGATGACATAGGAGAATGGACGCAGTGCATGACGGAGGCTTCATTGTATTTGATGCCTAAAACTCTTCGACAACTATTTGTTTTAATTTTAATACAACGCATCCCTTCGGATCCGTTGCAGCTGTGGAATGATTTCAACAAATGTATGTCTGAAGATTTTTTTCATCATGGTGTTGCTGAAGGAACAGCTATTAATCTTTTTCTTTTAAACATACAGGATATGATTATGAAGAAGAAATCATCTTGTAGAATGCAGGGCTTACCTAAACCCGATGAAAGTTGCAGTTGTGGACAAGTGACTAATTTTAATGTAATTTCTGAAAACACTTTAGGTGAATTGATGGCTCCCAAACTCAATGACGAACAACTTCAAGCATATAATTCTGTTTTCAATAAGCTTTTTTCAGATGAAAATGATGACAATAAGTGTTTCTTCATTGATGGCCCGGGCTAACCGGGAAAACACACCTTTACGAAACTTTAATTCACACTCTAAGAGGTAAAGGTAAAAAAGTTTTATCAGTCGCTTGGACAGGCATTGCAGTTCTCTTGCTCCCAGGTGGGGTAACGTGTCATACTGCTTTTAATTTACCCCTCAATTTAAAGGACAATACAACATGTAAGGTCACATCAAAGAACCGGAAAATTATAACGGAAGCAGATATTATAATAGGGGATGAAGCACCGATGGCCCCAGGTGTAGCTTTAGAAGTAATTGAGTGTACTATACTTGATATCATGGGAAATGATTGTCTTTGGTAACAAAGTTATCGTTTTGGGCGGAGACTTTCGTCAGATCCTTCCAGTGTGTTGACGTGCCTCACAAGGACTATTAAAATAAATGTCAGAGCTTTAGAAAGTGAAAACATATTTTCTAAATGGCTTTTGGACTTGGTAGATGGAAAACTTCCTCCTGTAGAAGGCACATTAGAGTCATGTGTGCTTATTTCCAATGTAAATATTTGCCAAGATTTTAATGTATATACGGTGAGACACATACAACTGCTGGTGCCTTAGTGATGAGTCAACATACCATATTGTGCCCCAAAAATAATCATCTTTGTGCAATCAATGAGGATGTACTTCAACGGTTAGAAAGTCAAATGAAGACTTTTCATTCTGTTGATACCATCATTAATGAAGAAGGAGATTTAGATTCTAATGAGCAGGCTAATTTTCCTGTTGAATATTTAAATTCTATAAACACAAATGACTTTCCACTACACATATTAAATCTTAAAATTGGTGATATCATTATGTTACTTAAAAATTAATCTGTTGGTGATGGCCTTTGTAATAGAACAAGAATGGTTGTTAAAAATTTCAGCTGTAACTTAATTCAAGCCGAAATCGTTACGGGGAACAGAAAAGGTACAGTACATTTCATTCCTAGATTTTACTTAAATACTTTGTCGGATGTTACAATACCATTCAATAATATTTGGCTAATTTATATAGCGCCGTTTTCGTGAGAAATCACCTCAAGGGCGCTGAAAATATGTACAGGAAACAGTTTCCAGTCAAATTGGCTTATGAAATGACCATCAATAAATCTCAAAGAAAAACTTTTGAACGGGTTGGACTGTTACTTCCTGAACCAGCATTTTCTCATGGACAGTTGTACGTTGCCTGTTCCAGAGTACGAACGCAGTTTTCGTAATTTACAATAAATTATGACGGTTCCAGACAAGGGCAAATTCTGACTGATTGGTATACGGATAATATTGTCTATAAAGAGATTTTTTCCCAATGAAAGTATATAAAATTATGTTGTAATATGTAAAAAATAAAAGTACAATAAATTGTAAGTACTTGCTTAAAAAGTTTCGTTTTTCGGGTCCCTTGAAATGAAAATGACCCAATTTATCCAACATTTTTTTTATTTATTTTATTTTATTTTTATTTTTTATTATTGTACGACTGACAGGTAAGTCCAATTATGGTACAATTTTAACATGTAAGGTTTTCCAGCCTAACAATTTTTTTCTTTGGAAATTTCTTAAAGAGAGTTTTGGTGTATTTACTTTGATAATCTTTTGGTGAGAACGAAATATTATTTCACCCATATATGTAGATTTTTAGGACTTATCCCAATAAAATAATTCTTAATATATTTTGAAAAAAAGTAATTATTTTGACAATCTTTTGGTAAGATTATATTATTTCAGCAAAGTTATACGTAATATTGTAATATGTTGATATTTTTTTATTTCCTATTAAATGAGCTTTTCATATATAGGTATTTATATATTTTTTCCATTTAATTTTCATAAAAAAATTAAATCATTTCGGTGGTATGGGAGAGGAAACATTTTTCTCATTGACGAGATTTATGTTGGGGTGAAGGGTGTTCCTCTCATTGTCCGCGCTCTGACTACTACAGAATGTCTTACTAATATATATCTATCTATTAAATTTAACTGTTGTTAGTATCACTTAAACTGGGCGAAGCCCAACGATGTGCCGGGTTTTTAACTGCTAGTTCCTAAATATTGTGATGAAAAGAATGTTATGTGAAAGGAGACTATAAAACTTCATCAAGTAGGTGCTGCAATGAAAGCGACCTGGCGCAGACGGTGGAAAGTGTGGTCTAACAGCATGTTAGAAGATTAGTGCAAGATGGGGTCAAGACAGATCTAAAAGTGCCAAAAGACTACCTTTTTCACTCGTATTAACTGATGTCACCACATCAAGACTCAGCCGTTCCTTAAGTCAAGCCAATTGTTTGTTTGAAAACTTAATCGCTTAGAAATATTTTAGTTGCTAATTTAATTTAATACTGTGAGTAGATCACATCTTGGCCTTTGATATAATCAAGCATTTTTTTATAAGACAAGAAAAAAAGAAAATATCAGGTCTATAAAAACTGCTTTAAAATTAAAAATCTCCTACCGACGAACCCATTTTCGGCTATGGTTCTATTGTGTAATGTGGCAAATTAAATTCTTTAGAAAAATATCATATGCAAACATTTAAATATGTGTGCCTGAAATTCGCACAATAAAATAACGCTCACTATTGGTGATGTTTTTCTCTAGCATGAATCTAAACAGACAGCAGGTGGTAAGCGGGAATTTAAAGCTTATTGGCGTATAAGGAGTGTTATTGTTAGCGGCCCGATTCCAAATGTAACTCAACGTGGTGCATTTCCTCAAGTCATATTTCGTCCAGTGAAGTCGGTAAAGTTCAATAGATGTATTCATTATTTAACTATGGTTCATTAATGGTTAAAAGACTAAAGATCACGAGAAAGATACTATGAAACTGAAGAACAGAACTGAAGAGTCACTAAATACCTTTACCTTGCCTGCAGATCTCTCAATCTGCAACCCTTCCTGACATCTGCCACGTCGGCTAAAAGAGTTAGCGTAGTTAATTTTAATAATGCACTTTTCATAAAGAAGCCGTAATAAGGATGGCCAGACGTGGCAATAAAAAAATTAAGGCTGACGTTATTAGGTTGGGTTTGGTTAGGTTACGTTGGGTAAGGTTAGGTTAACTATGTGGCATAAAAAGAAAAGTAAACTTAGATTCTGCCACGGCACTTCCCCGTCCACAGAGCTCTCGCCCACCATGGTATGGGTCTTGCATGTGCCTGTCTGTCCGTAAGCAAAAACCGTGCAGTTGTAGCCCGAGAGCACCTCTTCTTGTAACCAGATTTTAAGGTAACATATTGTAGAAAATAAAAGAAAGGAGGAAATGATTCCAAGATACAATATTTATTTCTACATCTAAATAACATAAGAACTCTTTAAACAATAGCAAATATCTCAGGGGTGAGCATCAACCGAAGGTTTGAATGCACAGTTGGAAATTTAAAGTTACATTGATCGATTGACAAAGGATGGTGACATTTATAATTAACTAACCTGACAAATGGTAAAAAGGGCGCCAAGCAGTGCCATCCGGCAAAGCTAATGTTTTATATGTAGAGCGACGGATGACCAAGGTAAAAAATAGCTAATCTGCGTCGTCATTGTAGCTCGTAATAAATATGTCGTGTCGGCCCATGAGGTGGTTCGTGTCTTCTCTGCTCCACAACGTTCCGGAAGCGCAGCCTGTTGAATACTGACGCGTGGAAGTGGCCGTCCTGACCGCCAGCCCGTCTCCCGTTTCCTCTTGAAGTTGCCATGTGGCAAAGCAGCCGTAAACCAGAGATGGGAACTGATTATAGCTGTGACTCTGTAGCGGGCAGGAAATAACTGCTACATTCTATCAGCGGGGACATCACCTCATGATAAACATCCACCTGAAAAGACGTGGAGAATTTAATAATGAAAAGGAGAAAACCAAAGAAATAATTAAATTATTCACTTTGATGTGTCATTTAAAATAATAAAAATAAAATTGTCATTGATTTAACCATCTTAGTGCTGATCTGTAGGCTCCATGCAGGGCCGACCCAATGCGGGCACAATTTAAAATTTTTTTTTAATGTGAATACCGCACAAGGTTAAAAACTGCTCTCAATCGTCAGGAGCCAGTGAGACTATGGCATCCCCAATTGGGGTATTTATTTATTTTTTTATTTTTTAACAATTTTTTTTATATAAGATAATGTGTCCTTACTGGGGTACCCCGTTCTAAGGTAATTTTTCGTTTCTTTTGAATGATATAAACATCTTTGGCGTTTACTGAGTTTCCCCAAAAAACTATTCCGTATTTTATCATTGAGTATACGTATTCATAGTATGCGGTGATTACTGACTCGATGTTTAAGATATTTTTAAGGGTGCCTAGAACAAAAGAAAAGCTACTGATTTTTTCTAAAACTTAAGATACATGTTCTTTCCAATTTATATTTGCATCTAGTTGTATTCCCAGCAGTGAACACGTTTGGGAAGGTTCGATATCCGAACCTTCTCGGAATCCGAGGTTCAGAGATTGGCATCATCAGCTAAAAGTCTCAGCTCGCGCCTTCCTAACCTAGAACAAAGGCCACAAAATGCGAAGAATACTATTTATGCAAAGTTTTAGGGCTTTGATGATGATGCCAGACGATGATCCGAGGAAAATGGATGAGACAAGGAAGTACCCGGCGATTTATGGACGATCAACGAGTACAAGAAAGGCGAAGAAATCATTAACGCGTCATGAGGTAGAGCTCGTTTTTATTATAATTTACACGATTTTATGGCAGTTTATTGACAACCAGAATTCTTACTTGATTATTATTGTATTAAGTACGCTTAGAAACACCAGCATTCCATCTAGAATCCGTTAATTGAGTCTGATAAGAAAAAAAAATTTTTACAATTGATTTTTGAACAGTTGTTCGTTAACGAAGCTGCCGCTCAGGTGTGGAGAGTCGTCCCCGCTCTTCTTACTATAAGGGGCGAGCTATTCCCTTTAGCTAGACATGTGGTCAGACTCTCTGGCTTCCACAACTACAAGTGCCCCCCAGAGTAAGTTACAACTAATAAACTTTTTCATGGTTCCATTATTTCGTTCACCTTCCTGTTTGGTAGATACAAAAGGGCAGAAATTTCAATTTACTTGAACTTATTGCTGCATTTTGCTTTCAATTGATGTATCAGCATAGTTTGCTTTCTACATAGTATAAAAATATTAGTATTAATTTTCTTTCTGACGATCAACTGAGCGATTTATGTAGGTATACCTATCTAATGGTTCCATGATAAATCAACACATCGACAATTCAACACACCTTTTAAAAGTGATATAAAGTCATTAGAAACGAATAAAAAAATAAAATTTAAACCTAACCTAACCTAACCTACTTAACCCAGTTAATAAAGTTTTTGTTTCATCACTTTCCATGACTTTATATAACTTTTTAAAGATGTGATTAATTATTTTGATGATTTATCCGGTCACCCTATCTAATGAACTTTGGCATAAAAACCTGCAAAGTTGTCTGGTCTGAGATCGTATTTGCTTTTTACCTTTAATGGTTTCTTATGTCTACTACAAAGTTTAATTTTATTCCAACGATATATTTTATGTAGTACAGTTGACAACTATCACCTCTAGTATATCCATCATCGCATTAAATATAATCTATATTCTACAATATGCATGGTATCTTCTGGAAATGTTTTTAAAAACATCGAAAGGGTGCTTAATTCACTTTCCATTGAATTTACGCATATTATGAATCTTTCCTCGTAGATACTTACATTGTATGTACCAACTAAAGCTAGTTTTAGATTGACATAACGAAGATGGCTTCGTTATAGATAGATCTGATTATCCACCACTTCAGTTATACTTACGATTCTATCCTGATGACTTGTAGACAGTCATCAGTTTCTTTCAAGTGAATGATTCGGGGTCATCCTTGTTCTGGTGTTCCCATCGACCAAATATACATCGATGGGTGTCCCAAGTCAGAAATGAAACGTTAAATGATTCAGATTTCAACACTATCCAGCTTCTCCCATTACAACTAGCAATATTCACACTGCCCGATCCGTCCCGTATTTGCAAAAGCCTTACAACATTTACCAATGTTAGATCTGCAGAACTAGAACAACTATATTCAAGTAGTAGAACACTTTTTCGTGATAAAATTTTGGGGTATCATAAGGTGTAACAGAAAGCTTTGCACTGTCGTGTCCAACATGAGAACAGGTCTACACTAATGATGGACTAGACACTGCAAGGATATCTGAATCATTGGCTAAAGCGCAACACCACAAAATACCAGAAACATCAATCACGATAATACAAACGGCAGTGAGAATCTCAGAGCGCAGTGGGACAGTTGTTTTTAGTACGGTACGATTTTCAGCAAAGTAAGAAGGATCATTTATTTATTATTTATTTATTTATTGGATGATTTGTATAGCGCCGCTTTTGTGATATATCACCTCAGGGGCGCTTTACAGTTAATACAGATATTACAAAAAAAATATAAATATTACAAATTGAAATTGAAATTAAGTTAAATAAAATGAAGTACAGAAACAGGTGACACGAAGATGGAGAATCTGCTGCAAGAATCCTAGGAGGTGAGGAAACTGAACAAACTGCTGCAGCGAAAGAGAGCACCGCGCCCACCAACAGTGCCAGCACGAGGTTCGTCATCCGTCCAGGTATGTGTCTGCTGCTAATTAAGCACTGTCACAGTATCCTCACATAGATAACAAACCTTGGCAGCACCGCTGTGACGTTCGGCAAGTCCATCTCCTTGTACACTTGTTCCTGGTGATTGTGTTAGTGGTGCATTGTCCCGCAATAAAAGGCGACGGTTGGGATAATAAATTACCCTGAGCACTTGTTAGGCCTTCCAAGAATTCCATTGAAAACATCTGGCGTACCTACAGTTACCGATTCTCGTCCCAAGTTCAACTTCATCGAATTTATAATATTTTTTAGCACGATTTTCGATTATTCATTTTTAACACACTGCACTCTAATCACATTACTATAAAATTCTGATTACTAATTGGTAAGTTAATTTAAAATGTTAATTCACTGATTTTTTAAATAATTTCAAAGGGAATTTCATGCAACATATAATGCACACTAGATTACAAAAGAAATGTCTTTCTGTATAACATTTCTTTCTTTCTTCCAGGATACCCTCGACCAGCAGAAGCCGTTCCAGATCGACGTCGGAGGGCGAGGGAGTTGGTTGGGCGGACGAGGGGAAGCGGCCCCGCCTAGAGAGGGGCGAGGGAGGAGAGGGCAGCTCCAAAGACCAGTAATGACTAACAAATCCGCTGATGGTATTTTGCTCAAAGATTAACACGCACTTCCTCTCTCTTCTTCACGTAGATTAAAAAAATACTTAAAAAATAATTGTATGTCAAATAAAATAAAAAATTAGGATAATAATTAATGCAATGCGCAAATCTCTATAGAACTAAACTCTTGTAAAATATTGGCACCGTTTTGATTGAAAGATTTCTGGCCTCGTTCGATCAAACCGGTTTGATCAGTTTGATCACAAGTAAAACTTTGTCTCTTAAATATTACTTTATCATTAAAAACATTAATATGTGTTATATCTGTGCTTACTAGCAGATTTAGTGTGTTGGGAACTCTTGATAAAGTAAAAGGTTCTTTTACTATAATTGCGTTTATTTACACTGTTCATTACCCGAGGGTTGGTAATTATATATTTTTTTACAACTCGATTACAAAACATCGACTTTTCTCTACTCTCTATAAATATACTATGCATTTATTATATATATATGTATATTTATATATATTTAAACCTTCCGGAAGAAATTCTCTTAATAATAGGTCTGGATTTAGCTACACTGTTCATTAGGGTGTATCGATTTTTAAATTTTTTTTTGTTTTCAAATTCCAAGTTGAAATAAAGTTGCTACTAAGTACCACAACTTACCACAAAAAATTTCGGATTTTTAAAAAAATGTTTAGGTCTCCCGCACAAGGCCTAAAGTTTTAATTTTTTTCAAAAAATATCATTTTTTTTAAATTTAAAAAAATAAAATCGTAACTTTTGTGTTTATTCCAAGTTAAAAAACAGTAATATTAGGGCATAAAAATAAGTAAGATACGATTTTTTTAAATAAAATATATATTTTAGGTCTCCCGCACAAGCTCTAAAGTTTGTTAATTTTGATGAAATTTTGTAATTTTGTGTACATATGTGAACCATATTTTTTTCAAGTTTAAACCACCGGAATTAATTGTACTTTTCTTATAGAAGGCATAAAATGAGACAATATATATACATAATTATTATATACATACAGTAAAAATATATACCACATATATACTATATATATAATATGTTTTATACCTGAAAAAAGATAGTTGGACGGTGTAAATTGTATGAGAAAGGTGTTGAAAGAAACTAATGTTATTTGCTTTTTCTGTTGTTTATTGCAAAAGTATAAAAGGTTATAACATGTCATAAAATGTAGTATAAAAACTAAGTACAAAATGTTGCTGATTACTTTCCATACGATATGAGTGGCAGTTTTCTTGTTCTACTGCAAATTTACTTACTTGTTTAAGTATTCGTCCTTTCATCTTGGCTTCAAAACCTTAAATCAAAGTTATGTATAGTATTTACATAGGCCTAGTGAAAATTTTATAAATGTTATTACAGTTCCCAAATGAAATTTCAATTTAATATGAAGACAATTCTATTACAGAAGAGTTGGCCAAACGGAACCCCGGCAACATCTTGCACGCCAGGTGGCTTACTCTGGCAAATCGAGTCCTTCGTTTGTATGTAGCCACCGATGATCCGACCCCTCAGCTAAGAAAGCTTGCAGAGTTCATAATGAAGGTCTACATACCATCATGGTTCTCAATTAAGTGCAATCCCCAAATCCCGCAAGCTTCCATTCCTTAAAAATGATTCTTTTCAGCAATTACTTGGAAGATGAGCTAAGAAAAGTCGTCCATGCAACTTTACAGATAAATGCTTTCATGGCTCACCCAGAGCATGTTTTAATAGCTATGCTGTTCGATGAACGAAAACGTATCAGAGCCTTGGCTTATAAGAGAATCCAGAAAGCTCCCTAAGGGTATTTAAACCCCCTCAGATCAATTTTGATGTTGAAGACTATATAGATATGATTGACTGGCAATCCACTTTAGTATCCGAACCCCCTCTTGTTACTGATATGAGCCTAGAAGAGTTGGAGTCAATTGCGGAAACTGGCAGAAGTGGATGGGTTGAATTTAGAATTCCTTCACAAACTCAAGCGGTGGAACGAATTGTCAAGGAAGTCACAGAAGCTTCAAATCAAATCAAATCAAAAATTATTTACTGCAAAATAAAAATTACAAAAGGTGTAGCTTATGGGTAGACCCCATTTCTTCCAGCTAACCACATTTATTTAATTACAATGTTTATATAATATTATTTGTTTTATTATAATAATTACAATGTTTATACAGATAAAATAACAATATACCAATGAAAACATAAAAATACAAATATATATACCAATAAAAATAAGCGTTTCATTTACGTGAGGTATTCACTCAACGTGTAGTGACATTTATTAACAAGGAAAGTGTTTAGTAACGATTTGAATTTGTGTGTATCTTGTATTTGTTTAATGTTATGTGGAAGGTTGTTATATACTTTAATGGCCATGTAGTATGGTCCTTTTTGGAATATTGTTTTGTTTTTGTTCGAAGCGAGTATGTGGGCTGATCGAAAGAGATGGTTTTATCCGTGCCAGACTGGAAGACCGTAAGAAGCTACCTACGTTTGAGACCAAGAGCCAGTACAAAACCTCTGCAAAGGATTAGAATTTAAGTAAGTTTTTTTCGACTATTTTGTAGTTATAATGTTTCTAAATAAAGTCTTTATCATACTGTATTCCATATTAAGTTGAAATTTCATTTGGGAACTGTAATAACATTTATAAAAATTTCACTAGGCCTATGTAAATACTATGAAAGGACGAATACTTAAACAAGTCAGTAAATTTGCAGTAGAGCAAGAAAACTGACACTCATGTCGTATGGAAAGTAATCAGCAACATTTTGTACTTAGTTTTTATACTACATTTTATGACATGTTATAACCTTTTATACTTTTGCAATAAACAACAGTAATAGCAAATAACATTAGTTTCTTTCAACACCTTTCTCATACAATTTACACCGTCCAACTATCTTTTTTCAGGTATAAAACATATTATATATATAGTATATATGTGGTATATATTTTTACTGTATGTATATAAGAATTATGTATATATATTGTCTCATTTTATGCCTTCTGTAAGAAAAGTACAATTAATTCCGGTGGTTTAAACTTTAAAAAAACATGGTTCATATATGTACACAAAATTACAAAATTTCATCAAAATTAACAAACTTTAGGTCTTGTGCGGGAGACCTAAAATCCATATTTTATAAAAAAAAATCGTTTCTTCCTTATTTTTATGCCATACTATTACTGTTTTTTAACTTGGAATAAACACAAAAGTTACGATTTTATTTTTTTAAATTAAAAAAAAATTTGATATTTTTTGAAAAAAATTAAAACTTTAGGCCTTGTGCGGGAGACCTAAACATTTTTTTAAAAATCCAAAATTTTTTGTGGTAAGTTGTGGTACCTAGTAGCAACTTTATTTCAACTTGGAATTTGAAAACAAAAAAAAAGTTAAAAATCGATACACCCTACTGTTCATTACCCGAGGGTTGGTAATTCTCTGTTTCTAGAAGCTTGAAGTCTGACAAGGATACCCCACAGGCAATTGCTACACTCTAGCGACATCTGTCGGACTCTGGAGTAAGCTTTCTGACTAGTGCCATCTATCGATTGAATACCCAACTTATTACCATACATCACAATAAGTAACATCAAAATAATAGAAAATATCAATAAAGATCTACAAAATTCATGTAATTTCGTTATGTTTCAGGAGGAGACGATGTCAGACAACTGTGCGATGCAAGTGAAGAAGAAAAAAATGACCCTCTGCAAGACAATTACTTCTGGGTCACTTCCTCATATAATTGATTTTGCATTATGTATTCAATTATTTTCCTGCTGTGTTTGCTGGTGATGATTGATATGTAATTATTTATGTCAGAGTTTAAAAGATTAAAGCTCATTGTTAAGAATATAAATGTACATAATAAAAAAGCTGCTTTGTTTCTGAAATGATTGTATCACGCCTTTATTTTGTTTTCCCTTCGCGACAAATTGGTAAAATTGAAGTTTTCACATTACAGTGAAAGTTTCTAAAGAAGTTATGTAAAAAAAACATTGTCATCAAGAAAACCTTAATATATGTGGGATAAATTGGGTCATTTTTCAAATTCCGTCTTCAATGGACTGAAAAACCAAAGTTGTGAGTTTCACTGTAATTAATACAATAATTTATCATTATGCCCTCAGTAACTTTACCTGTAGTAACTGGATTCTTGCAGTAAATTACTGATTAAAAAAATATATATTGCTCAAATTATTTTATTTTCTTTTACTGAATACCCTTTTCAATGCAATGCACCAAAATGCTAGGCATTATATGCATCATTGACGGCAATTCATCACTGCTTTAATCATAAGGTTTATTAATTACAATCTTGGAATACCAATCGAAGAACTTAATTATACATGTCTAATGGAATTACTAAACCTAAGCGATTTAACTACAAGACGCACAGTAAGTGACTTAGTTTGCCTTTTCAATATATCAAATGGCAACCTGGACGCCCTCGATTTAACGAGCTTAATTAATTTGCGTATACCTACCCGTGATACCCGTTTAAATGCTCTATATTTTGTTACCAAATCTGCCAATAATTACTTCGTAAACTCTCCAATTCAAAGGCTTCATACACTTGGAAACAAATATAGTTCAATCGATGTCTATCATTTCCAATCGGTTTCCAAATTTAAAACCAAAATATTAGAATTTTTAAAATAAAACAATAAACATCTAGCTATATATTGCACCTCTTATTGAATTATTTCCTCAAGATCGACAAAACAGGCTTATACCTACAAACTATCATGTTTAGATTTGCTTTTTTGCTTGGTTTTATATGTCTAATGGTGAATGTTATATTATTGCTTTACTATTCTATATTTATAATCTGCACAATATATATTTTTTAAACTATGTGAAATGGCTGACCGATCGCCCTCGATTTAGCAGGCCACTACAACCAGTCAAACGCAGTATATTTGTTAACAATACTGCCAATAATAATTATTTCGTTAGCTTTCTTACTCAAAGGCCTCATACACTAAGTGTCGTATTGTATCATGTTACTGCTGCCACTACCTAGCATTTACATATAAACTTTACATTTCTTATTAACTAATTTAAGTCTGTATAACTCAGGAGTAGGAATATTCTTATTTTTGTACTATTATGGTTATATGTATTTTTAATATTACTTCTGTGAACTTGCAATGTTCAGAATATTTTTATTTATTAACTATGTATGTAAAAGCCCAATGGGCGTATAAATAAATAAAATAAAATAAAATAAATAAAATATTTGGTAGCTTTACGAGAGAAACAAAAAACTGGTGCAATTTTACAAACGGAAGGCACTTGAGATGTGCAATTGAAACTGTTTTCGTTGTAAGATAATTCACCTGTATTGGAAAAATTATTTTTTATTCTATCGATGTATTATGTTTATTATAGTGGTTAGTTATTGATAGATAGTGGAGATATGGCATGGAAGTGTGCAGACTGTTGCCGAGCAAAACCAAACCACACGGACTATCAAAGCGGCGGAGCCAATGAATGTTCTGAAAACGGTGTGTAGGTAGAAACAAAGGCGGGGTTCCGCTGCGTGTAGGTGATTATCTAAAGTTGAATGAGCCATTATTCATTATGAAATAATCAACCTTGTACAGATGTGTTGTATTACGTATAACTCTTCATTGGCATATTTAGAAAATTTTAATTGATTAATCGTGTTTAATGTTGTTTTGTTGTTTCTCGTGTTTTCTTCTTTTTCCTTAAAAATAGTCCTATCAAATGTTTTTTGTTCCTCAAGATGTGATGGTTATATTAATGTAACGGACATTCAGTGAAACCCTCCTACAACGTTCCCTCGTAAGAAGTTTTCATGTTTAATAAGTTTTTTTTCAGTCCCTTAGAAAACCTTATAAGATAGTTTCACTGTTTTATTTTTCGAGAAGCATTTGTGCATTGTTTGACTCAAACTCAAATTCTTTCTGTAAGATTTAAGAATTTTTAATAAACCTTATCATTTACTTTTGTTTTAGTTGAATACTTAGTTTGTTTTGTAGTTTGGAACAGGCATTTGGAGTTTTAATTCACAATTCCGCAAACTACACTAAAACTAAGCAATGCAGCGAACCTGAACTCTTGTTTAAGGGCGCAATTGAATGGCACTTACCAAAACACTTCTTTTTAGAAATAACCTGAACTCGAGTTTAAAGGCGCAATCGACTTGCGCCTACCAAAAAACGATCCCGCAATCTACACTACTTCCAAGCTTAACAGCTAACCTGAACTCAAGTTATAAGGCGCAATATATAGGCGCCTAACAAAACTCTGAGCAATGCAGCTAACCTGAACTCGAGTTTTAAGCGATGCAATGCGATGCGATGCATGTTTCAAGGCGCAATAAATAGGCGCCTAGCAAAACACGATCCCACAATCTACACATTTTCTTAACTATGAAGCTAACCTGAGCTCTAGTTTTAAGGCGCAATCGCAAGAGAAATTTCTTATCGACACCATACATAACCATTTGAAAATTTACAAATAAAAAAAAAAGTTACACATCCTACACTAACTACAAACAAAGAAGTCGCAAAATTAATCTTAAGCCTTGAATAACAAATGGCATCCGACACTGTATTCACAAGCGTAATAAACTTCAGAAATTTTGTAAAAAAACTACCTTAATAATCACGAATCTCTCCTATTTTACAAACGATACAGAAATGCATGTAAAAAATTACTCTGCAGACCTTGAATATTATAGGAAACAGATCAAGGAAGCTGCCAATGACAATAAACAAATCTGGAATATTGTCAAAGAGATTTGCTATACCAACAAAACTACCGCACTTATAAATTAAATAACCATTGCAGACCAAACACTAGTAACAAAAAATCATTAAAAAAAATCGGAAATCATTTCAATAAATTTTTCTTCACAGTCAGATCAGACTTAGCAAATAATATTTTAGGTAAAAACGGAAAGACAGAATATAACCTTGCAAATAATATATCGATCGATAATCTTAGTTATGAGTCCATTTAATCTCACTCCTACCACAGAACAAGAAATCACTGAAATTATTTCATCACTCAAAAACACACATTCAACTGGAATCGATAATATATCCACTAAATTGATCAAATACCTCAAACCAATCATCACTAAGCCCCTTGAACATATAATAAATCTAAGTTTTCAAACTGGCCTCTTCCCAAATTCTTTAAAACACTCAACAATTATTCCTCATCTTTAAATCAGGGGACAGATCATCAGTGAATAACTACAGGCCAATATCCTTGCTGAGTCCCATATCAAAATAATTGAAAAAACGGTAAAACGAAGGCTATTCAAATTTCTTGAAGACAATGACATTCTGTCAGGAAATCAATATGGCTTCCGCAAAGGTCGTAGTGCCGTAGATGCAATAGCAAATTTTACAAAAAAAGTCTCTGATAACCTTGATAAAGGCCGCAAGCCTTTTGCTGTTTTCTTGGATCTAGCCAAATCCTCTGTCTCTCACCGCATACTTTTGAAGAAACTCCTTCAGGTAGGAATAAAAAGAACTCCCCTTAAATGGTCAGAGAACTATCTAACAAATAGTTCGCAATCGTCTCTTATAAATTCTGCTAAAGAATATAGAAGTACAAGTTTACCAATCACGTACGGTGTGCCTCAAGGCAGTGTATTAAGCCCACTTCTCTTTCTAATATATATTAACACTTTATGTAACTTGGCAATTGATGGAACTATAATATCTTTTGCTGATGATACGGTAATCATCTTTGAAGCTGAAAATTGGAACTCAAATATGGAAAAAGCAAATAAGGGCCTAAATAAAGTAAAACATTGGTCAGACGACAACCTTCTGACTTTTAATATTGACAAAACAATATACTTACTTTTCTCCATAAGCAAAGTCACTCCTCTTCAAAACTGTCATAATCTTATCATTCACTTCATGCCCACAGAACCATATTACCCCTACGCCTCCTCGCAATAATTGCTCATGTACCAACCTAAAAAAATCCGACCAAATTAAATATCTATGGATTGTTATAGATGATCAACTGAGTTGGGAGGATCATGTCAATTTCACAACAAAAAGACTCCGCAAATTGTGCTATATATTTCTCTCTCTCAGATCAATCCTGAACCTTCAAACAATGAGATGCATATATTTTGCACTTTCCAATCAATAGCTACATACGGTATCGTGGGATGGTGAGGCTGTGTACCTTCAATTATTTATCCCATGATCTTAATTCAAAAGCTGCTACTAAGGATTATATTAAAATGTCACCCATCTCACCCATCAGACCCACTTTTTAAAAAGTTCGCAATCCTAGACATTAGACAATTATACGTTAAGACAATTCTCATACACATAAGGAAAAATGATTTAACACTCAAAACTCAACAAAATATTTGCACCCGCTATTCATACCGAAAATGTAAAATTCCTCCAACAAAAACAGCCTTCGCCCAACGACAGTTCTCTTATATTGCGCCTAAAATGTTCAACTTACTGAGTATTGATATTGAGACATCAAAAACTGCTGATCTTTATGCCATTAGTGTGTACAAAACTGGTTATTTGCTCGGGGAAGGAAATATTATAAGAATGCCTTACATCTTAAAACCGTTCTTATTTTTTCATATTTCTCTAGTAAATTAGTATTTTATCTATAAATTAACTTTCAACAAAAACTTTATATTACGCTGATGCGATTATTCTTATTTTTATTTCTATTATCCCTAACGTTATCTATTATTTTTATTTTCTATCCTACTTTATTTTTATTTTTACAAGATTAACCTACTTCAACTCAATTTATTTAATAATATGTCATGGTTTACGGTATCAAATGCCTTCGAGAAATCATTATATGAGCAATCTACTAGGTAGCCCTTATCTAAAGATTTGGAAATATAATCTGTGAGTACCAGTAGGTTAGTATCTGTTGATCGACCTTTTCTAAACCCATGCTGTTCCGATATTAAGAAAGGCTCTACTTGAAACAGCACATGTTTATGAATTATCGATTCGAATAACTTAGCCGGGGCGGAAAGTATTGCCACTGGCCTGAAATTTTCGACAGATGTCTTTGATCCACTTTTGAAAATGGGACAAATTTTCGAGACTTTCCAGGAATCAGGAAATATACCAGTATCTAAAGATAGGTTGAATATAAAACTTAGTGGCATTATTAAAAATTCAACACATCCTTTTAAAAAAAATACTGGAAGAAAGTCTGGCCCAAGTGAATGTGTATGTTTCATGTTATTAATTGAAGATTTAACATCTGATTCGTCTATATGACTTATATCAATATTTTGGGCTCTCTTCACATTCATCTTGGAAGCAGAAATGGGATTTAGTAATGGAGGATCATTACTGTACACTGATTGGAAATGGGTTGCAAATGCATTGGCTACATCCGCTCCTCTAACTTCCCGATCACCATGCATCATGATGTCTGTTATACCACCATCCTTGCGCAGTGATTTTACGTAGTCCCAAAATGCCTTGGGATCATGCTTGATATCACTCTCTATTGAGTCGACATACGTTCGGAATGCTATATGAACATTTCTTCTAACAACTGCTCTGAGATTACTGAACATTTCATACTCATTTTGGTCACCAGTAGCTTTCCATTTTTTATGGTGAGCATGTTTTTTCTCAATGCTCCTGATGGTATCTCTAGTGAACCACTTCGGATATCTACGTCCACCTCTGTTGGGAGGTTTCCTAGGGAAGCAAGCGTCAAATACATTATATATATATGAATAAAAATGGTGTAGCGCCTCATTAACGGTATCGAATTTAGAAAGTTCATGCCAATCCAATTGGCTCATCATCTGATAAAGTTTGACAAAATCACCCCTACCAAAAATCCATCCCCGCAAAGTGCCGTCTGTAGTTTTAGGTAATTTGGTAGTCTTCGGAGGCTTTTTACAAGAATACCGGAACTCTAATGCGGGGTGATATTTGTCCTCATATGACATTTAATTCAATGTTACACAAAACGAGATCCAACATCCTCAACTCAGAATTGGGAATACCACTATTCTGGGTGAGCCCAAACACTTCGCATAAAAAATTGAGGTCATTTTCAACATCCTTGCCGCTACGCGCTGAATGGATGTTGAAATCTCCCAAAACAATAATATTCCTTCCTCCGAGAAGATCCACGTTTTCGTGAAACTTATCGAAGAATAGTTGATATGTTTCCAGAGTTGATGCCGGTGGAAAATATATTACACATATAAAAGTAACAAACAAATCTATTGTAATTTTTATCCACAAGTCTTCGATGTCAGCTTCCAGATCAGGCATGTGTTCGGCCTTAAACTTAGTTTTGACAGCCAAAAGGCAGCCTCCGCCTTGTCTGTGGCCACTACCACTATCTCTGTCTTTTCTGTACACTTGAAAGCTGTCATCGAATAACTCCTGTTTGCACACACTGGAGTTCAGCCAAGTCTCAGTGAGCCCTATTACATCGTAATTGTTTACCAAAACGTTAGAATAAAATAGAGAACATTTAGTTTTCAGTCCCCTAACGTTTTGGTAAAAGAAATGAAAACTATTAACTAGGTTTAATATTTGGTAGCCGTGGTGTAATTACCTTATTGACCCATTCTTTTAAGAACGAATGCTTAGGCCAATGCTTAGATTGCAGTAATTCTGCCACCGCTGACCCGGGTACATCGATTTTAAATGACGCATATTCTCCCCTCGTTTTGATTTTTGTTATCTTAAATGAGGAGATACTGACAGATTTACTTATTGTTTTGAGGTGCGATGTTAAGTCATCTACTGTAGTCTCTGGATGCAAGGGGTAAAGATGGAAGTATTTCACTTCCTCCTGGTCCTTTTGACTACCTCGTACGGTGATGGGACGCCGTTTACGATTACGATTAATCAAAGTCCAAGGTTGACTTCCTGGAGTTTGACGTAAGGGCGGTGCATCTGATTTAGCTCCATCGGGCGGGGGCGGTGCATCCACATCAGTTCCGCCGGCCGGGGGCAGCGCATCACTATCAGATGGCGTGGAGGTAGGCGCTGTGGAGGTAGACGCAACGGGTGTCACATCAGGAGTACTTCGGGATGAAGCATAAGCGGAAGAAGATTGTCCCTTGTCTGAAGCGTTACTCGTTTTTTTCCCTCTTTGGGAGGCTTTTGCAGCCTGCGAGCGGGTTATTATTTTTCCGACGGCCAAACTTGTAGCGTCATCTGAGGTACGAGTCGGCTTAGTAGACGGGGCGACGTGCGGGGGGAACGGAACGGAGACACCGGCCCCGGCAGTTGCAGTTGTATTGTCTGCGGTAGTAGCGAGCGGGGGCGGTAAGGTGGCGGTGACGAGGGGCGCGGGCGGGTCGAAATGTGTATATAAGTAGTAGGTAGTCGAAATGTGTACATAATTATATACACATTTCGACTACCATAATACGGACATGTGTCTAGTATGGTAGTCAAAAAGCATGTAAAAAACTAGAGACCAGCTCCATTGCTTAAAAGTAGTGTAGATTGTGGGATCGTGTTTTGGTAGGCGCAAGGCCATGTTAGTTTTAAATGTGAAGATGATGGATTTATGTTACTTATTAGTTTTTTGAGAAATTCGGTAAGCTTCTTCAACTTCATTTATATTTACATTAGACTTTCTAGTTTGATGAATGTTAAAGAACATATTTTTTAAGTTCTCCCCCTTTAGTTCTCGGATTCCCCGAACTTCAATATTTTAAGACCTATTTGCACGGTCCATTCTATCCATTTGCCATTCCAAAAATTAAATTCAGGTTTCAAGTTTAGTGTTTTTATTTTTAAGCTCCTAATTTTGTTCTTCTAAATATGTAGCTCCCTTCGTGGCAGCCGGACGCGCCCTCGCGTACTCCAACCGCTTTGTGTTATTTTTAGTAATTTCCAGGGAAATGAGGCAACATACCTTTGAAATAATTTTGTAAATCAGTCAATCAACATTTTAAATTCACTTAAATATTAGTAATCCGAACTTTATAGTAATGTGATTAGAGTGCAGTGTGTTAAAATGAATAATCGAAAATTCTGCTAAAAACTGTTAAACTTGGGACGAGGATCGGTAACTGTGGGTACGCCAGATGTTTTCAATGGAATTATTGGAAACTCTGAAGGCCCTAGGAATGTTTATTATCCCGCCCGTCGCCTTTTATTGCGGTCACAATGCACTACTAACACAATCACCAGAAACAAGATTACACGGAGATGAATGATGGCCTTGCCGAACGTCACAGCGGTGCTGCCAAGGTCTGTTATCTATGAGAGAATATTGTGCCAGCGCTCCATTAGCAGCAGACACATACCTGGACGGATGACGAACCTCGTGCTGGCACTGTTGGTGGACGCGGTGCACTCTCTCGCTGCAGCAGCTGGTCCAGTTACCTCACCACCTAGGATTCTTGCTGCAGAGTCTCCATCTTCTATCTTCGTATCCCCTGTTCCTGTACTTCATCACCTTATTTTATTTCATTTTATTTAACTTAATTTCACTTATTTTTGTAATATTTATATTTTGTAATACCTGCATCAACTGTAAAGTGCCCCTGAGGTGATATCTCACAAAAGCGGCGCTATACAAATTATCCAATAAATAAATATAAACTCTTTTGGTAGGCGCAAGTCGATTGCGCTTTTAAACCCGAGCTCAGGTTAGCTGCATTGCTGGGAAGTAGTATAGATTACGGGATCGTGTTTTGGAAGGCGCAAGTCGAGTTTCGATTGCGCCTTTAAATTCCAAAAGAATATGATCCAGATGACTTCAGTTGAACGCAGCATGGAGATGAAGAAGGAAGAATGTGATCCAGTTGACTTCAGTTGACCGCACCATGATGATGAAGAAAGAAGAATGTGATCCAGTTGACTTCATTTGAACGCAGCATGAAGAAATTTTCTTGATGATGTCCTAAGACTAAGCCTAACCTACTGGTCACAGTTGATAGAAACTCGAAAATTATCAAGAAAAATTAGCAGGCCCTTATCAAAGAAAGGAATGTACACACATTAAGCAAAAGAAGCAGTGTTCTGAACACTAAATCATCTAGTGATATTTAATTACAAAACAAGTTTGAAAAATAACTTTAGCAAAAACTATGTAATAAAAGTTATGAAAGAATTGTGCTTAACAAGGTAAATAATAATAATTATTTTTTTGGTAAACTAATGTTTTTAAGACAAGATTTTTTATGCATAGCACAAAGGGTAACAATTATTTTACAAGCAATAATTATTCTTATTTTTTTTATTAATGTGGATGAGTGTTTCAGGCGAATAATTATTGCTTGTAAAATAAGGTAAATAATGTTTAAATAAATAACAAGTCAAAACCACCCAAAATGAAATGTCACGATGAACATGACAGATAGAATTACTTAAGAATCTTTCTAAGAGAAAATTTTATCTATGCTTAAATCTCCACCAAGGATGACAGAATGACATCCAAACAACGATTGAAAATATCCAAAAATCAAACCAAACTGAAAATCAGTAAGTAAGAGTAAGCTCATCTCGACACAAATGGCAGTAGTATAGTAAATAAATATTAACGAATCTTCTTGCTCATTGGTCATTTTTCTCATTTAACATGCGTACTATGAACTTCACCCTCGAATTGATCAAATAATTGATGTTTTATTTCCCATCTCAGGAGGAAAGTGTAAAAGGTACGGTGACGTAGTAATAAGAGATAACGGCAATGAGTAGAACTATAACAGCTGCCAAAAAATATAAATATAACAAATTGAATAAGTATATTGAATCAATCTTATTATTATTTTATTTTTCCCGCGCGTATTCCTCCGTCACAGAGCGAACAAGTGTGGGACTGAGGAAGACCGTTGAAAATTTACGAAAACACTTGATTCGTTCCTTGCTTTTCCGAGCTCTAGAAAAGCAGGGAAGGAATCAAATTACAAAGAATAAATGTTAAAACATGCACTACAATCATATATGTAAAACATACAACACATTACCGAACCAACCACCCTAGCTGTGAAAATAATAATGGCTTTCCAACTATTGTATTTGTAATTTTCCTAAAAAAATTCAACAAAAATATCTGTATTGTAAGCCTGATGAGGGCTATCAAGTGCTAAGGAGCCTAAGCCAATATGACAGTCACCACAACAACTCTCAAAAGAACTGCTGAAATGACAACATCTTGCTAGAAGGGAAATTTCCTTCAACTTGCAGAAACATAACAAAAGAGCTGGTAAGCCACTGTGTGAAAGCAAAAGCTTATAAGCCCATAAGCTTATAGCAAGGTCATTCAACAAGACATGACAAATTAATAAGTTAAAATAGAGCGCAAAATATGCACATCATAATCATTGAGACAGATGGTAAGACAGCGGTAACTATTACCCTTAAAAGTGAGACCAAATCCTCTTATTATGACAAATCGTTGCACATGAAAATTACAGACAAAACACAAACTACAGGAGATAATAATCAGATTGAAAGAGAAGAATGGAATTCTCCAGGGAAGAGAAAACCATTACTCCCAAACAACAAAAGTAATAATAAAAAAGAAATGAGTTTCCTATATCCACGTGATCAGTGTTGGTACCAGAAACCCGTTCACTTTTTTTTTGTAAAAAAAAAAAAAAAAATTCTGTTCTAATTAAATCCTTTATGTGGAAAGTTCCAATTGGCTTTCCTTTCATATCTGCAAGCTTATACACGACAGCCGAGACCTTTTCAATGATTCTGCTCCTTAAAAATTTGGGAGCCAGTTTAGCGGAGAAATGCTTAGAAGCATCAGACAAAACGAAGGAACGTCTCCAAACAATATCACCAACCTTGAACTCAATATTCCTTCTACGAAGGTCATAATTTACTTTATTCCGTTCATATGATTGACGTAAACACGTCCTTACTTGGCTAAAAATGTCATTTAGCTCAGAAACATCTTGAGCCCACGTGTCACGTTTCGAGAATGTTAAATCTTCAGAACAAAATCAGGTGATTTGTAATCTTTGCCTGAAATAATAGCTTCCCTGCCGAAATTTAAGAAGAAAGGAGTGTAACCCGTTACCTCATGTACAGCAGTGTTAATAGCTAGCTCTATCTCAGGTAAATGGTTTGCCCAGGTTCGATGATCCGTTCCCACGTAAGAACTTAGGCTAAGGACTCACGGAGCGATTTTTACCCGCGCCCGCCGCGGTTGCGGGCCCGCAGCCTCTGTAGAATGCAGATATTTATGTAAAATATTAAATCACATTTCACGACGCGTTTTACGCCCGCGGCGTGTGCGATTGTTTGCGGGGCCCGCTGCACCCGCGGTCATCTTGTACCGGCGGCGCGGTCGCGGTCCCGCGGCCGCGGCGGGTTGCCCCCGCGCGCTCTGCGATCGGTTGGCGGGCGACCGCAGCGGGCAGCGGAGAGGGGTGTAGAGAAATCCTGATGTCATTTTGCAGTGACTTGTTATTACTCGTTGCGTAGTGACGCGTTTGTGCACGTTCATCGACAAAATGGATATTGATATTGAAGTCGATCTACTAATTACTTTGGTTCAAGAAAGGCCAGTTATATGGGATAAAAGCTTAGAAGAGTATAAGTACAAGAACTTGACGCTCAAAGCATGGGAAGAAATCTGCGGTATTTTAAAGGAGGATTATGAAAATTTGGACGACACAAATAAAAAAAAATATGGTAAGTATTAAATAAGTTTATTTTTAAGTTACAATAATTAACTAAATTTTTGACAATTGCCAGCTTAAGGCTCCGCTGTCACTCATAAAATATTGTTGAAAAACATCTCTAATGTTGTTGGCTTGTCTTCCATTGCGTATTGATGGAGGTATTTGTATACTCTCAAGATTATGAGTAAAATCTTCTTCTCTAATGTGATGGCCGTCTCGTTTTCGTACAAAATTGTGAAGTATGCAACATGCCTTCACAATATCAATTGATAAAGGTATTGATACATCCAATGCACGATTTAAAATTCGCCATTTGTTTGACAAAATGCCAAAAGCACATTCTACGTATCTTCGTGCTCTAGATAGGCGATAATTAAATACCCTTTTTTGTACACTCAAAAATTGACCACCATAAGGTCTCATAATATTTCGATGCAACCCAAATGCCTCATCGGCTACGAATACATATGGGACAGGTGGCAAAGTAGATCCCGGTAGTATTTTTTCATTGGGTAGTTTGATAGAATTGCTATTAAGCGCATTCCAAAGAGTAGTATTTTTAAAAATGGTTGAATCAGCATTACTTCCCGGGGCTCCAATGTCTACAAAAACAAAGCAGTAATCCGCATCAACTACGGCCATTAACGCTAATGAAAAAAAATTCTTATAATTGTAGTAAGTTGAAGCACTGTTATCTGGTTTAATTATTCTTATATGTTTGCCGTCTATCGCTCCGACACAGTGAGGAAAATTTGCGTATTTGTAAAATTTTTGGCTGATTTCTTCTAAAAGTTCTGTAGTGATTACCGGAAAACATTCAAACATTAGCACCTCCCATAATTTTTCACATGTCATTCTTATAATTGTTGATATAGTTGTGTGCCCAATTCTGAATGTGTAGTGCAAATCGTGCATTGAAGTCCCACTTGCTAGGTATCTGAAATAAATAAATTTACTTAATTACGTATATATTTTTTCAGGTAACATGATTATTAAAAAATGGAAAAATATTAAAGATTGGTGGATGAAAACCAACAAAAAAGTTGTAACGGAAACAAAATCTGGATCGGGAGCTAAAAAAACTAAAAAGTACATATATGATGAACAGTTATAGTTTTTGAAGAAAAATATACCCATTGAAAATACCTCTTCAACCTTAACAAGCGGTGCTACAACTGAACAAACTACTACTACTAACACTACTACTGTTGCATCAACATCAGAAGCTTTTGCTACACCTACCACCTCAGTTTCTTCTCAAGCAGGTGCTAAAAGAAAAAAAAAAGACGACGCCGACAAAGCAATAATAGAGATGTTGTCTCAACGCGAAGACAGACATTTGTCATTTTTTCGAGGAATTTTACCTTCATTGCAAAATTTTAATGAAGCAAAAACTAGACGATTTCAAATAGCAGTTCTACAAATTATTGATAATCTTGAGAATAATCTTCCAGCATTGGCATCTTATCAATATCCACCATATAATTATAGTCAAGAAAATAACGGCTATCGTACCCATTCTACTTCAGAAAGTCCACAAAATCTTTCATCAGTCTCTTCAGTCAATACTAATTTGTCAGATGATGTGTATTTTCAATAAATAAACAATTTCAATATTACCACTAGTTTCATTAACACCTGACGCAAAAACTTGCGTGTGTGTGTCTTGTGTGTGTGTGTGCGAGGGTGTGTGTGTGAGTGTGTGTGTGTGTGTATGTATGTGTGTGTGATTGTGTGTGTGTGTGTGTGTGTGTGTATGTGTCTGTAATTGTGTGTGTGTGTGTGTGCATGTGTGTGTGATTGTGTGTGTGTGTGTGTGTGTGTGAGGGTGGGTGTTTGTGTGTGTTATTATTATTAAAATAAACTTACGTACCTTAATGTTACTGCCAACATTTCCTCTGGTGATATGGGATCTCGCATATTAGTATGTTGTTTTTGAAGAGCAGTTTCTGTTTTTCTTAAAAGTTCTAAATAACTCGATACGGACATTCGAAAATAATTAAAGAACTTTTCTTCATCCTTCTTTAACTCATTAATAAGAGTAACAAATAATCCATAACGATCTCTTTCCGCAATCAGTGGATGTATCCAGAACCTTTTACGCCTTCTTTTTTTAATTCTTCTGTGAAGTAAGTATAACGCTACAGCTCGTTTCTGGTGTGTGTCCATGGCGGTCTGGAACTCAACTGATCGTTTAACTGCCCGTCTTGCAACCGCCAGCCTTGCGATAATCAACCGCCAAGATTGCGGGCGATAACCGCGACCGCGGCGGCTGCGTCACCGCAAAAAAGAGCGGTCTCGTGAGTTTTGAAAATAAAACTCTATTCCGCCACCGCAGCGGGCGCGGGTAAAAATCGCTCCGTGAGTCCTTAGCCTTAAGGCTGTAACTATAACTCTGTTAATTCTCTCTACAGGATTATTCTGTGGATGGTATCTACAGTTAAAAAACATGTGACGTACATGATATCTATCAACTGAATCTTTCAATTCTTTCGAAATGTATTGGGGACCATTGTCTGCGATGATACAATCAGGAACACCAAATTAAAGGAAAATTTCATCCTCTATAATAGCAGAGACATTTTTCCCATTCGCACTTCTCAGCGGAAAATTTATTGCAAATTTAGTGAAGAAATCTGCGACAACTAATAGATATTTATAACCTTTCTTGTAGGAGCTGGGAAGAGGTCCCAATAAATCTATCGAGATTACCTGCCATGGACGCTGGACCAACTTAGGATCTCCCATAAGAACCGTTGCAGCCAGATTAGAACTTTTCTGCCTTAAGCAAGTGATGACTGAGGATATTCAAGGCCAGTAAAATTTCAAGCAAATTCTATTTAGAGTTTTCATAATCCCAAAATGTGTGGATGTTGGAGGTACGTGATGTAACGCAATCAAATCTTGTCTTTGATCTTTAGGAACAACTTCCTTCCAATCATTGGGCTTATGCAGGGCTTCCATACTCTGCACGTGCTTATATAAAACTCCATCTACGAGTTTCCACTTAGAAAATAATTTTGGTTTAGATAAAACGTCACGACACATTCTATTGTACCACCGATCAGTACTAACAATGGGAGATTGAAAAATAGAAGATATTACTAAAGGATCACGAGACAAAGCATCCGGGACAACATTCTCCTTCCCTTTTTTGTGTTCAATAATAAAGTTAAATTGCTGAAGTCTGACAGCCCACCGAGCTAATCTTCCAGAAGGTGATTTTAAATTTACTAGCCACTTTAGGCTATAATGATCCGTAATTACCTTTTCAGGAATGGGTGACCCTTCAATGTAACCCCTGAATTTCTCCAAAGCAAAAATTAGTGCATTAAGTTCTTTCTCAGTAGTAGAGTAGTTCCTTTCCTGAGCTAATAACGATCTACTTATAAAGGAAATAGGGTGTTCCCTGTCTTGGTCATCTAATTGAGAAAGTACTGCGCCTAAACCTTCGTTTGATGCATCACAAAAAATTGTAAAAGGTTTATTAAAATCTGGGCATGCTAAAACAGGAGCAGCGACTAGAGTTTCCTTTAACTTAGAGAACACAGCCTGCGCTTGATCATTCCAAGAAAATTTTTTACCAATGAACTCTTTTGGTTAAATTGTGCAACGGAGCAGCGATAATAGAAAAATTCAAAATAAATCTCTTGTACCATGAGATAATTCCAATGAAACGTCTCAAACTCTTTTATGAGGTAGGCACAGGAAAATCAACCACAGCTTTTACTTTGTCTGGATCAGTTCTCAGACCATTACTATCTATTACATAACCTAGATATTTGAGCGATTCTCTACAGAATACCGACTTTTCTATGTTAATAGTGAGACCCGCCTCGGACAGTTTACGTTTTACCAGATTAAGTAACGCTATATGCTCTTCAAAACTACTGGAAATTACAATAATATCATCCAAATAATAAAAAACTTTACCATCAAATTGTGGGACAAAAATTTTACTCATGAGCCGCATCATACGAGAACTGGCTCCATGTAGACCAAATGGCATCGAAGTAAATTGAAAAAGACCCCGTTTAGGAATAGTGAAAACTGTTTTTTCCCTTGAACTACGTTCTAGAGGAATTTAATAGAAAGCGTCTTTCAGATCAATAGTGGATAGAAAACGAGCTCCCTCCAAGCTGTCTAAAATACTTGAAATAAAAGGTAAAGGAAACGCTTAAAGGAAATCTCTTAGAGATAGAGTTCACTTTTCTGGAATCTAAACAAAGGCGGTAAGTGCCATTTTTCTTTGGTACCTACTAGTAAAATGGGACTGTTCCAAGCACTACTGCTCGGTTCAACGACACCCATCTCTAACATTCTATCAAGCTCTTGGTGTAAAGCTGGGAGCAGGTGAGGTGAAATCGGATAGTAACGCTGTTTTACAGGTGTACTATTGCCAGTGTCTATGACGTGTTCCTCTAAATGTGTGCGACCCAGTTTGTCACCAGAAATGGAAATATATTCTTTAGTTACATCATCAAGTAAATTTTGCTTGTATGTATGGTGTAACAACACTTATCCATACATTTTTTGATGTATGGATAAGTGTTGTTTGTCCACGATACCTCTGACTTCAGAAATAACCCGAGGAGCAGATTTAACCACCTTCGTATTCATATATTTAAAAACATCCGGACAAATGTTAAAGTATTTCCAAAAATCGATACCGAGAATTACATTTGTCTTTATATCTGGCATGACAACAAAAATAAACTCCTTTACAACATTATTACAAGTTACAGGTAGTGTGATTTTTAAATCACAGCAAACGGAATGACCCGTCGCAGAAGTTAGAGACAAGGAATTATTGAGCTTTGTCAATCTGGCACCTAGTTTTATAAATCTTAAATGAAAATTATTACCGAGAATGGAAACATGTGAGCCTGAGTCCAACAGGCCAGAAAAAACTGATCCCAGCGCAGAAAAGGAGACGAAAGAACGGCCGTCCCTGTCAGCCCTCCCTTCGCAACCTGATGCTCCTAAATTCCTGTAGAATTGCTTGACTACCGAAAGCCACTCTTGCCACGCCGGATCGAGAGCAGTGATGCTGGAAGACGTCTCCACCAGCGGCACACACTGAAAGAAATGTTTAGGTACTATTTACTAAATTTTCAGTAATTATCTACTAAACAGTTTAGTTGCTGTGGTGACTGCCGAACTTTTAGCTACTGTTTGCTAAACAGCACTTTATTTATGACAGCTTAACGATTCAGATATTCTAGCTAAACTAATCGGTTGAGACAGCTTTCTTTGTTTAGTTGTGTTACCTAAACTGTATTTATGACAGCTTAACGATTCAGATATTCTAGCTAAACTAATCGGTTGAGACAGCTTTGTGTTTAGTTGTGTTACCTAAACTGTATTTATGACAGCTTAACGATTCAGATATTCTAGCTAAACTAATCGGTTGAGACAGCTTTCTAACTTTCTGTGTTTGGTTGTGTTACCTAAACTGTATTTATGACAGCTTAACGATTCAGATATTCTAGCTAAACTAATCAGTTGAGACAGCTTTCTGTGTTTAGTTGTGTTACCTAAACTAAAAATTATATACCTAAACCATTTTGTAGTGTTTGGTTAGAAAAACATAACTGTTTAGATGTAGTAACCTTATTATTTAGTTAATATTACAAAATGGTTAGGTTGATTAACTAAACTTCGGTTGAAATAGCCCTACCGATATAGGTGTTTTACCTCTCTACTGCTAGCTAGCTTTAGGTACTGTAGCTTAGCTTTTTGGTTAGATTATCTATATTAAATAGGAAGTGCAGCTTTGCAGTTTAGCTGAAAACAATACAGGGTGTAAATGTAACCACCATCAACTCGAACGATTATACCCATAATTCAGAATCATGGGTTAAATACTTTGAGTTGCAGGTAGTTTATTACAACCCTTTTGAGAGATGAAACCTAAATAAATAAATATTATGTTTTGTAAGACTAGAATGTACTTATTAAAACCTCATTCATATAAAAGTTATTTTGTTAAGAATCGTCTCTATTGTTTCCAGCTACCAGCAAAGCCTCAAAAAAGAAAACATGTTTGATCATACACACATTTATATTATCATTTTTTATTATAATTTTTTCTAAAATACAGTAAAAATTGTTTGTGTCCTGATTTGGCAAATTCTTTTCGGCGCTGCCTGTATGTGTCTAGTAATTTACCTTTAGCAGCAATTTTTTGGGTAGGCCCAAAACACACATATTGGGTGAAATACACAGCTGCGCTTTCTTTATTAAAGACTTTGGTGATTTGAAAAGCAAATTCATAAAATCTCTTGCTTGTAATGGATTTATCTGGATTACCCTGCAATTCCTTACTTATAATAGTACTGCACAGTCTGGCAGAATTTTCCAACAGACCCTTTGACTCAAACTGCATTAAACGTTCTTGCCCTTCATTGATTGATAGGAGATGATGTCCTAGAAAACAAAATTGCATATTGATTAAATAACTAATAACCACTTCTATAATCATCATAATATCAGTCACAGGACGGCTATTCTACGCTGCCACTACTAAAATACACATATCGGAATGTATAAAACAATTAACCTAAGTTACTTAGGTATCTGAAACCTACTAAAATTATTTAACTAACATTCGAAATTTGCTCTTCAAAAGCTTCTTGCGTTATTCTTTGTGATTTGTTTATATTTTCCAACAAGGAAATGTCATTTTCAACGAATTCATCGTGTTAATAATATATGGGCGTTGTTTGTTTGGAATTTGAAGGTATATCTTCAATCTGAAACAAAAAGCAGGTATGTACACAAAGGCGAAAGAAGGGGTGAAGGGGTCAAGCTTTGTTTTTATCCCTTTGGAATTGCTTGACCCCCCCGGCAGTCGATTTATTCATTAATTACAGGAATTATTATTTTAAATACTATTATTTTTGTATCAAAATCGCGTCCGGTACAACTATTTCCAAATGGTTATCCAAAAAAGGCCTAGGTATACAATATGTCATCATTACTGCATTTTAAAAGCAGTAATGATGAATTAAAATTTAAAAACTTACACTTATGACAGGTGGATTAATAACATCCTTGAGCGCATTAATGTGTGCTGTAAACAGTGCCCGGTGCCATACAGTCGGAATCAATTCTTTAATATCATCTTCAGATATTATCAGGAGTGTTTTTGAGTCTATGGCTTGTTCTGAAATAAAGAAAAAAACGACGAGAAAATACAAAAATTTTCAAATAAGAAAATAAAAAATTATTTTTCAAAGGAATGAAAATTATTCATTAAAAAAATGTATATTTATACAACAGCAGATACCGAACACCCTGTATCATGAATCAAGCGGAGATAAAATAGTTTTAATAATGAAATTATTTAATTTATATGAAAAATTCCAATGTAAACATAAACAATGGGTACACCCTGTATTTAAAAAAACATATCCCTCCCAAAAAAAATCAATAGAATTCAATGTTCAAAATGATATGTCCGAATTAATAATTGCAATACACATTTATTAAAATTAAACATAACCTGCTATGATTGACCATCCATCGGTACGATTTAAAAGCTAGTTTGGTTGGTTCTAGTTTCTGGCTAGGGTAAAACTGTAACTTAGAAAATACTGCAGTTTCAAACAACATTCGTTCAATACAAAATAATACTGGCAGAAACGAACAAAGAAATAAAGGCGTCCTTGAGGTGATTTTGCACAAAAACAGCGCTATACAAGTCATCCAATTATTATTATTTTTTTATATACCACTCTCTGTAACCTGTGTCATGACTCCTGACATAATCTGGTTGTAGCGTCCACACGCACTCTTCAAACTAGGTACATAATAAATACAAATCTACTAAATCTATTGCGTACTTGAGTCGTGAATAATGAAGGTGCCAGTTTCTAAATCAAAAAGAATGGATATTATCGTAAAATATATCATAGTTCCATGATCTAAATTCTAGATCAATAAAAAAATGAACAAAAAACTCACCTTTAAATGTTTCTATGTAAGCTTCCAGATTCCAAGAAATTAAATAATCCTCCACGGTGTTGTTTGCCATTATCACTAGCAACAAACGTCAATTCAAGTATGGTGCGAACTGACAACTGCGTCGTAAATAAACAACTCGTCATCGCGGACCGCTAGCGACAACGATAAGATCTACCAAAGTTCGGGAAATTTAACTAAAGTTTTGTTGCATTAGCTCAAGTTTGTGCAAAGCAACTAATTGTTATGTAAAAATACCAAATTTAGATATTCCAACCTAAGTTTGGCTATAAGAACACAACATTT
The DNA here is from genome assembly GCA_026573805.1 of Hesperophylax magnus. Classification (NCBI taxonomy): domain Eukaryota; kingdom Metazoa; phylum Arthropoda; class Insecta; order Trichoptera; family Limnephilidae; genus Hesperophylax; species Hesperophylax magnus. Next base: position 4,154,898 of record JAIUSX010000105.1, read on the forward strand.
AACCAAACTAGATGTTTAGTTAAATTTAGCTAAATACTTTGGGAAGTAACACATAAACTTGAGTTACTAAAGTGAAATAGGTTTAGTAAATTACTTTAGCTTAATTAACCAAACCGATTATTTTGTTTAGGTAAGTAAGCCTTTAGTATGCTATTATTAAAGTTTGGTTGTAATAGCTCAAGCACATTTTACTAAACAACGACGGTATCTGCACATAAAGTAGTTTGGTACTAGTAGCTCAAGTTTAGGCGATGGTTACATAACTTCAATTAGCTTAACACTTTAGCTAACTCATTTTTTTCAGTGCAGCTAACGTCCGGCTCTCGCGTTTTTTGACCAAACGCAAGTGCAGTCAGAAGTCTTGACGCCTGGACATCCACAGCGGAAGCAATGAATCTCCTCCCTGGAATTTACGTAATAACGTTTGAAAGACATGTTTTTATGAGAAGAATTCGCATTTCTGAAAGAATTATTTTTAGAAGGTGCATTTAAATTTACTGGCGCCTTTTCGCTCGCAGTTGAAGGGGGTTGAGGGGACTTCGAACCTTTCCTCTGATCAGAACGGCTGTCTGCCAATTCAATTAATTTGCCCAATTTTTTGAGGGTAGCGATATCCGGAATGGAGTTTAAGGCAAGTTTTTGAATGTATCTAGGTAACATATTGCACTGGAGAATTCTAAAATTTCCTCATCAGGCAATTTCTTGTTTAATCTTTTTTTCAAAATAAGAACATTAGTGATGAAAGTACCAAGAGAATCATTTGGCGCTTGCATAGTTGACCTCAGCTGTGCAAGGAGTCTACGGTCGTAATCAAGAATTTCATATTCCTTCTTGGGGCCTACCACAAGATCATCCCAGGATTCGAAAAGAGAGCGATTGACCCTTAGCCAATCAAGGGCAATACCATCAAAAAGTTCAAACGCGCCTAAAAAAAGATTGTGCTTACTTACAGAGCGAGACAAGGCAAGTTCTTCAACACGTTCAAGAAATTTCCTAATACAAGTAGAGCCATCGTACTTGAGATTCCATAAATGCAGCGGAACCAACGGAAATGGGGGAACAATAATCTCCGAGTCCTTGACGGCTGACATGGCGGATTCTTTTACTTGGCTTCTTGTATCAGGCATAGTGACTAGATGTACCTAAAAGATTAATTGGTAAAGAGAAAAACAAAGAGACAACCATTAATCACATCCGAAGACGGCAATAATCAGAGACGTATGTACCTGGTTCCAACTGTAAAATAAAATAATAAAATTCCCAGAGCAGGAAAAAC